>OZ023269.1:109301830-109551830 GCA_964006375.1 Tillus elongatus | reverse complement strand
CGATAACTCAAAAAATAATGGGCCGATTTTGAAAAAATTTGGCATGTACCTTTCTTTTGTAAATGGCTTGGACAAGTTCGTTAGTCAGGAAAATCGGACAAGGTTTTCCGGGAAAATTTTGAGTTTTCATTCGAAAAAAATTTTTATCCCAAAAAGTAATAAGCCGATTTTAATAAAATTTGGCATGTACCTTTCTTTTGTAAATGGCTTTGACAAGTTTGTTAGTCAGGAAAATCGGACGAGGTTTTCCGGGAAAATTTTGAGTTTTCATTCGAAAATAATTTTTATCTCAAAGAATAATAGGCCGATTTTGATAAAATTTGCTATGTACCTTCCTTTTATAAATGACTTTGACAAGTTCGTTAACCAAAAAAATCGGACGAGGTTTTCCGTGAAAATTTTGAGTTTTCATTTGAAAAAAATTTTATCTTAAAAAATAAAAAATCTATGATAACCAAATTTGGTAGGTGGGTTTACGATATAAAAAGTACACTATACTCCAAAATTTAGATTTCTATGTTACAAGAAAAAAAAATTATAATAAAATATTTTGTGCCAGATCATTTCTATGAAAATTCACTACCATAACGCACTTGCTGCGTCCAGGCTTTTATAAAAGGTGAACTACACCAAAAGTTAGATCTCCAAGTTAAAATGAAAACAAGTTATAAGCATTTGATGAAATAAAATTTGGGTGCCAGTGGTGATCGGAGAAACGCATAAGACCAAAATATTGTGTGTTAAACACAATTTATTGAATATTACAGGCAAAGACTACTTTATTGGCTCACAAATATCAAGAAGTACGAAAAAAATTACTTAGAAGATTTTTAATTTCCCCCTGAAAATGTCAGTGACAATATAAAACGTCACAACTGGTAAATTTTACAAAGGTTCTGGACATAATGCATGGAACATATTTAAGAAACCATCTTCAACAAAGTCCTAGATTTATGTTTCCATTTTATTCTTCTTTATTTAATTGAAATTTGCGGAAAAAATTCATTACAAATAGAAATTATTCGATATCAAACAACTCTAAAGCGTAGAAACGGGCTTATAATCATTTCACTCCATTCCATTCCATTACTGAATACAGCCTTGTAGACTTATTTTCTGGCTTCAGATGTGCTTGATATCTTCTCTGCAACTGGTTTCGCTTTTACGGCATCGTTAGGCAAAGGAACCTTTTGTTTGTGGACTCTGGACCCACAGAATAAGTCTCTATGGCTGTATCTCTCTCTATCCCTTTCTCTCTCTCTCTCTCTCTCTCTCTCTCTATATATATATATATATATATATATATATATATATATATATATATATATATATATATATACTTTATTTGTTTCCTGTACGTTTGTCCGCGCAAACTAATAAGAAATCAGAAACGTACAGCAAACAAATAAAGTGTATATTTAAAAGTGATTACAGTGTAGTGCAATATTCCTAAATATATATATATATATATATATATATATATATATATATATATATATATATATATATATCTGAAAAAATGCTGGATAGCAGTCAATTGCAAGATGAAAACTCTGTATCATGCTTTCGAAGTTATTTAGGTATTCCTTTATCAAAGCTACAACAAGGCAAAAAATACAATATATCGTTTATACGAACATTAAAATATTTGAAATACTTGTATATAAAGTTAGTTTTAAAATTGAACCTGGAAAAATAAATAAAAACAAACATTTACAAATGTTTCTTATGTTAAAATTAAATTCACCTTTTACTAACATTTCACTTAAATTTTTAAAGATAGCATTGAGCAAAGTTGAAGTTCTATTTCTTTAGAAACATAATTTCTAAAGAATACTTTGCTGAAAATAGTTGTTTTTATTTTTAACTCAACCTATTTCAGTGCATTTTTGTAAAAAAATTCACTAATGGGGAGTTTCCGACTTTTGAACAGTTTTCAAATGAGCGCGAACTAAGACCCCTCAAACTCACATCCGAGCTCACTTTCACTATATATATATATATATATATATATATATATATATATATATATATATATATATATATATATATATATATATATATATATATAATCATAATAGAGAATTTTCAATTCTTCTTTGGATAAATTAAAATTTTGCCTCACGTTGCTCTCGAAACTGTTGAATTCTAAATAAGTGGTCATTGTTTTCATTGCGCCAAATACTTGTTGAGCTCTTGGTGGTTCAAAGGTGCTTTCTGGCTATTCCTCTTCTTCTGATCCCGGTTCGCCATTAAACTGCGTTTCTCTAACTGCTGTTCCAATTTCAATTTCTGGTGGGTACTCGCAAGTTACCAAACAATCATCTGCTTCTTGGAATTCATCAAGTATGTCAGAGGTTTTTTAATAATATACCATCCAATAAAGAAAAGTTAAAATCCTTAGCTTCATCTAAACAAGAAATCATCCGACATAAAAATATTTTTTTATAATGTTGTTTGAGACAAGTGATGATCCATGGGTTGTAAGGCTGCTGTTGTACTGGGTGGTAGAAAAACTAACTTTACGGCACTTAGGTTTTCAATTGTAGAATGGGCTGGACAATTATCGCTGATTAACAGTATTTTTCTTTTTGTTTTTGTAGGTTCTGGTCCCAGTTTCTTATTTATTTTTCTAAAATCTCTATTGTTACGCGGTATAACTTGCAAGCAACACTTTGCAAGATTTAAAACATCGGGGTGTTTTTGATTTTCCGACGACGAGCAATTTTCTTTTTTCGGTATCCGTCATGTTGGCACAAAAACTGTAATTCTTTCTTTGCTTTTTTGCCTCCTTGACCTTTTCTTTTTGAAATTTTAATGTTTGATTTGGAACCATGTTATAAAACAGGTCGGTTTCATCGCCGTTGAAAATATAGCTATCGAAATAACCTCTCTACTTATTGCGGGCCAAACGTTGTGAAGCCAGTTCTTTGTTGTTTTAACAGAAACACTTGCTCCTTCTCCTTTGATTTTACTGGATGAAATGTGGAACATTTTTTTAAAGCGGTCGATCCAGCTTTTTGAACAGGAAGAAGTTTCATCACTGGCGGACAATAACTTGGAAAATTCTTTTGCTTTTTCCTGTAGTATTGGTCCACCTATGGCCACATTATGATTCCTTTTCTGCTTAAACCAGTGAAGCAATGGTTGATCAACTTCCTTGTTAACTGGTTTTTGAAATCTCTTCAACATAAAAGTGTTGGAATTGAAACTTCCCTTAATCTTGTTCTTGTTTCTTCCAAATCATGGAAACTGGAAGTTGATAACCCATAATTTCTACAAATATCAGCATTCGATGTTCCACTGAAAAAGTAAACTATACACCAAAATTTAGATTTCTATGGTACAAGAAAAAAAGTTATAATAAAATATTTTGTGCCAGATCATTTCTATGAAAATTCACTACCATAACGCACTTGATGCGTCCAGGCTTTTTTTCATGTTTTTTAAGAACAGAGCTGCTTACGCCATTATAGCCGCAGCCATGTAAATTTGACGACACACATACGCACACACAAGAACGGAGCTCTAAAGATTAGGGACGTATATTTGTGGAACGGTTTTGACGAAAGCCGTGTAAAGCATGTTAAAGTTTTTATTGCTTTGAAACAAACATGTAAAGATTTAATAAAAAAGGCTGGACGCAGTAAGTGCGTTATTGTAGTGAATTTTCATAAAAATGTTTTTAATACCAAATATGTTTTTTTAAGAAATCAAATATGGTTACCAGTATAACCTATATAGTAGAAATAGTGTGCCATGTTTCATCAAAATAACTTTATTGTTTGAAAATGTACAAACATTTCCGAAAGTAAACTTAAAGTGTTCGCTAAAAAACTGGTTTGCTGGCCAACCTTATAGGTTAATAGCAAATTGAGCTATTAAAATTTGAAGCACATAATGAAAATTCGCTACCATAACGCAGTTGCTGTGTCACGAATTTCTTTTCTTACAAACATGCATTATATTTCGACGGAAAATGCAAAAATGCAATAACATAAGGCGTGTTCGATAAAAAAAAATTGTATCACCAACGACTTATGGGTCAGGCTGTGATTATAGGAATATTTTCTTAAGATGTAGCTCAAGACACCCTATAATTAATGTATACAATTTTTTTTTCGTATCTTGTATAATAACAGACATTTGAGCGTTATTGATCTTTTACGAAACTTCGACAAAAATTATATACCATTAAACGATAAGCTCTATAGCTAAGACTACAGCCAAAGCATCAGAGAAGGGGTATATTTGAAATGAATTTTCTAGAAACATTTTAGTAAAATGAAAGACAATGACGGTTGAAGCTAAGACTTCAGGCTTTGAAAACATTCTTCTTGAGACATTTTCTTTCCATAGCTTGTATTAGTTTCAGGTTCTTTGCCTAAATGTTGCCAATTTTGACGTTTTAAATCACGACTTTGACGTTTTGAGGAAAACCCGAATTAATTTTCTTTAAATACCTATAACTTTTTTGTCTTTCAATCTACAGAGCTGCATATTGGTATGTAATTTACCTATAATGATATAAACCTGCGAACCAAATTTTGTTGTCCTTGCTTTGTTATTCCTGGAGATATAATTTTTTTCGAAAGAAAACACAAAATTTTCCGGGAAAACCTAGGCCGATTTTCCTGGATAACAAACTTGTCCCAGCCACAAAGGATGGTATTCACTAAATTTAATCAAAATCGGCCCATTATTTTTTGAGTTATCGATGTGACACCTACATATATATATATATATATATATATATATATATATATATATATATATATATATATATATATATATATATATATATATATGTGAGACATATTCGGTTCTCAGGTTGAACCGCGTCCAGAATTTATGAAAACTCGACATTTCGGCTCCTGGTTTGGAGCCATTTTCAAGAGGTAAAGGAAATATGTAAGGACACTCTAAGACCTCAATCTGCCTACTCCTTAGAACGGTGAACAAAGGTGGGTTGGGTTGTTGTAGCTCGATTACGAGGCCTCAATATGCCTACTCCCCAAATCTCGCCGGAGATCGTCTGTGAGGTCTCAGTGTGTTCAACCCTAGGCCTCAAAATGGCTCCAAAACAGGAGCCGAAACGTCGAGTTTTCATAAATTATATATATATATATATATATATATATATATATATATATATATATATATATATATATATATATATATATATATATATATATATATATATATATATATATATATATATATAAACATATAAAAATTAAAACTGACCCCGGATATGTGTTTTAGGGGACCTAATTAGCGCTCATTACAAGAAAGTCTTTCAAAATTCAATAGTCGGAATCTCCTCATTAATGAATTTTTTAAAGAAAATTCACTATCAGTTGATCGATGTAACAAAACCTAATCTAAAATCTTTTGTCTAGTTAAAATTAATTGTGAGATTATTAATAGTCGCTAGTTTAATGTTAATTATAGGATATATAAATTGTTTTATCTTCGCAAAGTGTACTCGCAAAGTGTACATCATTAAAGAGAGAGCAAATTGGGGGTAAACATCTGTTGTTCTAATTTCAGCTCGGAAGCAATCTGAAAGATAAGAAACACAAGTAAACTAATGATGTTATAATTATTATGTGAAGAAATAATCCAAGGGTGTGATAATGAGTGGTTAAATTAATATTGACCTTATCGACGGGTTGGGGAGGAAATGAAAGTGGTGAAAAGAACATGATGTAGGAGGAGAAGGAGGCAGTGATGCGGTTTGGAAAATGGAGGCTCTTAAATGTCCAACGACTAGCTCTTTATCTTTCCCGTTCCAGATTGGTACTCCTTCGACATTATATAGACACATTATTTCATTCAGTGCGATACAGATATGATAATTCACTATTCTAAAATGTTCTAAAATGTTTTCTTTAGCATAGCTCGCCAGATAAGACTGATAAATGCCAGAGCGTTACGTTCTGATTGAATTTTAATTAAATTTCTGAGCAGAGATATACCGGTGATAGGCATTTCTACGTCCCGAGGCGGTAGTTAGAGTTTTTCTTATTAGCTGGCGAGCAAACAATGTGCGGTTAGCTGCGATGCACTCTACCTCCTCAGCTTGTCTCCCCTTTTAAAGAATGCTGACAGGAAATTAATTCTCAAAAATGAAAGCTGCCAAAGTGGTCCGTTCGCCACTTCAGTGGCAATAGTCGGCGATAACGACGCATTCGTCTTATTTCATTTAATAAAGCCCGTGCAGGATGGGTTATCAGTTATCAGCGACAAGTAACGACAACTTCGTATTGAGGCTCCCGCGTCAAGCGTTTCTACAAAGATAACTTCCATTTTATTTTGTTTATATGTCATCTGACAAGTTTCTCTTCATCACCTCATCGCCTCGTGCCTCGTTCTGCAGATGAAGACCGTGTGCTATTGTGTCTTCTATACGCGGATGATGTTTAGATGTATACACCTTGATATCTGTGAAGTTAGCAATATACCTTTGTCATCGTCTAACAACCAATACCTTCTTTTTAATGTGTCAAACTGTGATGTTGAAGGTATCCGCCTTTTACTTTTCCTTCTTAGCGAATTTTTATTTTAAAAAAGTCCCTATTAAAAAGGTATGGATGGTGAGGCAACATTTTTTTCAAATGAGCGCGAATTTGTGCCTCAGAACTCGCAATCAAGGGCCTTTTGAATTTTTATATGTTTTATATATATATGCATCCACCCGATAACTCAAAAAGCAGTTAGTCGATTTTGATGAAACTCGGTACGTACCTATCTTTTATTAATAGCTTGGATGGGTTCGTTAACTAGTCCGAGCGGACCAGTTTAAAAAATATTTAATTTTTCTGAAAAAACTGTGTATCTCAAAAATAACAAATTTGAAATTTGGTAGGTATGTTGGCCTGGTGAAGTCCTTACTTACCGCTATGTCCGTATTCTTTCTGAGGCAAAAAACTCGTTTAATAACCACATCAAAAACAAAGTCCTCTTAAGCTCCAACGGCGGCAAACCCTTCTGGAGTCTTGCTAAATCTATCGGGAATAATTTCTGCAAAAGCACGTTCCCACCTCTTGTCTCAGGGGATGAAATTGTTTCTACCGCCCTGGGCAAGGCTGAACTTTTGCCTCGTTGTTCGCCGCCAATTCTACTCTTAACCCACCCCCAAATGTTCAACCACCAACAGTCCCCAATGTCGCGCATAAAATGACGGATATCATTTTCAAAACTAAAAAGGTACGAAAGATGCTCTCTTCTCTTAATACCAGGAAAGCCTCTGGCCTTGACGAGATCCCAGCAATTGTTCTCAAAAAATGCGCAGCAGAGCTTGCTCCTGTCCTGACTCGTCTGTTTCAGATATTTTATAATAAAGGCATATTCCCTAGTAACTGGAAAACTGCTCGAGTACAACCCATCCCCAAGAAAGGATCCAAAGCGCTTCCTAGCAACTACAGGCCTATTTCTCTCCTTTCAGTCGTCTCTAAAGTGATGGAAAAGTATATAAACACCTAATTACTAAAATTTCTTGAAAAACACAGTCTAATCCACGACAGGCAGTATGGATTCCGTCAGCGCAGATCGACTGCCGACCTTCTTTCCTTTGTCACCCATTCTTGGAACAAGTCTATGGAACAACACGGTGAATCCCAGATTGTTGCTCTAGACATATCCAAAGCATTCGACCAGGTCTGGCACGCAGCGCTGCTTAATAAACTTCCGGCCTATGGCCTACTACCAAAACTTTGTACCTGGACAGCAAATTTCCTCTCCAACAGGACCATATCTGTTGTTGTGGATGGCCATTCCTCTAAACTGTATCCAATTAATGCAGGAGTTCCTCAAAGTTCAGCTTTAGCCCCTACTTTCTTTCTTG
This sequence comes from Tillus elongatus, assembly GCA_964006375.1. Lineage (NCBI taxonomy): Eukaryota > Metazoa > Arthropoda > Insecta > Coleoptera > Cleridae > Tillus > Tillus elongatus. The sequence goes on along the minus strand of OZ023269.1, from coordinate 109,543,981 downwards.
TCCACATCAATGACTTCTTCTCTAGCACATCCAACCCAGTTCACAGCTACGCGGAGGACAGCACCCTCCATTCAAATATACAATATTTTAAGCCTGTCTCTTTAGCCCACTTAGATGAGGATCGCAGACTCATGGAGGGTTCTGTCTCCGTGGATCTCCAAAAAATATTAGACTGGGGAAGTAGAAATCTTGTACAATTCAACCCCACCAAAACTAAGTCTTGCCTTCTTTCTCACAAGAGATACACCAGCCCTAGACCCATCACAATGAACAACCAAGTTATTCAAAGTAATGAGTCCTTTTCTCTTGTTGGCATTTCTGTGGATCGAAATCTTAATTGGCACCAACATGTCACATCAATTGCAGAAGCGGCTGCTAAGAAATTAGGTTTCATCTTCCGGGCTCGCAAACACTTTTCACCAGCTAATCTCTATACCTTATATACTTCATAAATAAGGCCAAACCTCGAATACTGCTCCCACATCTGGGGTGCCGTTGCCGCTTCTACACTCGCTATCCTGGACTCCATTCAAAAGATAGCTATACGTCTCATAGGTGACCCTACCCTCACCCAAAGGCTGCCATCCCTTGCTCACCGACGTGCCGTTGGTGACCTATCTCTCTTTTATAGATATCTGCACGGGCACTGCTCAGAGGAGCTTTCCTCCATAGTTCCCCCACCTGCTGTCCCCAACAGATCTACCAGGGGAACAGAGCGAATGCACCCTTTTACTGTCCAGGTCACCAGACATAGAACATCTTGTTATGCCCGCTCTTTTATCCCGAGGACTTCCAAGTTGTGGGATTCCTTGCCGGCACATGTTTTTCCTTTTCCTCCGAACCTTCAAACCTTCAAGTCCAGAATTAACAAGCTGCCTCTTTCCTCCTTGTCGACACCCACGGTACGATAGTATTTAGGCTGTAAGCCCTCGTGGTGTGTTGTTGAAATTAAAAAAATATACCATAATTCAAATTTCTAGATTTATAGGAGACTGAATTATTCAAATTTTTAGAATTTAATGAAAATCAGCTACTATAACGCACTTGCTACGCCCCGAATTGTATTTTGTTGTTAACAAACAATTTAAATGGTGAAAATTTTAAGAAAGGTGCAAAACAAGCAATATCTCAGCATAACATTTTATTTCTTTAACGTCGGCCTATTTCCACGACTATGGCGAATCACCGACTTCAGGGAACCGTTTCGCCTCACTATCCTAGAATTTTGCCGAACCCCAGAGTTTCTGTAAGGAGGGCAGGGATCTTTAACGTCCCCAACATTGCATGGACACCGGAACGACGGCTTTACGCCCCCTCCAAAGGACGAAACGTGCAGACATTTAACTTGTTCAGATACAATGCCACAACCTCGGTCGCTGTTAGTTGTATATTAGGTACTGAAAAAGTGAAAGGAGTACCCTGGGATCGAACCCAGTACCCTTCGGTTCAGAGGCACACGTTCTTACCACTGAACCACCGAGCCTCTAATTTTCCAGCCTAATAGAGATTATGCAGAAACAAGAAGAATTAGCTACTGTGAAAAAGTTGACAAAATGACTTATTTCATTAATAAACGAAAGAAAAAAACGTTACATGTCAGCCTAAAAAAAATCATGTCGAATATCCGTAGGTGCAAAAATATACGATAGTAATACAGATGCATGAAACAGGAGATTAGCAGGATCCTGTGAATAAAAGAAACATTTCGATAATAATGATTTATTTTAAAATATTGTAAAAAGTGCTGAAGGCCAAAATGGTTGATTTTGTGTCTTAGACCTTTAAATTCGATGATCAGTTTGAATTTCAAAAAAGTAGCAATGCACAGATGGTAGCAGCAGAGGTTATATAATTCATTACGACAAACCTTCACCAGAAAGAATATGTTCTTTGAATGTTTATAAATTTCAAAAAAGCGTGTGATACAGATAACCATGGCATATCGCTTAATAATAGTATGATAAGTACATTTGGAGAACCCAAATCACCACAATACAGGTGTTTAAAGACCTGGCGATCGTTTCACTAACAAATTTACCGTCATCAGAGGATGAAAAATTCTAACTACGTACTACTAACATCACCTTTATACTGAATCTTAGGTAAAGAACGATACCGAGAGGGAGACTAAATCGCAGGCAAATTTTTCAGTGTATTGTATTTTAATTGCCGGAGGAGTTCTTGAACTTCCTTTATCACTTTACCTGACAGGTTTCGGAATGTTTATCTGCATCAAAGACAGAGCGCAAACAGAGGACTACAAACCAGTGGCGGGGCTCGCTTTAAGGAACTTTTGTTTTTTATTACCCTAGATCATGGTATTTGAATTGCTTCAATTTGAAAATTGTGTAATGAACACCTTATTATATATGCACAATATTTGGCCAAGTATCCTCCAACTAAAACTGTCAGCTACGTAATGGCAAAATTTTTCATCTCCATTTATCATGGTTCTTATACAACCACTAAGTTGGTTTGACTTTGCTTTGGCCAAAACTCCATTTAAGAAAAATGATGCGAAACGTGTTCTGCTGTGGCGAAGCACTCTGTATATTTGGAAATATTTTGGAATCTGCTCATTTCGGTATCACATTAATTCATATACAAATGTGTTTGTATCACTGCGATAGCTTACAAAATTATGGATCGATTTTAATTAAACTTAGGCAGCGCGCATTTTTTAATAGAAAGTGGCTTGGATATTTTCGCCGGTCACGATTCAAAACCTGGAACAAGCATTCGATAATTGGATAGACGGATTGAAAAAGATGGTTTTCTATAATGAAAAGGATTGGAGGGATAGGCACATTATATCCATAGTCTACACAAAAATTAACAAACCATTTGTTCAATTCATTAATAGAAAATACAATAAATTGACTGAAGAAAAAGACGACGGGGACTAAACTACATGGACAAAAAATCTCTTGCATTAGGTATGTAGATGAAAATACGCTGACAGAAAAAAAACAGAGACGAAATTAGAAAGGGTGCTGAGTGTGCTGGATAATGTGATAAAAAGAATCAAACCAAAATCGATATGACAGAAACAAAGGTGACAAAGATAAGTAACGATATTACTGTAAAAATTAATATAAAGCTAACCGGTCAATAACTTGAACAAAGAGAATAGTTCACGCACCTTGGGAACATTTTTACGGATGATAATAAATATAATAAAAAACCGAAACAGAGGATCCCGATGACAGAGTAAGCATTCAGTACGACAATTTCCCTTTGTACTAATAAGTATTTTAACTTGGACTCGAGGAAGAGGATTAGCAAGTCACACGTGCAAAGTTTTCAATGTATGGGGCAGAAAGCTGAACTTCGACTATGCAGAGAATGGATGGCTCTGAAATATGTGCATAAAGAAAAATGACACAGATAAGGTACACCGAAAGACGAATAGAAGTGTGCTAGAAGAGGAGAGGAAAGAAATTGAGAGATTCTGCAGATTCATAATAACTCTCTGCCAAAATTATTTGAAGAACACATTCTTGGAAAAAAAGGGAAAAGGTAGACCAGAACAGAAAATCCTGGCAAAATTGATGATGTGGGGAAGCATCAATGAAATTTAGTTGTATGCAGAAAATCATAGTTGAAATGAAAGGGCGACATCGACGTCGCGCTTAGATTGCGTTAATTTTAATAACTAAACTATTTGACTTTGAAAACAAAAACAATTCAATTCAAATTTGTTACCGTATCACACTTCTTGCGTCTAAACTAAAAGGTGGTAGAACCCCCAAGTAAAAATTATATGGGTATCTACGCCCACAGAAACAAAAACTCTGGACGCAGCAAGTGCGTTATGGTAGTGAATTTTCATAAAAATGTTTTTATTGCAAATATGTGTTTTCTTTTTATTTAAGAAAGCAGGCATCAATTTTGGTTACCAGTATAACCTATATAGTAAAAACAATGTGCCATGTTTCACAAAATAACTTTATTGTGTGAAAATGTACAAAAATTTCCAAAAGTAGACTTAAAGTGTTCCTGGAAAAACTCGTTTCTTGGTCAACCTTATAGGTTAATAGCAAATTGGGCTATTCAAATATGAAGCATTTGATCAAAATTCGCTACCATAACGCACTTGCTGCATCCAGAATTTAATAACATAAGGCGTGTTTGATTTAAAAAAAAAAATCGAAAATAAACTTGAAATGTTCACGAAAAAACTAGTTTCCTGGCCACCGAACCTTATAGGTTAATAGCAAATTGAGGCATTCAATAAAAACTCGCTACCATAACGCACTTGCTGAGTCCCGAATTTATTTTCTTACAAACATGCATTATAATTTCGTGGTCTAAATTCCATACATTTATGGCTAGCTCAGAACTGACACTGATAGGGGGAATCCGTCTGTGTAATTAAAACAAAACATTGTTTACTCTATTTCAACTGAACAGATTTTCCTGGTTAACGAACTTATCCAAGCTACTTGCAAAAGGAAGGTACTCACCAAATTTGATCAAAATCGGCCCATTATTTTTTGAGTTATCGGTGTGATACATATATATATATATATATATATATATATATATATATATATATATATATATATATATATATATATATATATATATATATATATATAAACATATAAAAATTGAAACCGACCCCGGATATGGGTTCTCGGGGGCCTAATTAGTGCTAATTTGAAGGAATTTTTTCAAAATTCAAAAGTCGAGATCTCCTCATTAGTGAATTTTTTTTAAAAAAAATTCACTAAAAAGCAGAATCATCCCAACCACCACAAAATAAAAAAAGTGATATATGCGCTACATACGTATTTCGACAACGAAGCTCTGTTCATCAGCAACTGTCGGAAAAAAACTGTTTAAAACAGTTTTGTAGTTTTTGGGATGATTCTACTTTTTGTTTCAGTTTTCAACCACAGTGTCCAACCGCGATCTTTTACGTCAACATTAGTGAATAGAATTTTTCATCCTCTGATGACGCTAACTTTGTCAGTGAAACGATCGTCAGGTCTTTAAAAATGTGTTGTGGTGATTTGGGTACTCCAGGAATAAATAGAGAATCTTTCTATTGCTATTATTTTAAATAAATTTTTCTTTATAATCTGGTAGTATTAATTTTTGAAATAATAATGTGCAAAAGATAAATTTTTGGGTTTGATTTTATAAAGATACTGATCCTTTATTTGTTTAAAACTATTTAAAACAGCTAAAGCAAAACATGAGTACATGAATCAGTTGTGTTATGCCGCCTTCTCACACCTCCGACAGGTGTTACAATTGGAAACACGGGTTTGTATCCACCGACTCAATTCCCCTAATGTAACCTCGCCATTATATTCAGTTATTCGAGTCTGAACTGTTATATTTTTGTTCCGTGTACAGGATGGGATTAATTTGCATCTCGAAGGTGTTCACAGGGATTTAAACATGCTGAATGGGCGCCATCTGATGAACCATTGTCTGAAGCCGCAAGCAAGTCCTGCTGTATAGTCCCGCGAATTTAGGGAATGCATTTACAATCGTGGAACCATTATGTCACCGTTCAGGATGCGAACATTACCTGTTTCGTAACCTAGTTGATAAGGTAATAGGTAATAAGTAATAGGTATGTGTAATGTGTTTCGTATGCATCTGAACTTCTCAGCTGGATGTAAGTGGATTTAACGCGAACCGAACTTTCCACTCCAGTCCGCCAGGATAAGTTCACTAAGAGGAGGAAATGTTCCATCCAATGTCAATAAGAAAATGATTTTAAATTTAAACGAACCGTGGACCTCCAAGCTTGTTGCTATAATCGATCATCTATCTCAGCCTGTAGCTAATTTAATTCTCAATTCACGCTTATCTCGGAAGACGCTTCCCTGTCTGCATTGTAGAAACCAGTGGCGTAGAAACATTTTTGTATTTTTAATCGATAACGTTAAAATAATAATCATGACATAGTATAAAATAACAGATCAATGCACTTGACGGTTGCCGAATGCTGAATATCTGTTTGGATTGTGGAGTAAAGGTTACTAGAATCTAATCGAGTTCGATTTCACTTTTAGTGAATTTTCGTAAAAAAATTCACTAGGTGATGGCGGTTTTTGAATTTAGAAAAGATTTATTCAAATAAACGCCAACTAGGCCCCCTAGACCATATATCCCGGGTCAGTTTCAATTTACATGACTATGGTTTTATATATATATATATATATATATATATATATATATATATATATATATATATATATATATATATATATATATATATATATATATAAATATATATATATATATATATATATATATATATATATATATATATATACATACATACATATGCATACAGACGTACTAAAAAGTATAGAAAGGCACCTGTATTTCCTTGGATATTCGTTATTCAGCAAAAATATTTACACAAAAATTTTTACATAGTAAGAGATATTTTTTTCCTATTTTTGAAAAGAACGTCACTTCCTTGATACGGCATAATAAAATTTTAATCGGGTTTCATAAGAAAAAAATTGAGAAAAATTAACTTTAATTCCAAAAGAAATTGACAAAACAAAAATAAAATAAAACAGCAACAATAATAATAATTAACTCATAAAATGTTCAAAATGTTGTATTCCAAAATTACAGAGCTCCATCTTGCTAAAACCAGACTTTATTAACCGGGCTCATTGCGACAACAGCGGGTATAACTTCATCTATTAATAAATTTAAATATTTTGAAGGTGTTAGAGTTTCCTCATTGAAGAACGGACCAATAATACATACAAACTTGGAGACGAAGTTAACAAGTTTCTGTTATCGGTTTCGCTGCTTGACAACATCACCAGACAGAAAAAATTGAATTAATTCGACAGCATGACAACTAAAAATAAAGATCTGTTGCTATGTTATGATGTTTTGATCAAAAAATTATTTAAAAATGAAAATAAAACAAAACAAAAATTAGGGATGACGCCTTCAAAATGTCTACGTGATGTATGTCAATATTTAATATAAAGATAACACTAACCTATAACAGTTATAGCTATAATAACAATTACAACAATAAAATAACTAAACAATAACATAATGAAAATATCGATACGCATCAACTCATTATCTTATTACATCCGTCATTTCTGTTTTATTTTATTTTCATTTTCAAATAATTTTTTGATCTAAACATCAAAACATAGCAATAGAGCTTTATTTGTAGTTGTCCTGATTTTGTTATAATTCAATTTTATTCTGTCTGAGAATGCCATCAAGCAGCGAAACCGGTTACAGAAACGATGAATAACATCCTAGAGCATCCAGAATTCAGAGGGGCCCCCTTTTTCTAGTTAGGCGCTTACTGCACCTTTACAAAATCGGAAACCAACAGTGAAGCCAGAGAAGTAGTCTCCAAGTCTGTATGTAGCATGGACCAGTTTCACCAAATAAGGGCAACAACAAGCAATGAACGGACCAGTAATACTGCTCTCTAGTATACCGGCCCATAGATACATTTTTTGTCGTTGGATTTGAGCCTCCAGCATCCAATATGGATATTGCTGAGACAAATAATTTCTGCTTGACTGTGTGGCCTCCTGTTATGTTTGCTTTGTCAGTTCACTCCACTGCTTTTCGATTTGTAGATTCAATTTCACATTTTGCTTTTACACTAATTAGTCAGCTTTTTCGGTTTTATTCTGTCTGATAATGATAAACTTTAGCCTGCTTTGATTGCATGTTTTTGACTGTAATGTAGCTTACGTAGCTTGTTTAACTGTAGTTTTTACTGCGTATTTGGCTTGTAATGTTGCTTTTTAACCTATTTTACTGTTTGACTGCAGATTTTAACCTTGATGATGTATGTAAAGTTTAACTTGAGATCATTGTCCTTAAACCGACACAATTGCCTATCAGAAAACAATGTTTCCTGACAGACCTTTTTATTGCATATTAGATTTGCCCCTGAGGATGGCTGCTAGGTAGCCGAAACGCGTACGGTTCTCTAACAATGAATTTTACTGTCTGGAGGAAGCCTCTTAGTGAATTTTCTTAGAAAAAATTCACTAATGAGGAGATCTCGACTTTTGAATTTTGAAAAAATTTCTTCAAATGAGTGCGATCTAGGACCCCTAGAACCCATATCCGGGGTCAGTTTCAATTTTTATATGTTTATATATATATATATATATATATATATATATATATATATATATATATATATATATATATATATATATATATATATATATATATGTATCACACCGATAACTCAAAAAATAATGGGCCGATTTTGATAAAATTTGGCATTTACTTTTCTTTTGTAAATATCTTGGATAAGTTCGTTAGTCAGGAAAATCGGACGAGGTTTTCCGGGAAAATTTTGAGTTTTCATTCGAAAAAAATTATTATCTCAAAAAGTAATTAGCCGATTTTAATAAAATTTGGCATGTACCTTTCTTTTATAAATAGCTTTGACAAGTTTGTTAGTCAGGAAAATCGGACGAGGTTTTCAGGGAAAATTTTGAGTTTTCATTCGAAAAAAATTTTTATCTCAAAGAATAATACGCCGATTTTGATAACATTTGGCACGTACCTTACCTTTGTAAAAGGCTTTGACAAGTTTGTTAATCAAAAAAATCGGACGAGGTTTTCCAGGAAAATTTTGAGTTTTCATTTGAAAAAAATTTTTATCTTAAAAAATAAAAAATCTATGATAACCAAATTTGGTAGGTAGGTTTACGATATAAAAAGCAAACTATATACCAAAATTTAGATTTCTATGTTACAAGAAAAAAAAGTTATAAAATATTTTGTGCCAGATCATTTCTATGAAAATTCACTACCATAACGCACTTGCTGCGTCCAGGCTTTTATTGAGTATTTTAATTGAGACAAATAACGATATTTTTTTTAATCAACAAATCCATGCAGCTTCATTTGAGAAAATATTTTTTTTACCAAAGTCCGGACTCTCGTTAAATTTGCCTATTACAAAATTCAACACTCCTCTCAAAATCGCCATCTACAAATTCTTGTACCAGATGTACTTTTTACGACTGAAATTTTTCTTTTTTTAGGAAATTTACCACAGATTTTTGTGAAACATTGTGTAATGTAGCAACTTCATTTGCAGACAAACAAAGGTTCTCATAAAGAGATAAAAATACGTCTAATGCCTTGGTCTTTGTATAGTTAGCTTATCTTTGACACTACCAGCTTCGTTAAATTTCTTCAACAATTTGGAAACATAATTTGTAATCATTAATTTGTGACGGTTACGATGCACTTACTGAAAAAGCATGCACACTTCTTTATAACTACATTTTTCGTCACCGTAGCCCACGGTCTTTAATATTTCAAATCCTAGCTTTTCGCTCAATTCTGCGATAATAGATAATTATTTATTAAAATTTATTTATTTAATTAAATTATAAAAGTTCTCGATTTTTAGTGAATTTTCTTAAAAAAAAATGCACTAATGAGGAGATCTCGACTTTTGAATTTTGAAAAAATTTCTTCAAATGAGCGCTATTTAGGACCCCTGGAACCCAAATCCGAGGTCGGTTTCAGACTTTATATGTTTATATATATATATATATATATATATATATATATATATATATATATATATATATATATATATATATATATATATATATATATATATACCGACAGCGCTAAATTTTGGTAGGTAGCTTACATATAACGATATAAACCCGTGTACCAAATTTCGTTGCCCTTACTTTGTTAATTCCGGAGATATAAATTTTTTTCGATTTTTTTCGAAAAAAAACACAAAATTTTCCGGGAAAACCTCGGCGGATTTTCCTGGATAACGAACTTATTCAAGCCACTCGCGAAAGGAAGGTACTCACCAAATTTTATCAAAATCGGTTCATTATTTTTTTAGTTATAGGTGTGACACATAAATATATAAACATATATATATATATATATATATATATATATATATATATATATATATATATATATATATATATATATATATATATATATATATATATATATATATATATATATATATATATATATATATATATATGTTTATATATTTATGTGTCACACCTATAACTAAAAAAATAATGAACCGATTTTGATAAAATTTGGTGAGTACCTTCCTTTCGCGAGTGGCTTGAATAAGTTCGTTATCCAGGAAAATCCGCCGAGGTTTTCCCGGAAAATTTTGTGTTTTTTTTCGAAAAAAATCGAAAAAAATTTATATCTCCGGAATTAACAAAGTAAGGGCAACGAAATTTGGTACACGGGTTTATATCGTTATATGTAAGCTACCTACCAAAATTTAGCGCTGTCGGTTAAAGGACAAAAAAGTTACAGGCATTTAAAGAAAAATAAATTTGGGTTTTCCTCAAAACGTCAAAGTCGCGATTTTAAACGTCAAAATTGTTAATATTTAGGCAATGAACCTGAAATTAATATGATCTATGGAAGCAAAATGTCTCAAGAATAATGTTTTACAAAGCCTGAGCTCTTAGTTTCAATCGTCATTGTCCTGCATTTTACTAAAATATTCCCAGAAAATTCATTTCAAATAGACCCTTTATCTGATACTTTAGCAGTAGTGTTGGCTATAGAGTTTATCGTTTAATGGTATATCATTTTTGTCGAATTATCTTAAAAAATCATTAAAGCGCAATATTTCCGTTATTATTCAAGTTACGAAAAAAAGTTGTATACATTAATTGTAGGGTGTCTTAAGCTACATCTAAAAAATATTTCCACAATTACAGGGTGGCCCATAAGTCGTTGGTGATTCAAATTTTCTTTTCTTTTTAGTGAATTTTTTTAATCGAACACGCCCTATGTTATTGCATTTTTGTATTTTCCATCGAAATATAATACATCTTTGTAAGAAAAGAAATTCGGGACGCAGCAAGTGCGTTATGGTAGCGAATTTTCATTAAATGCTTCAAATTGTGAATCAATTTGCTATTAACCTATAAGGTTGACCAGAAAACCAGTTTTTTCGGGAAAAATTTAAGTTTACTTTCGGAAATTTTTGTACATTTTCAAACAATAAAGTTATTTTGATGAAATATGGTACATTGTTTTTAATATATAAATTATACTGGTAACCAAATTTGGTGCCTGCTTTCTTAATAAAACATATTTGCTATTAGAAACATTTTAATGAAAATTCACTACCATAACGCACTTGCTGCGTCCAGAGTTTTTTATGTTAAGCTCTCTAAAGTATTACAAACTGCCGATAACTGACAACAAATAATGTTTGCAATTGACAGCTACAAATACTGTCACACTACTTCAGTGGGTAACTTGATAAAAAATGAAATAAGGAAGTGCAACCAAAGGAGGTGATTTTTAAGAATTTTTTTTTTCTCATTTTTTTTTTGAGAGCCCAATTAAAGTTTAATAGTGCCGTATCAAGAAAGAGGCGTTCTTTTCGAAAATACAAAAAAATCAGATTAAATTTAGCCATCGCCGGTTTGTAGCAAAAGATACGTCGAAAATATTTTGTTAAATTTTTTTATTGAATAACTATACATTTTTCCGTCAATGAAAGAGACGCATCCAGTGATGCTGAGTGCAGGGATTCCGAGGACGCCTCTGGTAGAGGGTCACGGAATTAAGTAACGACATCGGCAAGAATAACTTGTGATGTCGATCTTACCAGTCATCCCGCAATCCTACAATCCCGCTATGCCCTATGCCGCAATCCCGCTACGTTCCATTATCCCTAATTTTTATTGCCATTTTTATCATTACAGAGATTGCAGCGGTGGCACTACGGAGTTAATCGGATCACAAGTCGTCCCTTTAAGAACGTGATCTGGATTTGGTGTACGCCTGTACTCTAAACGCCTGTCTTCATCTCAGTCCACATATCTCTCCCCGTGAGGGAAAGGGACCAAACTGAGGTCGGGGGAGAGATGGAAATTGAATAAGCCAGCTACTGAATGGACGTGACAGTATATTTTTTATCTTTAATTTAGCAGCGGCCTGATAAGTAGCTGGTGTTCTTTCTGCGTCTCCAACTCGGCAAGAGAATATGCATTTCGCTAAAGGCGCTCACGCTCACTCACAGATTACGCTCTATATCAGTATTTATTATTCATAACCGCGCCGGAAAGTTGAAATAGTACCATAACGCATGATAAAGGGGCTCTAAAGGCTCTTCTACCCGAGCTTTTGCAACGCTACGACCAGATCATCCCTTAACTTACTAAAGAATATAATTGCTTTGGTTTGTTTTCTTCCCTGGTTGTTATGGCAACTTAATAAAGCACCGAGAACGAGGCAGGACCTCGGAAAGTGAATCTCTGAATGCACAAAGGAAGAAGTAACTGGGACCGGAATAAAGTATGTATACAACCTTTCAACATCTTTAAGCCTGATTTCTTATGTTGATGATGGCGCTTTATACCAATCCTCGGTCTTCTTCATAATTTTCTCTAATCTGAAAACGAACTCTAATTAGATTTGTTTGCTTTGTGAGTGGTACCTGAGAGAAAATACTCGAAACATGTCGATTCATTTGTGCATAAAATCAGACTCCGTAAATATAAAGCTTTGTGTGCGGCTTTTGTTTTATTGCAGTGCGATCTCGAAACTACCGTTGTCTGTTGTTTTGATGATATTCTCCAAGATTGTCTTATACGTAGAATAGAGATAATGAAGCCAATCCGATTTTCCCAATTAAAAATGCTTCAAGTTAAAGTAGTCGTCTGGATCTTATACCTGCGCATCTTATAGGTTCTTCCGGGAGCCAGGGATAAAGTCTTAAAGGCATCATCCATTCAAAGTTTTTCATTCCTTTTCATCTCTTTACCATATTATCAAGCAACGTACACATAACCCGCTTCTGTTTTCTGGGAATTTTTTTGTTTATCTGTTTATCTTCCGTACAAAATTTCACTGCGATGGTGCTAAACAATATTTCTAAGTAACAATCAGGTTCTAGTGAAAAAAAAACAAATAAAAAGATTCTTGCTGCTTGACTTGAAGAAATAGCCATACTATTTTTAATTCAATTAAAATTAAATTATATAAACAGGGGCGGCTCCTCAATAAGCGCGCCCGTGGGCGCGCACTGCCGCCTGCCGTTAAAAAAACTATATTTTTGCTATGCTATATTTTAATAATTTTTTATTTGCTTTTTTACCTCCTGCATTCAACAAACAAAATTAGTATATCGGGGATCGCAGAGAGTCTGCAGCTATTAATACAGAATCAGAATAAGTATAGTGTTAATCGTTGCAGACGTTATATACATCCATATGCATATAAAGCAGCCGGCGGTGGTGTGTATTTTTCGGCGCTCTCACGAAATGCGATACTTCAGTGCGAAATGATCGCCGAATCTTGATGATCTTCGTCGAAAACGACCGAATAGGCAATCTGTTGTGCGCTATAAAATTACACACTTCTAGTTTGTACTGGACTTTCGGCAGAGCGTGTGTACCTACTACCTAGTAATTATCGTCTTCGCGTCGGATTGATTTTTAATTAGATCATTTCGTTGTTGTTTACATGTTTTAACAAGACAATTATTATTATTATGGTTACTACTTCAGGTTGCTTAATAAGTGGACAAAATAATTGTGATGATGTGATTAATTCAGTGGATATTTTAAATTTAAAAGTAAACTTTTTAAGGGACTTTTTAACTACTATAACGTATAACTAACTAGAGGAAAACTTGGTAAGTAGTTAATAATAATTAAGTTTAGGTTTCTTTATAATACATTTTCGGGGAAAAAATAGGCGAGCCCTTCATCTTTAGTGAATTTTTAGTTAAAAGGATTCACTAATAAAGAGGTATTGATGGAGAGACTTTGCTAAAATTTTTTCAAATGAGCGCGAACTAGGACCCCTAGAACCCATATCCGGGGTCAGTTTCAATTTTTATATGTTCATATATATATATATATATATATATATATATATATATATATATATATATATATATATATATATATATATATATATATATATATATATATATATATATATATATATATATGTATATATATATATATATATATCTGTGTGTGTGTGTATCCGACCGATAACTCAAAAAATAAGCAACTGATTTCGATGAAACTTGGCAAGTGTCTTTCTTTTATTAATGGCTTGGATAAGTTCGTTAGTCAGGAAACTCCGATAACGTTTTCCGGGAAAATTTTGAGTTTTGTTTAAAAAAAAAATCTTTTTTTCCGAAAATTACAAATGTATTTTAATGAAATTTGGTGGATATGTTGCCTTGTAAAAGATCTTACTACACAATAAAACTCAACTTTCTACATTTTTATAAAATTGAGTCATTAAAATTTAGAGTTTTTACTACACACCAACATTAAACTTTCTAAGTTCGTAGAAACTTGAGTTAGGTATTTAAATTGGAAACATTTAATAAAAATTTACTACCATAACGCACATTTTTTTTCTTGCGCACCCCCAATGCATTAAGGCACGAGCCGCTATTATATATAGAAAACAAAGCTACTCATCACCAGATTGGTTGTTATGTATTTATATTTTGTAGCGTAGTCCGCATTGAGCAAAACGTTGCTGCATTGTATTGCATGTGCTTTGTTTCTTCAACGTCTGTGTATTTCAGCCACTATTGCTAATCACCGATGACATGTAGCAGTTTCATCTCACCATCCTGGAAATGTTGCCGGACTACCCCTTACATGTAAGGAGGGTACGGATCTCTAATGTGCCCAATATTGCATGGTACAGGATATCGACGGATTTACGCCTCCTCTGAAGAGCGGAACGTGCAGACATTTAACTTACTGAAACAAAATGCCACAATCTCCAAAACACTAGTAACAATGTAGCTGTTTATTGTCATTTGACAGAGTGACTTTATTGCTGGATAGCTAATGCACAATGTTTTGTTCATTGTTTGCCTTTTCGAATACTTCTTTCCTTGCCATCCATTTTTTAAGTTTGCTTTGCAATAAATTTTGGTAGAAAAAATGCGATTCCCATCTTTAGAGTTAGTTAACAGAACATTTTTTATGTTTCATTTCAAATTAAATGTCAATATGTTTTAGAGATTAATTAGATATAAATTTTGTACTCTATGAAAACTTCAGTAAACAATATATTATATAAATAAATATTCCCCTCCCTACATTTATCAGGGAATAGTGTATAAAGTTTTCTGTAGTGATTAGTAAAACGTAGTAGACCTTGACATCGATTTTAGGGTCTCCAACTCGACGCTCATCTGCGTTAATTTTTTCGTAGTCTCACTATCGTTACGACCATTCCAAGCTTTTTCTAACGAAGATTCGCTCAAAATTTAAAATAATTTATATTAGGAAAGAATTTATGTTGAAAAGTGTTTGACTTTTAGTGCCTGGATGTTAACTTAATTATTTTGGAGGACAAATGAGAACATTTTTAAGGACCACTCTGATAGTCACTAGAGATAACGTATATCTAAATTCTAAAGCAGCATATTCTAAGGACAATGTGGCCGACATTAAGGAAAGTTTGTGTTTGTCAGAGAACAATTTAGTTAACTCTATCCAAAACCAAGAATAGACAGAATAGACATAGCTAGTGTTATCTGTCCTGGAAATCAGTATAATAAATATATATCTAGTTTCTATAAGTGAGAGAGATCATGTTAACGTAGTGAGGAGAGTAGAAACGTATCGGAAGAGAGTTTGAAATAGAGCAGAGTAAATGTGTTTGGTTGGTGAGTGTCTTTCACTTTGAGATGTTTGAATTCATGGTATCTGATAAGGGGATAGGTGACAATGGAAGGGTACAGGACAATGCACTTGTCAGAGAGCAAGTTTCCAAGTCTCCAGGAAGCTCCACAGGAGTGATTATCTACGTCAGTCTTCAGATAACGATGAGAGCAGCTAGTATATGGAGCATAGCAGCAGGCCTTCCTGCCATGACACACATATATAACCTTTATGATGACGTCATCTTAGCTTTTTGCAGACGTATTTGCTCTGAATATCTACTTGTTGTTTTATTTTATAATAATTGTGTTGCTCTCATTCTCCAGATATATCTGTTACAATATATACTACTTGGACTATAAACGGAAATTTTAAATTCTACGACAACCACCCCGCGTTCTTTCGCCGTAGATTAAGACTTTGCAGCTCATTCGTTGAGCATTCTCCAGAATATATAATCTCCAAGTACCTATTTAAAATGAAAGTCGATAAACCTTTACAATTACTTAAAGAGACTGATGGATATATACGTAAATTAAAGAATGGAAAAGCGCCAAAAGTGCTTGTAATAACAGCGCAGTTGACCAAAGAAATTGAAACCTCCCCAAAATAATAAAATAGAAGATACTTGGGATTTATTTATCGGTAATATGCAAGCAGTAGTAGTACATGAAGGACCTCAAGTGACCCCAAATCTGGTCAGTAGTAAGGTCACTATTTCCTATGAGTCCTACCCTAAAAAGTTTCTATGTATTAGATTTATAATTAGCAGAATTAGAAATACTTTATAAGGTTTGAAGATCTTATTATTGTTTACAACTTACGCTGTTGTCGTGTTGTTATGTTGTTGCACTGCCTGAAGTCTCATATTTATCAGCGCTCCAAACTAGTACCTGGTTACGATGATTTTTCTAAAAGTTTATTTTCGATATCTAGGAAATCGAGATCAAGAGTTCCTATAAGTGTCGTCACGGAAGGTCAAAAGGGTTTAAAGAGGAATTAATTTTCAATTAGACAGACATGTTAATGTAACAAAATATTAAATTTATTAACATGAATTGAATTTGAAATGGTGAACAAAAAATAAAATTAAATTGTTGATAGCTCTTAAAATGAACATTAATTGTACACAAATAGAAATCAAATGAATAGCAAGAATTTCAATAACAAGAAATTATCAATTTACATGCATATGACAGAATAGTGAGGCAAATGTGGTTTGTTTATTACTAAAGAAATCTAAGCACTTATATTGATATATGTTAAAAATCAGATGCTGTGTGTTGCAGCTCAAAAGTAAACAAACTAATATATAAATTATTTGACGTTTGTCAATCAATTCTGTTAACCTTTTACTCAAATCATGGCCAGTTTCTCGAGTGAAGCTCAATTTAAAAGAAAATAGTATGTATACATGTATACCTCTGTGAAAACTTTATACTAATTATTGAAAAACAGGTGACATTAAAGACAGTGTACAGGGTAGATATTTTTACAGACAAGATTTACTGATTACATGTTTAAAAACTACGTGTTAAATTTACAAAAACTGAGGTAATTTCAGAGATTAAAACAGGAAATTCATAATTATTCTAATAGCAGCTTCCTGACGTTATTCAAAACTAAAACTTGATTGAGCGTCTTTGAAAGTTCAGATTATAAAAATTCAGTTGCCAGACGAGTGTGTAAGACAAACTTTGCTAGTTCAGAGAAAAATTTTGACTCACCGAATCTTCTGCCTTGAATTACCTGTTTACTCTTTGGGGACGATCTCCAGATTGAATGAAATACTGGTAGCTGACACAAGTCTCAGTGACTCCAACAAGAGAAAAGAAGCTGGGAGAAACAGTGATGGTTCCCATTGATGGTTACTAAGTCGGTGGATTTATTGTGTCACGTGTACAAAACGATTTGACACCTAGGCCGACATTCTGAATTCGCTTGTTGGAAACTTCGCGAATCGCAACTTAACTGTAAATTAAAGCAGCAAGGCAACACGTTGAAACAAAGAACCACAACTTAGGTTCCGCTTTTATGCTAACTACGATGTTTATTTAAACTCGAAAATTATTAAAGCACTTTAAATAACCACTGAGTATTGTTAGAAGGCAGAATAGGTAACAGAAAGACCATAAAAACTCACTTTATAAGACAATTCGAGAGACACCTAAAGTCAACGTGTTTACGCCCCCGGCGTCAGTGCCAGGCTCCGTTGAGGCAGAGAGCGTTCGGCTGCAGCTGACACCAACACGCAGTTTTCAGTGTTATCTGCGTTATCCGTTATTTGCGAGCTCTTTCTCGCCTTGATTCTTTGAATGGGATAGAACGTGAGCCCAAATCCTTGGCGAAGTCACCAACGTCTTCTATACACACCTCCACAATAATGGACTCATCATACGTGAGCTTTTTACCTAGAATTTCAGGACAATAGAGATGTTTATTTTCCCCAACAAAATGCAATGTTTTTCAATATTTACATCTTGACGTATATTATAGGGAGCTCAGTACTCTTCTTACGATACAGAATATTTTAGCGAATTTTGATCAACATTATTTCGAAACCAAAACGTGAAATATTCAATATAGATAGGGTTTCTGGTGTTGTTTATCATGCTTGGGGGTCTTCTAGGTGTTTTTAAGCCGGTAATGATTCCACGTAAAAACTGAATCGTTACAAAATATAGTACTACATTATAGAGCCACTTGTTTATCTCAATAATTACTTATATCCACAAGATCCCTGCCCACATGAATTTGTTAAATAAGCGGTACTAGGATCTAACTATAAAAAGGGCACAAGAACAGATTCCTATAATTAGAAACCAATCTTTTCAATTAAAACATTTACTAATATATATGAAATGGCAATAAACGCAAGAATATGTAATTAAGTCGACAAATATAATATTCTATCGAGTAAACAGTTTGGATTTCGAAAACAACTTTCTCTGCAAGATGCAATAGAAGCGGCAATGGAGAAATATATGAGTCATTAAGGTCTGTTGTAGTGTTTCTGGATCTGTCCAAGACATTCGATTCTATTTCAAGAGAAATACTGGTTGGTGTCTTGGAGAAGATGGGCTTTCGGGAATTGTTGTTGGTATTTATTAAAGAATACTTGTGAGCCAGAAGACAATCTGTAGAAATAGACGGTGTAAAAAGTGAATTGGAATATACAACACGTGGTATTCTATAGCGCACCATACTAGGGCTACTCCTATTCAATCTCTATCTAAAAGAGCTGTATTCACTTGATTTATGGGGAAAAGTTTATGGCTATGCTGAAGATACCGTTCTGGTTTATGAGGAAAAACGTGGGAGAAATTGAGGGAAGAGGTACGTATGGATTTAAAAACAATACAAATTTGGTTGGATCGCAGGAAATTAAAATTAAATCTCGACAAAACACTTTTAAAAATACTGCGAACTGAATCAGTTAAATATCTAGGAATTCAAATTGCCATCAATATGATATGAAATAATCACGTGAGTCGTGTTGTAGATAGATTTGCATAAGATTCGCTCGCAGTATAGTTCATATATTTGTCCAGAATACTGAATTTTAGTTTGAAACAACTTTATATGAATTGAGACTCGCCTAAAATACCTGCAAAAATAGACAAATTCAGAACAGTGTGTGGCTACTTGTCTGTATATGCTCCAGTATTATGTTGAGGTAGTTAACAAAAATTAATTTCGCTTTGAGAAATCGGCAATAGTTGAGTTTAAATTTAAATTCCGCGGTACTAGTTTACTCAACTAATCAACTGTTGGCATTTGGTGAAGGCAGGCACTTATACCATAAGTGTATTATATATTGTCGGTTTCATGTATTTAGAAGCCAATAAGGCAACGGTCTCATATTTACTTAAAACTGCGAATATTCGATCAATTGAAAGAAAGTATAGTACTGTGCCCATGTGGCACAGTTTTCACGACAGTCAATCACGACAAGAACTGGACACAGACACGTTAAGCACATATTAGAAAATTCAAACATCAAAAAGGCACCAGAACTAGATGGAATCCCAGCAATAATTATTAAAATGTGTGCTTGTGAACAGATTCCAATGTTATGTCAGCTGTTTTCAATGTCCTATAAGATGCGGGTATTTCCATCTTACTGGAAACAACCAAGAGATCGGCCTGTCCTTGAAACGGGAGACAAATCCGATGTAGGGAACTGTCGTCTAATTTCCATTCTATCAGTTTTGTCTAAAGTTGTGAAAGAAGCTAAAGCGTCAGTGCTGTATTTTCGTGTGAAGAAATGTCATGGGCGAAGACGCGGAATAACGTAGGGCCTAAAATACTGCCTTGTGGTACTCATACATAAATTCTCTTCTTCTCGGAGCAACATTAATTTACACGAATTTAAGAAGCTCTGTCATCTAAAACTGGAAAAGGATTGCTGACAAAGATGATGGGAGGTAAAGCTTGAGCACAGAAAGTTTTCATTTTCATGGAGTTAGAACACTATTCTCTAATAAAACGTGAATTTATTGTTACAACTCTAATAACATATTACAAAGTAGTGCCAACTGTTGTCAATATACCCTAGGAAACATCTAATTATTGTATAGTTTGCATGTTTTATTAAACAGTGTCGGTCTGACTGGCGCTAGCTACTTTTATCTTAAGATTAGCAGTTATCTATCTTTCTTGTCACCTGTAAAGTTTGTGTAAATAATATTTTAGGTAGCCGAAGTGTGAACATGGAGAAAAATTACAAACGCATGGTACACCGACAGAAAGATGAATAAAAGTGTACCAAAAGAGGTGACAGAAGAAAAATGCTTGCTGAAAGAAATAAAAAGGCGGAAGCTAAAATTTGGTAAACATTTTCTAAGACATAATTATTTAGGACACGTATTTAGAAAAAATGAGAAAGGTTGGACCAAGAGCAAAACTTCTGGAAAATCTGACACAATGAATCAAGTGCCAAATCTACAATGAAATGAAATAAATGCTGGAAAGAAAGAGTCAAATTTCAAATTTGGTACAAAGGGTCAAAATTGCAAACGAAATTTAGATAACGGTCAAGAGTTTTAGTGTTGTAATTATCTAAAGAATTTTTGTATATTAAAAGTTAAACGTCACTAAAGTTTTAAAAGATAATACGACTAGAAAACGTCCCACAAGATTATTTTATTAAGATTAAATCTGATAATTTTTCAGTTATTATTATGAGGATACTGCTGTATTTTACGAATCACAATCCTGGCTGGATTTGTGATGTTCCTGCCTTCCTGTTTTATGCAGCTTTTGTTTGAAGACAGTGGATGAAAAGCCAAACTTTGGCAATATTTCATATAGCATCTTTCTGTAGTTGAGACAGGAAATTAGTCTAAACCCCTGAGGATGGTTCAATAATGTGCCGAAACGCGTAGGGTTTTGAGAATAAAATCAGTTGTCTGGTAGTAAAAGCCTGTAATTTCCCTTAATCAAGAGATTGAAGGAATTGATTATCAGGACATCTCGGGACACGATACATGAACGGTCGATGCAAATTTATAGTTGGGATGCATTTGTAGAATTTTTGTTCTGTGCGTTTGCTTGTTGGGCTAATTTCTTTTCTTTTATAATTGCTTGTCTGTGAGGTGGCCCATATGTTTATGTGTGAATATCAGTGCTGTTCCTGTCATGAGATTATAAGTGCTGAATTTAGGGACATTTCATTGCTAAATTTGCGGTTTGAGTGCTAAAATAGCCCCAGATTTAATTAGAACCAAAATTAATAGTAACTGTACGTTTTAATGCTAAAAGGTCTCATGAAAGAGGGGAAAATTATGCATAGTTATAATAATAAACCAATAATTAAACCAAAAATTAATTATTTTGTTTTTTTAAAATGAACAAAAGAAATAAGTTTCTTTGAAATAAATAAAAATAAAGCTATTGTAGGTGTCAATGACAATTAATGTTGAGGCACCACTTTTTCTTTAAATAAAAAAAATAATTCTCTTACAAAATAAAAAAAAATCCATAAAAATTTGAGGATTTGACATTTGACGTAACATTTGACAGTATGAAATACGCAAAAGTAGAAAAGGTATGCCAACCTATAATCATGAATCTAACCATCTAGTAACGGGTAGACGGGGAGGTAATGCGCATGTGTAAACCGGAAACTACGAATGCGGTTCCTGAATGTGTATATGTTGTATGTTTTATATCCATGTCTCACTTGAGAATGGCACGTAATTTGAAATTTTTTAAACGTGCCAGAGAAGTGTAAAGGGGTGCTAGACTGCCAAATCTAAAGACACGGTGCTAAATCTGGCACGATCGTGCTAGCAGAAACAACACTGAATGTGATATGTTTCGGCGGCTGGTATCTATCCGTGTTGTGTTGCGGTTTGCGTCCGTGCATGCGTGCGCGCACGCACACGCGCGTATGTGTGGCATGTGTGGGAGCGCGAGTGCGCGTGTGAGCTAACTTATTACATCTGAGTTCGGTTACATTTTTATTGAATTCGTTCGGGATGCCTCGACAACACTTATTGCTTAAATTTTTTGTTTGTTTATATTTTGTATGTGTAGGTTTCTTAGGATAGTATTAGTTTAAATCTTGATTTAGACGTACTGTGTAGTATAGTGTGATATGTGTGTATCTTAGTTATCGTTTACTTAGAAAAATGTATATCACTCCAGACACAACGCCAACAAACCCACGACTTAGGCGAATGTCTTGTTGAACTTCTTATTTACTTGGTTCAATAAATTATACATACATATATATATATATATATATATATATATATATATATATATATATATATATATATATATATATATATATATATATATACAGGGTGTTTCAAAAATGATGGTCTATGTTACAGGTGCACATGTAGCACAAAAAATAAGACCATTTTTTCATATAAACATGGGTCCGCAAATGCTTAGTTTTTTAAATACAGCGTGTTAAAATTATATGTTTTTGTCAGTTTCTCACGAATAAGTCCGAGTCAAATTAAAATTTTGACGTGAAAATTGGCATGTGGGTGTTTTCGAGGGCAAGAAATTTAAATATGTTTTTGTTAATAACACTGCTGGCAGAGGGCGCCACCTGTAAGACATGGCTTGTATTCAATTGGCTATAATTTTTTGACACCCAGTAATATCGACCTACCGTATAGCTACATTGCAGCCCTATCAATTGTAAGCAAAAAATGTATACTTGATTTAAATCTCTTACGTACACCATTTTCGAGATATTTCAATTTTTGTATGTCGATGTCGCTCAAAAATTATTTCTGTGACAAATCATATGAATACATTTTTCACCTTTTAATTGCTATCAGTATGTATAAACTTAATTTTCTTATTCTCTGGTTAAAAATTAAAATCTTACCAGAAAAAAGAACTGACAAGACACAATCCTGAAGATAAAATAAAAAACCATGATAACAAACTTTGAGCAAACCAGTTAACAAAGTGGTTTCCATCGTTACGGGACTTGACTTTTGCGTTTTCGTCGTGACATATACTACATTTGACTTTTACTTTTGAGACTACTCACTATTTTTAAGTAATTAATTGTATTGTCCGTAATTTTTCTAAATAAATATGCAAGTCTATACCAACAATGAACTAACAGACATGCATGTTATGTATTCATGGGCTTTTGGTAACTGTTAAATGGCGAAACGACTGTATGAAAAAGCCTTCCCAAATCGGAGATTTCCAGAAAGAAGGATGTTTCAACGGATTGACATCCGTCTGCGAGAAACAGGTACATACTTATATTATCTAATACATCGATCTGTCTCTTTCGAATATATTTTTTTACCAGGTACCCTTAATAAAGTTACTGCTGATCGAGGCAGACCACGAAGTGCACGAAATCCTGATTTTGAAGAGGCTGTTCTCAATGAAATAGCCAATCATCTGGGAGCATCCAATGCAACGATATGGCGAGTTCTTCACGAGCAACAATTGTGTCCATATCACATCCAACGTGTGTAGGCACTATCGCCTGAAAGATATGTTGTACCTCACCTACAATTTTGCCAATGCTTTCTTCAACATAATAATGTAGAGAGCTTGTTGAATTGTGTATTGTTCACTGACGAGTCTGGATTTAGGCGCGACGGGGTCGTCAATTTACGTAACAGCTATATTTGGGCGGACGAAAATTCCCACGCAGTTTTTGAAAGGCATCATCAACAGCAATTTTCCTTAAATGTATGGGCTGGAATTGTAGGGTGTAATTTGATAGGACTAATTTTTTTACCTCACTGACTTAATGCTACAACTTATCTTGAATTCCTGCAAAACCAACTAAATGGGTTATTAGAAAATGTACCTCTTGACATAAGACATAACCTGTGGTGTATGCATGACGGAGCCCCCCCACATTTCGCCCTAAATGTCAGAAATTACCTAAGCAATACTTTTGGACGCAGATGGATCGGACGCGATGGACCTCAGCCATGGCCGGCTCGATCCCCTGATTTAAATCGTATGGACTTTTATTTATGGGGGCATCTCAAAAGTATTGTTTATGAAGCAAATGTTGAAAATGTTGATGATCTGCAGCAAAGAATTGTACTTGGATGCGAACAAATTAGAAATACACCAAAAATATTTCACAGAGTACGACGTTGTATGCTCCGCAGAATACGAAAGTGTATTGGAGTGAAGGGTGGCAATTTTGAACATTTATTGTAGTCAGGTATCATAAAATGTTATAAATCTTTTTATTTGTTGTTTTATCTGTTGTTAAAATTTGCAGACAATACAATTAATTACTTGAGAAAAATTAATTTTTGAGCGACATCGACATACAAAAATTGAATTATCTCGAAAATGGTGCGTCTAAGAAATTTGGATCAAATATACATGTTTTGCATACAATTGATAAGGGCTGCAATGTAGCATACGGTAGGTCGATATTACTGGGTGTCAAAAAAATTATAGCCAATTGAATGCAAGCATAGTCTTGCAGTTGGCGCCCTTTACAGCAGTCTTATTAACAATAACATATTTAAATTTCTTGCCCTCAAAAACCACCGCATGCCAACTTTGACGCCAAAATTTTAATTTGACTCAGACTTATTCGTGAAAAATTGACAAAAACAAATAACTTTAACACGCTGTATTGAAAAACTAAGCATTTGCGGACCCATGTTTATATGAAAAAATAGTCTTATTTTTTGTGCTGAATGTGCACCTGTAACATAGACCATCATTTTTGAAACACCTATATATATATATATATATATATATATATATATATATATATATATATATATATATATATATATATATATATATATATATATATATATATATATATATATATATATATATATATATATATATATATAAACGTATAAGATTTAAAACTGTCCTTGAGTATTGATTTTAGGGGTCCTAGATTGCGCTCAATTTGAAGAAGTCATATGTTGTCAAAAAGCGAATTGTGCCTATAAAAATTTGCTAAAAATAATAAACTGATTTTGAATAAACTTGAAAATTTTGTAGATTTTTTCTTTTGTAAACACCTTGAATGTGTTTGTTGGCCAGCCCATTTAGAGCAGTTTTTCTAGGAAAATGTCGAATTTTCTCTGTACATTTTTTGTATCTAAAAATAATAAATATGCTATATAGGTAATAAATAAATCAATAAAAGTTGTTTCGATGAAGTTTGGTACACACGTCACTTACCTTTATAGATGCTTTACCAACTACCAACTAAAGTTTCTAGGTGAATTAAAAATTGAATTATTACTGATTCGCAACTCTTTATCAAAATTCATTGTTGCAGTTGCTTTATATGTTTGATGTTTCACTGTGACCATTGATGAAATATTGATGTTTTGAAAAGTAGCCTTTGATGTTATAATATTGTATACCGAAATTAAATTATCAAGGGTCACTAAAAATTAATGTTCCAGATAACATGCCCTATCGCCCTATTTTCTGGAAAACTGCGAGAGACAGATGCAAATATTAAACAAATACAAACCTTGTTTGAATTTACGCAGTATTTTATTAATCGATGTTCGTCTGCATGTATGTTTTTATGTATGCTTACCGATATTTTCGTCAATTGTGGACCAATTACAAAAAAATCTTTTGTGTTTGAAAGGGTACATGCCTGAGATTGTCCCATTTTAACCCAGTCAGGATATGATGTTGCGATCTCAGGGAAATCCTCTCATCATCTGTGTAACTTATAGTTCTACTGCAATACGGCACTTTGATTAAACAGTTTTCGAATACCGTACTCACTACGTACCTATATTTACACTAAAAATGGAAAAATAAACAAACTTAAAAGAAAAATTAAACCGACTTCAACATAGGCACTAAAAAGCGAGAAATAACGGGAGGAATTACAGGTTTAATTCAAAAGAAACAAACCAATTTAAATGAAATATTATTTTAACAGCTACCTACTTATCTGTTTAAAGTCTATCCCAATCCTAAAACACAATAATACTTAACGATATAAACAGCCTAATTAATATCGGATTATAATTCGAATGAAATACCTAAATATGTTAACAATCAAAGACCAAACCACGCTCGCGCGTGCGCGGAGAAACTTTCACTGTGGCGGGAGTGGTCCTAGCCTACCTACCTACTACCTAACTGGCTTGGCACAGACTTCAAACAGATAAGTAGGTAGCGCATATATTTTATTTCAATTAACTTTTGTGTTTTGAATTAAACCAGTTAGATTATACAGGCAGCTTATGGAATTGATTCTAAATTTTGAGGTCATACAGTAGCCCAATTTCAATTTTTGTAAATACGAACCTGCCTTTTGATATTGTCTGGAACTTAGAAACAATATTTTGTGACCTATATTGCAGAAGATGGCGGTTATATGGAAATTTTGTTGTAGCAATTATATTTAATGAAAAAAAAGGCTTTTTCAGCACTACCAAATCTACTAAATTATATATTTATATAATATTTTTTGTTTGTTTTGTTACCTGTTTTATTTGATGTAATAAAAAAGAATATACCTAATACGAAATATTAGTAGTTTTCTTAAAAGAAATTGTTCTATGGGACACTACAAAAATCTTACAAAAAAATAAAAGTCTAGAGGCAGCAAGTGCATTATGGTAGTGAATTTTCATAGAAATGATCTGGCACTAAACATTTTCTTTTATTAAATGCTTATGACTTTTTTTCTTGTAACATAGAGATCTAAAATTTCGTGTGTAGTTTAATTTCAATACCGTAAACCTATCTGCCAAATTTAGTTATTATAACTTTGTTATTCTTAAAGATAAAAATTTGCTTCGAAAGAAAACCCAAAATTTTCCCCGAAAACCTGGTCCGAATTTTCTAGCTAACAAACTTAACCAAGCCACTCACAAAAAGAAGGTACTTGCAAAATTTTATTAAAATCGGCCTATTATTTTTTGAGTTATCGGTGTAATATATATATATATATATATATATATATATATATATATATATATATATATATATATATATATATATATATATATATATATATATATATATAAATTTAAACCGACCCCGGGTTTGGGTTCTAGGGGCCCTACTTAGCGCTCATTTGAAAATTTTTTTCAAAATTCAAAAGTCGGGAACGAACATTAACTAAAATTATGAGAGAAATGATGAATAGCTTGCGAACGATGAATTTTAAATACCAAGTATATCATATAATTGGTCAAAAATTTAACGTAGAATAAAATGACAATATAAAAAAGAAGGTTTATAATTGAAAAAAAAATTGAATTTGGACCATTTTTTGATCCAAAAATGTAAAAGCATTTCATGAACATCCTGTATAATATAAAATACTAATACTAACATAAAAGTCTCATCCTTCCACATGGTAATCGCAGTATTAGAATGTTATTATAAACAAGGACTTTCGTGCAAATACCCATTAAATGGTCATCCGAAGGTTTTCTTTTTTGGAGATAAAGTTAATTATATCAAAAACGCTAAGATGTAGATTATATCCAACTCGGTCAATTTGCGCTAAAAATTTGTAGATAAAAATCTTTAATTCAAATATGTACTAATATACAGGGTGATCTATTTAAAATTGCAAAGTTGATTGCGCTATCAAAGAAATAAACCAACCTGTATACCAGGGGCGTGCGGTAACATTTGAAATAAGGGAAGCAATTCCCAGAAACTTACCTATTTATAGTGTAACTCAATTCTTCTGTTGTTTTTGGAAAATTCATTAATAATGTCGTCATGTAACTGTGGATTCTGGGACATTTCCTGGACGAGTTTATTTTCAACTTACAAAATTGAAATTTGGGAAAGTCTTTCCTGTCCTGTTGAATTTCTAACAAAACTCTTGATACGTTTCAATGTAGAAAAATTTCGTTCTACAGACGCACTAGTAACAGGACTTGTTAATACTAATTCACACAATTTGAACACTTCAGAATATGCATTTTCCAATTTTGATTGTTTTAAGAAAGTTAAAAGTTCACCAGCGTGTTAATAACATCGGGTTCATAAATGACTCTAAGTTCTGATCGTAATAATGCTTTGTCAAAATAATGTCCATAGTGGTTAAATAATGATTTAAATGAATATTCTGGGAAAGGTATCCCTTTAAATCCTCCAAAATTACACAATTCAAGAAATTTCAGGTCACTGAGATGATCAAATCTGCAGTTAATTTGGTGCTGAATTTGATCTATAATTTCGTAGAAAAGGCGGCGGTAAGAAGTTTGAAGGTCTGCCACATTATCATTGCGCAGACGCTTTCTTCGTGGCTCCACTTCTCCTAATTCAATTGTTTTTTCCCAGAACTTATCAAATTCATTCCTTTTTGACTCATAATGGATTTAAATTCACTAATTTTTTTCGGGCAAAACCAATGTCATTTATTTTACATTTCAATATGTTAAATACATTATCTGAAAACGGAAATATTTCCGAAAATATATTAAGTGAAAAATTAAAATTAAAGTCTCCTTTCAAACCATCCAAAAATCCTCTAGAACTATTTATTGCTTCTGCGTCCCAATTTTTGCTATTTCCATGATGTTTTCAAAAAGTTCAATTAACGATTCACGGTGTTCAAATATAGTTAACACAACCCTGCCGTTGTAGTTTCATCGGGTTGCAGCTACTTTGGGTAAATGCTTTTTAACAATTGGGTCTAAGGCTTGTGTGCGCTTCGTAGATTTGGAAAAAAAGCAGCCATTTAACACTTTATATTCTTTAATATGATTTATAGATTGGAATAAAATTGAATTTAATTTATGAGCACAACAGTGTACAAATAGAGCCATGGAGAACGTTTCCCGCACTTTAGCTTGAAGACCTCCTAAACGTCCGGCCATAACAGCAGCCCCATCATAGATTTGGGCAATTAATTTATTATCAGCCTCCTCAATATCTTTCATAATATTAAGCACAATTTTATATAGAGCGTTTGCGGTACGATCTTCTGTCACATTTTTAAAGCCTACAATCTTTCTGGTACACTCCCATCCATTTTTACGTAGCGTATTACTACAGATAGTTGACTTAAATTAGTTACATCGATTGTTTCATCTAGAACAATAGCAATAAAACGAGTCTGTTTAATTTCAGATTTAATTCTGTTCAAAATAATAATGGCAGCAGCCGAAATTAAATCATTCTGAATGCGATTTTATGTCCCGCGAAAAACGTTAGACTGTTCCAAGTGATTTTTTTAAACAAATGTCGTATTTGGCTATTAAAGAAACTAGGTCTTGAAAGTTTCCATTTGCAGATGTAGTTGTTTCGTTATGACCCCTGAAGCCCAATTCATGCTGCGACCAAGAAAACACTTGGCATCAATAAGTCTTTTTAATATGTTTCTGTTTTTATTAACCAGTTCCTTGTGTTGGCGATGAATTTCAATCTGTTTGTCAACGGCGTATTCAATTCGCGTTTTTCCAAAGAGACTTAATTTTAAAATGGTCTGTAAATGCGCTTTAGACATAACATGTCTTTGTACTAGTTTATGTAGATTATTCAAGTCGGAAAACCTACTTTTATTCCACAACCCCTTTTCAGTCACAAATAGACTACAAGACCAACAAAACAGTTTCTTCCTGTTTTCACAACGCGTTAACCATTCATATTGTTTATGAGTTTTTCTGCGTTGAAATGTCGAATAGGTACATGTTTTAATTCTTGTATTTAAGTTTTTTATAGTAGGTTTCGGCCTACCTATATTAATAATAGCAAGTTTTTCAGCAAACAGTAAAGCTGAAAATCCTTTAGTTATCAAAAAACATACAATACAATCACAGTTATTATTACCACTTGTTTGTAAATCCCCACCCCCACCGTCACCGCTGTTAAAAGCTGATCTACTTGCAGCCATATTAATAATCATAAAATGCCAATGTATTTAACTTACTCGACTGCTTATATATACGAAATAATCAGGCATATTCGCTTTGAACGTGCACCTGGTCTTCGTAGTACAACACGTTCTAAAAACATGCGTACATCGCGCCGAGCCGAGGTTTCTTTTATAAAGTTGCCTACTGACTACGTGTATTTAACTGAAGTCATTGCATGCATCCACTCGTAGTATCAGATCAGGTTCATGCTGTCCGCAATCGGTCGCATTCACCTTGCTAGGAGCGTATATACAAATACAGTATGTTGCATAATAAATAATTATGTGTGTGAGCTTGCGAAATAAAAATTTTAACAATGAAATTAGTTTCAGAATTTGAAATTTAATATACAAAAGGGATTTTAAATATTGCGGTTTAGGTATGTAGTCGTTATTTTAAGGGAAGCAATGCTTCCCTTGCTTCCATGGACCGCACGCCACTACTGTATACATTATTATAAAATAAAACATTGAGTGAATACAACAACAAAAACCACTCTTGTCTTTAAGATCTTCATCTATCTTTGTCAGTTTTCCAGAAAACGTGATAAGGAATATTATCTTGAATACCTGGAGATCTAATCCATCCTTACCTGTAGCTCAAGCTACGCCTACCATTTACAGAAAAGTGTAGTCGCTCAGATCCCATTATTATTGTAACTCTGTGTACACCAAAAATTCTGATTTATTAAAGGAAGAAGGCTCAGCAATGTAAACAACTATGGAAAATGAAATGTATTTATTTAGTCTATTTACATACGTACATATTTATAATTAATAAACAAAATCAAATAGATATTCTGAAAGAACACTTAAAAACAATGAATATGGCTTTAACACTTTTTGCTTTCACATTGAGATAGTTAATCTACTACGACACAACAGTAAAGTATACAGTATGTCACATTTGAAACACTGCAATAGGCATTGGAAAGTGGTACAATAATAAATCTTGAATACCCACAAAAACATTCTTACAATTTCTCGCTATCTTTCAATCATTCAAAACGGGTCAACAATCTTTGGTACAATAAAAGGAAGTCAACACATCACAGGGAACATTTTAAAGGGGTCTTTCGTTTCACATGTTAGTCCACACAATATACGGCATCTGTGTAATGTTGGTTGACCACCCAGTTATCACTTTTCCATTCCCCTATATAAGAGAGCGAGCGCATTATTTTTAACTGCGTTAACATATATATAATAATTATTGTCTTGTTCATTCCGCAGGCTGTCACTTCCAGAAAGCCCCCTTTAAATATTTTAACATTTTATAACATCATATTAATACATAGGCAACAGCAAATTAACATAAATTTTAATAAATTAGAAAAGTTAACCTATGATGATTATACACATAATAAATAAAAAGATTTTAGATCGCAAATCGATATCGCAATTGGATTTATTTAGTCAAAATAAAATAACAAATCACAAAATAAATTTGTATTTGTTATTTATTTACAACAATAACTGAAATTAATTTAATTACCCCTAAATGCAATTAGCAACCTTGTATTTTTATGACTGCTTGCGAGAATAACAAATTCATAAAAAAATACAGCTGTGAATTCTTTCGTGAATAAATTGCTTGCGGGGGCATAAACTGAGGTTTGACGTTTTTAGTATTCAATTTAACTTCTTTAGTATCCAGTCTTCTAAAGACAATGTAAAAACTAAATCAGAAATCATTTGTTGAACACTTAAGGGACAATTATGGACATAAATTTCTGTTGAAGAGTTTATGATGAGTTGTCACTTTTGTGGGTCACATATTTAACTAAGAAATATTCATTATAGATACACGTAAACAAGTTTACGTGCAGATGAAATTTCTGTGTAGAGATCTTGTCTTTGAATTTCTGAGTAGCTGCTTCGTTAATTCAGTTACAATTAACTCTCAATATTTAGATCTACAATGAAAAAGAAATCTTTGCAGAAACTGGGTTTTGTACTTAATTCTATGAAAATTCTAAACGAGGTACGTAATAGATCACATAAGATTTTGCCATTTTATGATAATCCGAAAGTGTTGGAATTCAGCTTCCCTTCAAAACTTAAATCACTCAAATTTCTTAGGTATACAGCTGAAAGCGGTTCTCCGATGAACAAGAAACAATAAATATATGGGTATGTGTGTGTGCAGAGAAAGAGACAGCAAGAAGAGAGATAAATTATCCACCAGCCACTGACTTTTGTAACGGTTAGTTTGATTTAGTTAATGGCCCCTAGGACCACAATAAATGTTGACAGGCATTGTAGGACATCCAAAACCCTGAGACAAATGATTCAGAACCGAAGAAGAGGAATATTGAGAGAGAGAGAGAGAGAGAGATCGCGTAAGCCTTCTAAATGACTAGCCTTCTAAATGACCCCACGTCGCTCTCCTGCAACAATTTGGATGAGAAATCATCACCCATCCACCCTATAGTCCAGATTTGGCAACCAGTGCCTACAACTTGTTTCCTAAGTTCAAAGAACATTTGGCCGGAAACGCTTCAGCGACGATGACGATGTGAAAATGGGGCCCAACGCTTCTTCAATGACATGGCGGCGAGCTGGTATGACAACACAAAAACACATCAACCGAAATGACTATTATGTATAAAAAAAGGAGAATGTATAAGCTTTAAAATGATGTATCAATCATTTAAAATAAACATTTGCCCCTATTTCTAAAACAATAGGAAACATCACTTTTGGGATCACCCTCGTACATAGGTTGTTCAAGTTGCTTGTGCACGTGAAAAAACACAACTTGGCATATCGTCATAAAAAAAAGGAGCTAGATATAGCTTGAATAACATCTCAATTAAATCAGACCGAATGTGAACTATTACTGTCACGATAATAACCTGAATGATTAGATCTATATAACAGGGGAGTAAAAAGCCAGATAATGTTAGTGGCGTCGAATACGAATCATATTGACTTGCAACTCGATTTAACATTACATTTTCGTGCTGTGGTATGAAGGGAAAATATCGTCAACCCAACCTTTATAAAAAGTACAACCAGCGGAAAAAAAAACATTTCTAGATGCAAACACACGCCGTGCAATTTGATTTTTCTGTTACCTTTCGAAATGAGATATCAACTTTAGTAAAGACCACAACACAAATTTAAGAGGGTCATTCTCTGGAGAATATTTTACCAAAAGTAGAAAGAACAATTCTGTGATAAGTTAAGAGGAATATAACAAGTGCTTAAATCGGGAGGCAGTAAAATAATTTTGTGGCGGTGATAATATTTTAAGGTAAATGAAAGAATATTCTTAAGAATATCAAAAAATAGATTATTTAGGTGAAGTGTAGATGAGTACCAAACATAACGTCTGCCAATATTTAAGCGTGGAAAGCAACCGGCAAACAAACGTATACGAAAGATTGGTCGACATGACTGAAATCTCCATCAAGTAGAGGAAGAATATTGTGTGCAACCCACATCGGTAGAGAAGATGAAAACACATTTTAATAACTTATTGTTGTATAATGGTGTTGCTTCACGATTTAGGTAAACCTGAACCGGGTGTTTTATCGAATGTTTTTGATTCAATATTACTGTTGATTAAATTGAAATAGAAAGCAGACATCATCAAATGTGCTTTCCCTTTAGAAATATACTAATTTAAGTTTTGGATTTTTGATAAAATTGCAAAATGCTGTATGATCTAACTGTTACGTCCTTATAGCGTAAATTTGTCATAAACAATAAAACTTCCTCGCGTTTGGATAAAAATTTTGCAAAATTTTATATTCAGGTTAACGTATCCTAATTTAAGTACAAAATAAAATCACACATGATTGTTTGTTAATTTTAACAAACAAGCATTCAGTCTCTCTCACCATGATGATACTGACCAGGTGGGTGGTTATCAAAAAGCGACATCTTTAGCCTCTTACTTTTGGCTCTTCGATTTTTGAACCAAAATTGCACATTTTTGGGTTCCAGTCTCGGAAACTTCTGCCGATAGGGCATACAGTTAAGCTCTTCAGTATATTTGACAATAAGATTCTGCGATGGGTGAGTATTTAGAGTAAACCATTGCTCTAATCTTGGCACCTCAGTTACGGGATCTATAAAGGTACGATTGCGTTTCCTGCGCTCATCTGCTGAGAGAGAAGTCATTCCGAGAGCGCTGGAACCTGGGGGCGAAGTGGCTGTATGGGGGAATCCCGGAATGTAATGGCTCATGTACATAATACTTTGACTGAACATAGAATTGGGAATAAGAGGAAATCCAGCTGCAAGACGTTCTAAACCGTCATTAGGTGGCCGTGGCACAAGCTGCATGTCTACCTCTGGTGAATTGCAGAAGCGGTGAGGGGTATTTCGATTTGGAGTAACGTTACCGTCCTCTATAGCACTTTTGTCGTCGACATCATTATCTTCTTCCATGTCTGAGATACTCATTTTGTTATTGTTATTGTTGTTATTTACATGATCTGGTGGAGAATGGTAGTTGATTGGTTCATCTTTGGCTTCCTCTTTACAATTTTGGACCTGTAAAGAATGAAGTCATTTTAATTAAAGATAATCTTTGCCCTCATTGGTTTAAACAAATTATTAGGGAAGTATATGTAACAAAATGAAAAATGTCCAATAAACGTATACAAGGTGCCTATTATTACCTTTGTATTATGCGCAGCTTTATTGTTTAGAAAGCTTAATGACTTCCAGAGTGTTCTGGCGTGCTTGGACTTACTTAGTAAGTTGCTACACGTTGCCGCAACCATATCTACTGGCTTCTTCAGTATCTCGACTGAAAAAGTTTGTGAAATTTTTTCAGCCCAGCTATTAAAGAAGCCAGGAGCTATATAAAAATTTAGCATCCCAGACAGTAAGTTCAACCACGGCATAACACAACGGACGATATTTAGCATTCCAAGCAACAACAGTCGCGAAAGTCTAAAATCGTCAGTAACTTTACTGTTATTCAATTTTTTTTTAAATAGAGCTTCGGTTAACCAAGCATGCCATGAATCACCTGTGAACATTTTTCTATAACACGATAAAGACCTACGAAATAATACAATTCTTTCTAGCATTTTCGTTTTTTCAAATTATTCCAGAAAGTAGGCGGTGCTCTTACACATTTTTTAAGTTATCGAATTGTTCATGAAATTCTGTCTCACTTTACTCATTTAACTTGAGCTCTATCTTTAAAAATAACAAAGTTACACCACAGCATAACAAAACAATACAAGATGTAACACTCTTCTTCCAATAATAATGGATATGGCCATTGTAAACGATTCCTGTGAACAAGGATATTCAGATCTATCTATCTGTCGAACTATGCAGAATCGACAAGAACGTCTTGGCTTCATAAGATGGACAATTGAATTTGCAGTTAAACTAGGCGGAAAAATACCTAGCGCTCCGTTTAGAAAATGAACTTGATATGCCAACCTCAGAAATTCGATGCGCAATTATCCTTTTGGTGTCAGAATCAAGATGCCCGTGAAAACTTAAACAACTCTCCCCATTTCAACTACATTGTAGCTCCATTAATAACGGAGGAGATGGCTATTGTAAACGATTCCCGTGATCGGAAATATCCAGATCTGGATATCTCTGAAATCATGCAGAATCAACAAGAACGTGTTAGCTTCATAAGATGGATAATCGAATTTGCAGTTAAACTGGCCGGGAAAACGTGATATGCCAATCACATCAATTGGCGCATCGAATTGCTGTGATTTTTTTGACGTCAGAATCGAGATGTTTGTGAAAAATTGAACAACTTTTCCTATTTGAATCACATTGTAGCTCCAATAATAACGAAGATCGCGATTTTAACGATTCATGTGAACAATCATATCCAGATCTAGATATCTCTAAGACAATACAGAATCGACAAGAACGTGTTAGCCCCAAAAGATTTCCAATCAAATTTGCAGTTGAAATAGCCGGAAAAATACCCAACGTTTCATTTAGAAAAATGCACTTGATATGCCAATCTCAGCAATTCGATACGCAATTGTTTCTTTGACGCGAGAGTCGAGATGCTCGTGAAAATATGTACAAATTTCCCCATTTGACCCACATTGTAGCGCCAATAATAACGGAGATAGCTTTTTAAAGGATTCCCGTATAAAAGGGTCGTCACTCAGACATAAAATATAGAACAAAACTAGGGTTTCAGAAAAAGTAAAAAGAAGATAACATTGTATTAGGAATATTTTGAGATAACAGCCTTCGAAGAGTTTGATCCGTCTGGTGGCAAGCATAAGAAAATAAAGGAATATTTTCTGAATTATACTTGAAGTAGCCATTCGAATGGTTTATTGTCCGCAGCTCTCGTTGCCATAGTTACCCAGATATGAATGTCGCTTACATAATGAATTACCCAGTATATCTCGACTCCGATGCACTTTTGAAATCTTTCCTCACCACTGTTACATAATATGTTGTATAAGGTACTATCAAAGCATGCTAGTTTTATTCGTGGCCGCTAAAAAAAGTGATGATCCCAAAATGAACATTCCCCTTCACTCTTTGTAGTTAAGTTTTATTTATTTAAACATTGACACCTTGGTCTTTGTGTAAAAATACTAAATTAATTACAAATATTCATATTTCAAATTAATAAAAAAATTACAATATATAAAACCTTGATCATCCTCAGGTAATCTAAGAATTGTTGACAAAACATTGAGTATATTTTTTAACTGTACTTATACGTAATATATTGATTTACTTTAGCTTGAACAAATACTTCCCCATGCTTTAATAATAAAAAAATAACTTACTTGAATATCCGGTGGAGGTGCTGGTGTAGATACACAGGGACTAGTTTCCCGAGATTCTTTTCGACTAGTTGTAAGAGATAAGGGTCTGGAAGGACTAGGTGGTTGAGTTTCATTCATGTCATCTTCGTCTAGCTCAGATCCAGGATTAGAGAATTCATCAGAAGTATGAGATGCTTGCATGTTACGCCTTGGAGTCAAGTTATTCTTCATGCGGTGTTCGGTTAACCTTTCCGAATTAAGGTAACCGTCAGATATTAAATATCCACTCCCATTAGTTGGACTGTGATTACTGTACCCATTCACGGCGAGGTGGCATGGCAGACCCGGTACCACATTTCTTATCTCAGCCCTTTTTTGTGCCGCTCTGGCGTTTTTAAACCAGTAAACAACATTGTTAACATCAAGTGGCTTGCGTCCCCGTCTTGACTCAAGACTGTTAAGTTCTTTCACATATTGCTGGATCTGCTGTCGACTTGGGTGCTGGTTATCATTAAACCATCTCTGAAGCTTTGGTAACTCTAGTTCTGGGTCAAAACTTGTTCTCATTCTAGTTTTTTGAGTGGGGAACTGGTTGTGTACGGTTTGCAAAGCAGGGTGACCAGTTTCTGCTATTGTGCGTTCCAATTTTGGAATTTGAGTAGGCACCGAATATTGGTTCTGAAATGAGTTAGTAAGTTGGGTTCTAGCCGGTGATGTTTGAGTGCTGAATTGTGCATTCCACCACTGTTCAAATTTTCTACGAATTTCTTCTGGTATTTCTGTATAAGGGCCAGAGGTAGTATGAGGCCCACGACATATCCATGATAGAAAGTTCTGCAACAAAAAAGTAATTGTAGCTTATTTAACACTAATGTTGCCAATTAAAAACAACATAACATTCATTTAGATTTTGAGAAATGTCATCAAGCACATGAGATGTATTATTGAGAGCATATTTATAAGTACTGATTAAAAAATTATTATGTTGGTTTAAATGGTCATACCTGTACTGGTCGAAAAATAATATATTCATGATTATATACATTTAAAAATTTCTATTAGATCAATCAGTGTGTGACAGTTTTGTGTAAAGACTTCCCGTGAGGATATTTTCTGAGTGATCTTGTTATAAACCGGGTAACCCAACCTGGCAAAATATACCACACATCGTGGAACGCTGGTGGATGCCAATAATGCTATTTTAAAAGTTCGGCACACTTTATACTTTTCACCCTGAGAAAACAAAGTAATGAACACATTTTCTCTTACCTCATACGGGTCTCCACCTAGTGTGGGGGTGGAATATACCTCGGTTATTTTGAAGATACAGAAAAAATTCAAAGAATAGTTGCCGTTAATTTCTCAAGCTCTACAAAACTAAAATATTGCGGTGTATACAGGGCGGTCCCAAATTTCTTGTACCGACATCAACTTCATTTTTTTAAATGGCAGTCCCCACTTTTTATCACATTTTTAGATTTATGGCAAAAAACAAAGGGTATGCTGTCGTAAAAATTTTCTTGGAAATCCCAATATTTATTCGAAAAGCTGTGTAAAAAATACAATGTTCATTGCTCTACAAAAATATCATTTGTAGCCTAATAAGGACCAGTGTTGTGTTAATTTTTCGAGAAATTTGTCTCAGATAGTGGCTCAATCCATATATGAGATCAAAATCGACGAAACTCATACCAGGTGTTCCTTAATTTATGTTTTTCCGAAAGAAATTCAAAGTTTAAAAAGTCGCTTATTTCAAATGGAATACCTGTATTTTTCTTTACATTCGATTAGATCAGACGCTGGCCTAAAACCTCCATCAGACATTCCCTATACCAAAAATATACGGTTTCAGGAATATTATCACTTTTCATAATACGGTGATAGTTAGACGTCGCCAGATTCCATGAAGTAGGCACTGCATGTACTTAAATGTACAATAATCCATCGTAAACTACGCAAAACTAGTGTGTTTCGGAATAATTCGTACAAAACTAAAATGTTTATTACCAATCATTGAACAACTAAATCTAGAGCCTCGGTGGTTCAGGGGTAAGAACGTGTGCCTCTAAACCGAAGGGTACTGGGTTTGATCCCAGGGTTCTCCTTACACTATTTCAGTACAAACTGTAACATTAACATCAACCGACGTTCTGTCATTGTATTTGAGTAAGGTGAATATCTGCACGTTCCGCCCTTGGAGGGGGCGTAAAGCCGTAAATCCCGTGACCATGCGATGTTGGGCACGTTGAAGATCCCTACCCTCCTTACAGAAAGGAAGGGGTTCGGCAAAATTTCCAGGATAGTGGGGCGAAACTGCTCACTGGCGTCGATAATTGGCCATAGTCGCGGAAATAGGTCAACGTTAAAGAAACAAAACACACACACACCTAAATCTAATAAAACAATAATATACCATACAATATTACAAAAATAGTGAGTTATAACATTTGTATCAACAAACAATAAACGTATTTTAAGTCATCAAAGTTTATTTTAGATGTTCGAAATGTCGTACGTATAAACGTACACGTTTATATCCTATTTCTAAATTCCTGGAAAACTTTTTCCAACACTTCCGGTGTCACCTTCTGAAACGCAGCCCTAATTTTAAGTTTCAGGTCCTCTATGTCCCTCAGAGTTTCATAATAAATTTCGTTTCTTATGAATCCCCACGGAAAAAAAATCCAGGCATGTGAAATCTGGTGATCTTACTGGCCACTGGACCGCCCTACGCCTTCCAATTCATTTATTGGGATAAAATATGTCCAATTGTTGTTTCACCTGAAGAAAAGGACTTAGAAACTAGGTGTACTGCTTTGTGGTAACATCTTAGAGTAAATCTTCTGAAAACGTGTTTTATGGGCCTAGATGGTTTACACCACAATTTTAATGTTTAGTATTAAATGCGCGCTTTAATGTTATTCATAGTAGCCTTTCATAGAAAAATTTGGTGAATTAATTGTGATGCACGAAATCAATAGTAGAGTTTAGAATATTACTACTAAATCAAGTGAACAAAACACTGAAATAAATTGAATGATCACGTACCAGTGTGCTTGAATGTGCGGGAGCACCATCGTGCTGAAACCATTGATTTTCTAAAATTTGTACTGTAATATCACTTTGAAAATGCTTCAGATTCTTTTGCAATAATGACAGATACCTTTTAACAGTCAGGCTGTCATCGTAAAAATATGTCCCTATAAGATAACGTCCACATATTCCAGCCCAAACGTTCACTTTAAATCGATGTTGCTGGTCTGTTGCTCTTGATATTTTAGGATTTCTGTGAGCACAGTAATGAACATTTTTTGCTGCTCTGACAGTGTTCGAAAATGATGACTCATCAGAAAATAAAACATTATCAAAAAAGTCGTAGTGCTGCCTCACTTTATTCGTAGCCCAGTTACACAATTGAGCCTAGCTTGATGATCTCCATCTGTCAACGTTTGGTGATGAGTGAGACGATAAGGATGGAATCTGTTCTTCTTCGAGACCTTATTCACCAAACTTCGTGACGTATTCTTATTTTCACTTGTCTCTAACACCGATACTATGATTTTCTATCTTCTATTGCACAAAATATTTATTATAGTATTCTCATTACTGGCCACACGAAGTCGACTTGTCTTTTCAGAGAGAACACTTGCTGTTCCGTCAAACCTCTCCTTCAATCTCGAAAAACATTCTGGACCAAGATATCTCTTCAGGCCGGGATAAGTTGCGTGATAAATACGCGAGGCTAATAAACAATTACGTTTACTCTCGCCAAGACAGTACATCATGTCATTTAGCTCAGTTTGGTTCACACCATACCACCAGGCCACTGCCCCATAAAAGACTCTCGGCGTGGCGTTCTCAGTGTAAATCCAATGAGGAATCCTAGAAATAAGTCCCCAGGTCCTCATTAACACACGGCGCAACTTCCAGAGGGTCGCTACTCCCTTCCCCTCTACTTGTTCTATTTGCGACCCCCATAATAATTTGGAATCCAGGACTACCCCCAGATATTTGACCTCACGCA
Organism: Tillus elongatus; assembly: GCA_964006375.1. NCBI lineage: Eukaryota > Metazoa > Arthropoda > Insecta > Coleoptera > Cleridae > Tillus > Tillus elongatus. Next base: position 109,503,202 of record OZ023269.1, on the reverse strand, counting down.
CTAATGCCAAAGGTTTTCCAAACATCACCGGCGCCCAGAACTCCTCCAGATTCCACTTCTTGGTCAACAGGATCATTTCCGTCTTCGCTGGGTTTACGGAGAGTCCAAACTCACCACACCACCTTTCAATTATACTGTTTGCATGCATGCACAGACGACGCTGAGGAGCTTGCCGGTGATTAAGACCAGCCCATCATCAGCATCTGGCTAGGCAAATAAGCCATTATCGGAGAGTCGTTACATGAGGCCGTCCATGACCATTTCATTAGACCGTAGTATTCTCTTGTATTTTCTTAACAGAAAAGGTATACTTGTTGAATGGCGGTAAAATTAACAGTTTTCGCAATATTTATGATTTTAAAACGAGCTGTGAATTTGTCGTTATTGAAGAATGAGAATCGGAAGATGATCAAAAGAAGAGGTTAAAGCGTATGACAAAATGTAGATTTTCATTCGGTATGTGACACATGGTGGACTGTCGATACGGCTACTAACGAGAATGCACACTATGAACTTTTCTCGATTTTTTTACCAAGAAGTGATACCACGCCAAGCTTGCTATTTTGCTGTTGAGCTGCAACATTCCAACCGAAGACGCCGTATTTACTGCGAAAAATGTGTAAATACAGACAACCAGTTTGTGGCTGATGCACTAAGTCGTGACATATTTGAACATATATTATCACATATTTACTCCTGCGATAATGATATCACAACGACCCGTTTGCGAAGGCCCGACCATTGATGAATCTTCTAAACAAAAGATTTCTAGATTTGTCCCCCATGTTAAACATCATAGTGTGGACGAGGCGATGATGCCATATTTTGGTAAACACCCAAACAATTCATAAGAAATAAGCCAGTGAGATATGGTTACAAATTCTGGATTGGAGGAACCAGTTTTGGCAGTCACTTGTATGGAGCCATATCAAGGAGCAAACTCCAAAATCAAAATCATTGTCACTTGGGTTGGGGCTTTCTATAGTACTACGGTATACGGACATATTACTGTCGAAACTTAGAGCATCTTACCATCTATTCTTTGACAATTTCTTCACGACGGTTCCTCTACTGGAAGCACTAACAAAAAAGCATGGTAGAGGAACAGGCACATTACGGAAGAATAGACGATCTCACTGTCCACTTCCTGTAAACGAACTATTCAAGAAAACTACTAGGGGTTCTTATCAACTTACAACAACAATATGGAATGACAATAATATAGCCAATATTGCATCCAACAGTGATAATGTTTATCCTGTTCACCGTATACACAGATATCCTCGAGCAGAGAAAAAATATATAATAGTTGACCAGCCAGATGTTATAAGTTCTTATAATAAATATATGGGAGGTATTAAAAGATCTGACCAGAACATATCTCTATACACATCAAATATCAGAGGGAAGACGTGGTATTTTCCAATAATAGCCCATTTTTTAGACACATCGCTCCAAGATGCTTGCTTGTTACACAAAAAAGTGCCGCACGGCAAATTAGACCATTTAGCGTTCAGAAGAAGTTGTTCTCTCATCGATGGATGTCAGAGAACAAGAGGCAGGTCACACAATTTGGCAAACCTTCTGAAATTAAAAATATTGATTCAAGATTTGATAGGATTGATCATTTCATAACAACTTAGGATAAACAAACTAGATGTCGTCATTACCATAAGAAAGTATCAACTGTAAGTACACTTGGAGAACCCAAACCACCACAAAACATTTTTTTAAATACCTGACGATAGTGTCACTGACAAAGTTAGTGTCAACAGAGGATGAAAAGCTCTTTCAGAACTTTGTTAGTGAAACGATCGTCAGGTCTTTAAAAAGATGTGTTGTGGTGATTTGGGTTCTCAAAGTGTACTAATCAGTGCTCATCATAGGTTTTCATCTTCACTTAGTAAAGTATCAACTATATGTATTAAGTGCGCTTCTTGTTTCATATTCCATTCCATATCATAATCATGTTTAAATCATGAATAAAAATAAAATTATATTGTCATTCATCTAATTTTTATAATACCCAATAGTATATGCCTAATGTCTTTTTTAATGGGCACCACTTTTTTTGTAGGTGTGATAAATTTTTCCAGAAACACCTTTAAAATAGTCAAACTTACTCATACTGTATTCAGTTTGTTGCGAAATTACTTAACAATTACCAAAAAAAATATTTCAGATATGGCTTTTTTTGAACTTGGTGTGCCACTGTAGGTCAGAGGACACAATACCAAAATATTGTGTATTGCAAACAAAACCTATTAATACAGAAATATTAACGTTTCTTAGTGCAAAAAGGTCAATAAGTACGAGAAAAATTACTATTTTCTGCTTCCTCTTCGAAAAACGTCAAAATTGGTGATTATAAAACTAAGATTCTTGAACGGATACGATCTATGAGAGGCAAGTATTGTGTTGAGCCTTTCTAAGGAGGTCCTATATTTATGTTTCTATTGTTACTCTCCTTTTTTTTTTAAATTAAAATATTGGCGCAAAATGCATTTGTAATAGACCTTACTTATCACAAACAACACAGTACCGCAGAAAAATCGTGTACTATCTTATGTGCTTATGGTTGGAACATATACCTGGCATGTTCTTCATGTCCGAGTGGTAAGGACAACTAGTATGTCAGCAAATAATCGTTTTATAACGCGGGTTCAAATCTTAGTGGTAACTAAACTTATTTTTTAGACCACATACAGGCTTGGAGACTACTTCTCTAAGCTTCACTGGTGGCTTTCGTTTATGAAGGCCGTAGACAGCGCGTAAGGTAACTGAAGCAAGTGGCCCTTCTGAATTCTATATGTTCTGGGATGTTCTTCAACGTTTCTGTAACCGGTTTTGCTGCTTGGCAGCATCCCCAGACAGGGGCGATATTTTCTGGACGACATAAAATATCTTGTTTTGAACGAAACAAACTGGTTTCAGCCAATCTGTCATAAAGATTTTTAAATAATTTGTGATCCGGCTGTTTTTTTTTAAATTGATGAGTTTCGCCAATTAAGGGCAACAACAACCAACGAACTATTTTTTAAAGACAAATTTCACTGTTAAACCATCGAAAAAGTCTCTACGTCTGTATTTAGATCATATTGTATATTTATCATTTGTTTTAATCGAAAATTTTGATGTGCAAAATGTTTTAGTATTAGCGAGTTTACTTACTACAAATTTGCTGTTAATATTCTTGAAAATAAAAACTGTTTGAAATTTTTGTATGAAAATATGTTTCGTGAAGTTTTGATGAAACGTTTTTTTTATAGCGAAATTGGTGAAACATGTTTTGATGAAGTTTTCTTTATACGTATAAAAATTGTTTTGTAGAATTCTCATGGAAACTTTATAACATTTAAGTTCGCACTCAATAGAGGAGGCTTTTCGAAAGCCCCAATCGTGATTTCATTATAAGCTAATTTTTTGTACGAAAATACGCTGTCGAAGTGATTTCATAGTATCTGTTTCTAAAATCGTACAGTAATATTATATAAAGCTTTCTATACAGCTTTTCAGAAGGCCAGTAAATTGAGCGATTCTAGGTTAGTCATAAATGTTGACAAATTAGGCTATTCACGTCTATAGAATGAATGAGATTTAAAGGTAAACATAGACAAATCTCTGCATTCTGCATATGTGTTTTTCGAACAAGATTGGGCATTTAATGCAGGAAGTAACACACTTGTTCAAAGCGATGTTTTCCGGGACTTATCTAGGGCTTTAGATAAATTCAAATGAAACATCCAAGTGGTGCGATTTATAAGCCGTCGTCAGTTGTTAGTCTCTACTTATTTTTTAATCATATTTTGCTTTGTGGACATGGATAAACTCGTACTCGGTTGCTTTATGAATAAGCGTCGACTATAATCCGGCTGCTCCCTAACAAGTACAGTCGGTTTCTAGATCCGAAATGCGAAATCCGAGATTCGCATCCACGTTTCTTGCACCCCGTCCTCTAAGTGTTTGTTGTGTTTTATCAATTGAAGAAGAGAAAGACATTGTCGGAGGGTCGGGGGCCAGGAGGCTTCTGCGAGGGGTTTGCTCTGTGTAGAGGATGTAGAAGGCTTTTGATCTCATTAATACCATGAAATAATGCTACATAATCTTATTAAAAGCGAGGTTACTGCTATTCTCTGCACCCCTAATACATTCATTCCTGTTTAATTCTTAAGACAAGCTCCTCATAACCGCTTTCGCGAGGCAACGCAACACAAGGCGAGCGAGGCAGAGACAGAGCCTGAGACGCAAAGCACTGTCTTTAACACTTTGGACTTAAGATTTGTGCTTCCTTATAAACATGCAACTACCAGCTCAACTTGACCGATTTATCCTTAATGCTGCTTTGAATTAAGCTCCAAACCCTATAATCTTCAAAGCTGGGGAATCTCTGGTTTTAGCTGAAAAAACCGACCGTTTCTATTTAATTTATCTAACACTCCTCAAGCTGATTTTCTTCATAAATAATTCAGTCAAGGATATTTTTTGCTCATCCTGTCACTGCACAAATATTTAAACTACAAAGTGCAATTCTGATGGTATATTAGAAACTGTAGACCAATCTAAAATGCTAAGTAAGCCACCTCAAACAAATATCGCAATTAAATATTATGTATATATACACACACACACACACACACACACACACACACACACACACACACACACATATATATATATATATATATATATATATATATATATATATATATATATATATATATATATATATATATATATATATATATATATATATATATATATATATATACATATATATATATATGTATATACAGTGTGTCCCAAACTGTATGGGAATGTATTCGTATCTCTGTTATTATTAGAGATAGGGAGACGGTTAAATTAACAATGTTTTGTTGTAGAATTTCATGCTTGTTCCAAATATGACTTGTATTTTGCCCTGTCCCTTTTCGTTTTCGAGTTCTTTTGAAAAAACAATTTTTCGATTTCTTTTTTCTTCAATATCTAAGTATGCGTTGATATGACATGTCTAAGACTTACACATTATCAAGACACTTTTGACAGAGTAATATTTTTGTGCTATTCTCAACTTTGGATTGTCATTTGTTTTTGAGCTACAGGTATCAACGTTTGTTTTTATTATGTCAGCCATATTGGATTTCTTGCTCATGTGATAGCCTGTCAAAAGAGCTTTCCAATGATGTACAACATGTTTGAGAAATCTTGTAATTGCACTGACAATTTTGAGAAAAAAGCCGTTTTGAGGATAGTAGGCTATGAAATCCAATACCAGAAAACAAATGACAAAAAAAGTGTTCAAAAAGCAGTAGGCCATGGAGTTTAACAATATACTTCCACTTTTAACATAACTTTCCGTAATGATTCACGATAAAAAAAATTGGAACTTTGAGCACACCAAGGAATCGGCCCATTATTACAAATGATATTTTACATTACAACATTATCCTAAAAAAAATTTATAATTTAATTAAGTAGGTAAACCTAGTAAATAACTAAATTTACTAACAGAACTCAATAAAAAGCAGATTCATGATTCACGAAGACTCCTTCGAAAATTGTTTGATTTTTAAACGTAAGTCAACTGAAAAACAACAGAAGAAAGGTTGCTATGGATATAACACTATCGCGACAATTAAGTGTACTGTCATTCTTAATTACCTGAACAATTTGAAGTGTATTTAACACGTTGCTTAAACTTTTGTACTAAATAGTTTGTTTCCTGTTTATTTTAAATATTATTCAACAATATGTTCAGTAATGAAAAATATTTTGACATGTTGGAATGTTATATTCGTTCTAACCGAAATACTGAGGCAGCCGCAAATTCATATCAAAACAACTACCCAGAAAGACGACAACCAACCACCAAAATATTTCGCAGGATAGTGACCAATCTATTGAACGACGATATCTTCAACGCAAAGAAACTACCAATGCCTAGAAATGAAGAAAGAAATAATGCCGTCTTATAGATTTCAAACAAAAACCCTCCGCAATCTGTTCGGTTTTATGGTGAACAAATTGTCGTTCCAAAAAGTACGGTACGCTGTGTATTAAAAAAAAGCCATTACCGTCCATACAAACCTACAATCGTCTTAAATGTTGACGATTACCCTAAGCGACAATTCTGCAGATGGTATCAAGGACAATGTCAGCAAGATGAAAATTTTCATTTGAAAATAATATGGACTGATGAATCCAGGTTTACAAATTGTGGTGTGTTTAATCGCCATAATAGGCATTATTGGGCACATGAAAATCCCCATCTAAAGGAAGACAGACGATTGCAAGACAGATTTGGTATTAATGTTTGCGGCTTATTAGGTAAAAAACCGTCATTTTTATTTGTAGATTAGATAGTTTTTTCAGGTAACTTCATTGTTGGTCCGTTCCTTTTTGAAAATAATTTAACTGGGGAAAGGTATCTTAATCTATCGAAAAATGATATCTTACCAACAATTAGAAGAGTTCATGATAATTTAGACGAGATTTGGTACCAACAAGACGGTTGTCCAGCTCACAATGCTAAGACCGTTAAAGAGTTTTTGTACCAAAACTTTAATAATCGTATCATTTGTAACAATGGTCCAGTTCATTCGTGGGCTCGAAGTCCTGATCTAACACCCATTGGATTTTTATTTTTGGGGTACTCTGAAGAATGATGTGTATAAATTAGATTAAAAACAAAATATCAATGAATTGCGAAACAATCACAGAAGCTATAAATCATATTAACCAAAACACCCTCACCAGAGTTTGCAGACATGTTTCAAAAAGGTGTACACTTTAGTGCATTGAAGAAAACGGTGACCATATTGAACAATTTTCTATTTAGTGTATTTTTAAGTTTCTATTTTATTATTTGTTGAGTTCCGTTTCTAATTGTTTTGTTTTCTGGAGTTTAAGTTTCTATTTGCTATTGCCGTTATTAAACTGTTTCACATAATATTACCTAGCATTATTACCTAATTAGATATTGTAAATTGAATCACAATAATTTTTTTTATCGTGAATCTTTACGGAAAATTATGTTAAAAGGAGAATTTTATTGTTAGACTTCATGGCCCACTGCTTTTTAAACACTTTTTTTTTGTCATTTGTTTTCTGGTATCGGATTTCATAGCCTACTATCCTCAAAACGGTTTTTCTCAAAATTGTCAGTTCAATTACAAGATTTCTCAAGCATGTTGTACATCATTGGAAAGCTCTTTTCACAGGCTATCACATGAGCAAAAAATCCAATATGGCTGCCATAATAAAAACAAACATGTCAGATCAACGCCTACTTAGATATTGAAGAAAAAAGAAATCGACAAATTTTGTTTTTTTCAAAATAACTCGAAAACGAAAAGAGGCAGGGTAAATGCTGTCTTTAATGTGAGACATACTTAGTTCTTGGGTTGAACCGCGTCCAGAATTTTTTAAAACTCGACGTTTCGGCTCCTGTTTTGGAGCAATTTTCAATAGATAAAGGAAATATGTAAGGGCATGAACTGAAGGCTTCAATCTGTCTACTCCTTAGAGCGGTGGGCAAAGGTGGGTTGGGTTGTTGTAGCTCGATTACGGGGCCTCAACTTGCCTACTCCCCAAATCTTGCCGGATATCGTCTCTAATGTCTCAGTGTATTCAACCCTAGAGAGATCTCTCTTAGGCCTAGGGTTGATCAAACCGGATCTTCCAGTTAGACTATAATTTTGCCATTCCTTCAGAAACAGAATGCAGATCTAGTTTATGTAAATAAAATACTATTACAGAGGAAACTACCTTTAATCATTGTGGTGTATTAACTTCAGAAAAAATATGTGGGAGCATAAAAATCCTCAAGCAATGTAACTTATTGACATACATTTAAAGAATTAATTTTCAATTTGTTATCATAGCACACTTGTTGCGTCCCGACTTTTTATAGCTCTTTGAAATTGTATTGAAACCTATCTATAAGTGTATATATATATATATATATATATATATATATATATATATATATATATATATATATATATATATATATATATATATATATATAGACAGCCTTTAATACAATTCCAAAGAGCAAGTGCGTTATATCAACTTAAAAAATAACGAGGAATATTATCTGTAACAAAATGCAGCATAATTGTGGAAAACGCCAAGAAACACTTACCTCATCTAAAGGGCATCCAGAGTTCAATAGCACATGATGGGACTGCACTAGTAGAAACTTCAGCAGCTTATCCTTGATATCAGTCAAAGTGCCAGTTCTTTGTCTGAACACTTGTATTCTTAAAGTTGCCACTGTTGTTAGTTCGGCCAAAATATCTCCCACAGTAACAACTGGATCATCAGATATTTGCTCAAGGTTAAGAGCTTTCCAGTTTTTAATCACCACAGAACCTCTAGCGGCTCCAGCCATTTCTGGAGAATACCCCAAACGTAGTAATACTGTCACAACTAAGTTCCGGAAAGCAGTGCTTAGTGGAATAATCACATAGGAGTCTGTCTCTACTGTTGGTCTGCGGCGCCAAATTCCGTGCTGAAGGGACCTGCTTTCATCTAAAGGGCAAACGGATTCGACGATGCAGTGAACAGGGATTGTCTTGACTGTAACAAAAGAAAAAAAATGTTTACTTTCTCTTGCAAGTGAAACAACCTCATTAGGATTTGGTAGTATAAAACAAATTGAATAATTTGTTATATCTTTATAAATAGATTCAGTTGTAATGCATTCTATAATGACGAAAGACGATGTTACTAGTTACTGCATCCCTTATATATATATATATATATATATATATATATATATATATATATATATATATATATATATATATATATATATATAAAGGGTTAACAGTACATGCTGTGCTTTTCATTTAAAAACATTTTTACACCGTTGCTGACAAAACAAATACCGACATTTTAGGTACAACGAGTCGCTTAACATTTGCTTAGATTATAAACTACCGTGTATGCTTTCTAACATAAAGATATGATATTAATTATTGGAGAAAACAATACATATTTGCCAATATGTTCGTTGAATAAACATTTTGGTGGTAAAAAATAAAATAAATATTAAAACGTTTGCAATACCAGCAATGATGATTTCGGATGATGAAATAATTTGTTGCAGTTCAAAAATGGCGATTCAATTATCCGGGTGTTTGCTATTTGTTCCACGCTTGGCCTGCAGGAAACCAGCCGACCAATTATTTCAGCTGTAAAAAATCTAGACATCAAATGGCAGCAGGACCCAATGGAAATTCAGCAATAGTCCTCAAAATGTGTGTTCTTAAATTAATTCAATTTTATGTCGCATCTTTTTGATGTCCTATAAGATGGGGATCTTTCCACACCTTAGGAAATACCTTTAACAAGTGATCGCAAAAATTATTTTCGTCAATAACGATCCACGGGAAATATCCTCACGTATGCCATTTATCTTTGGAGTCTGCTTTTAAAAGATTTGGAGGGCTGCAATTTCATTAAATATTTATGAAGCAATAAATTTGGTCTGGTATGCGACGCTCCGTAATGCACTTTCATCGTATGAATTGTCTTTCAAACTCTGCTTACGGATTCCTGTATGTGGTTATTATTGTATTTCATCAGATAAAGTAGAAATTAATGCGGTGTTCCATGTGGTTCAGTTTTCGCTCTTCTTCTTCTTTCAGATGCATACATAAATTACTTTCTGTCAATAACTAATAATCCTTTTCACAACTTTGCCGATTATTATTAGTAGCAGTTCCTACAGTAAGTTATTATCGATTCTGATGAGCTGAAGAGTTTTCTGTGTCAAATTACTGGATAGTTTGACCTAATCGTTTTGACGGAGACATTTAGAATCGACGACTTGAATATATTTAATATATTTGGTTATAATTTGCTGTATAATCGTGAAGACGTAAACAAGAATGATGGGATCATGGTGTATATAAGTGACAGTATAGTGGAGAGCAGGTCAGGTTTGATTCTCTATTCAACGCATCAATTTTAAAATCTACCGATTATTTTTTTTGATATTTGCTTTCAAATTAAGAAATCTAAAATAGTAGTACTTATCTCGTGTTTAATCCTTGGATTGGTTTTTGAAAAATTGTAAAACTTTTGGTGGTCACCGAATATTAATAGAAAGAAGTAAAAATGATGATAATCCGTAGGTAAGTTTTTAATGATTTTTTGTCACGTTTTCTTTTACTTTCAATTTCAATGTAAATTGTTTCGATAAAACTTTTTACTTAACTTGTTTTATTCTGAAGTTAGGAAAGCAAATATCTCAAAGCTGATTGGTAGATTTTAAAACTGCAGCTTTAAATAGATAATTTCAAAAGCTTTCCAGAAAAATATGCCACTCGACCTACATTACCTATTCAAATTAAGAGGGTGAAAATCACCCCGCTAGGTGTTGAACGCTACAAATTCTGTTGGGGGTTTGAAAAGTGTCCCCCTCGCAAGCAAAATCGATGTAGGGTTTTACTAAATTGTCAGCAGTTCTCAAGAAAACTCTGGGGCAACCTTTTATAATGGGACACCTGTATATAAATATATAAAAATTGCTGACGTTGATATGGGTTTTAAGGCCCCTAATTTGCGCTCATTTGAAATTTTATATAATCGTAATTTTTTAATATCGAATTTTTTTTTTGGTAAAAATTCGCAAAAAATTACAAATTATTTCTTTGGCCGTGTCATGTGGATATTAGGAAATTCTTGTTTGTAGACATTTTAAATTAAAACAAATAGTTCTGTTATGACAATTTTGAGAAAATCAACTACTACCGACAGATTAGTGACTCATTATATTTGAATTGCTAAATGGATTCCGGGCTCGTCTGAAGAAGTTAGGTTGGCGAAACGTCTAGCAACCCATCAAGTTGTTCGACTACGGTAGAACAACCCGAAAGCTATTCAGCAGTCCGGGCAACGGCAGCCGCGAAGAGTCTAAAATAATCAGAGACGCATTGAATTACAAATATGGCATTCTTACAAAAAAACATAGGTATTTCAGTTTCAAGATTACCTGTTTAATTTTTCTGTAACCAATTGCCCAAAGAATAAGTAATTTACTGTGTATAATGTATAAGAAAAGACAAGAAATAACGCAAGAGAAAACACGGAAATATTTTTTCCAGTTATATCTGTACGTTGCGTACGTTTATTAGCAAATTTACCGAATTTGTGTTATATTCACTAACCACAATAATTACTGGCATCGACGCGTATCGATTTTCACAATCCAGGTATTTTTTCGATTCACTTCATTAATTTATTCAGTCATAGATGCATAAATTCTGAGAAACTGAGAAACTTTACATATCTGTAGACTAATACAAAATATTTATTGGCTTGAATAGAATTATAAATAATATAAATATTTATTGTACTCTTTTAGTGAATTCGGAGGAGATCGCGACCCTCTAGCACACATATTCGGGGTCAGTTTCAATTATACATACATATATATATATATATATATATATATATATATATATATATATATATATATATATATATATATATATATACATATATATATATATATATATATATATATATATATATATATATATATATATATATATATATATATATATATATATATAGAGAGAGAGAGAGAGAGAGAGAGAGAGAGGGTGGCGCATTGAAAACGAAACAGACCGATTTGCGTCCAGAGAATTTTTTTTAAGAAACGCTGAAACACGTCAATTTTAATATTGAGGGAGACATCTTTTGACATAAAACTTAACTTTGTCACATCAACCCCTTAAGGATGGTGATAACAACCCTTATATTTTAAATAGGGAACATGGGTCGAGTGTTACATCATTTGAAAGCTCTTTCTTTTCTGAATTCAACACACAAATTTTTTTGGAAGTTTTATCAACTCGTTTAAAAAATATTCACAGTTGAAGATGCAAAAACGCATTTCACTCATTCCGATAAGAAATGTGCTGATAGTCAACGTTTTGTTGGTTTGTAAACAAAAAATTTACTATCAGAACATTTCTTATCGGTATGAGAGAAATGCGGTTTATTATTTCAGTTTACCGGTCGGTTTGATACTTGATAGTACTACCGATAATTAATTTCACAATGCTGTATTCTGTAGAAGAAAGAGTTGAAATAATTACTCTTTTTTTCAAAAACGATGACTGTGCCAACCGTACCACAAATTTGTGTAATGAACGACATCCGAACAGACATTTTAACAGAAAATACATTTTGGAGTTGGGTGCAAAGTTTCGACAAAGTGGTTCAGTAGCCAACAAAAAACGGGATCCTGAACGTGAATATCCGGTTAGAAATGAGACTACTGAGATTGAAGTTTTAGGACAAATTGCAGCAGACCCAACTTTGAGCACGAGAAAATTGGCCACTGTTTCAAACATCAAAAGAAGTACTATTTCGCGAATATTGAAGCATCATAAATTTCACCCGTATAAAATTCATCTTGTACAACAACTGAATGAAGATGATTTTGATCGGCGCCTGGAGTTTTGTGAAGTTATGACTGCACGAATAGCTGATAACGGGAACTTTCTGTTCAATATCTGTTTTCAGACGAGTGTACGTTTTTATTAAACTCTACAGTCAATCATCATAATTGTTGTTATTGGGCAGATAATAATCTAAGAAATTTTCACGAAGTCAACACTCAAACTCCACAGAAATTGAATGTCTGGACTGGCATTTTTGGAGACCGTTTAATCGGACCAATTTTTCTTGATGGCAATTTGAGTGGCGAAACGTATTTGGAGTTACTAGAAGATATCGTTTACCCTCTACTAATTGACATTGTTGAAAATGATGATCGCAATCAAGAAAATCAATTAGTGTTTCAACAAGAGGGAGCACCTCCGCATTTTTCACAACACGTTAGGGAGTTTTTGAACAGAGAGTTTCCAGGACAATGGATTGGGCGTAGATGTGCTATTGAGTGCCCCCCTACATCACCGGATTTAACTCCTTTAGACTTCTTTCTATAGGGCCATTTAAAGAGTAGAATTAACGCAACAGAACCGGAGTCTCTGGAAGAATTACGACAACGCATTGTTGAAGAATGCCGTCTAATAACTCCACAAATGCTCCAGAATGTCAGAGCTCGTTTTCAACAAAATTTGTACTTTTGTATGTAAGCTGGTGGTCAACAATTTGAACACTTACTTAACTGAATAAACATTTTTGAACGTTTGGTTTTGTTTTTCAGTTTTTTTTTACCGAAAAATTGACTAATTAGTGCATTTCTTATCACAATGAATGAAATACGCTCTTGCAGCTCCAACTATGAATAATTTTTAAGCGAGTTGATAAAACTTCCAAAAAATTAGTGTGCTGAATTCAGAAAAGGAAGAGCTTTTAAATGATGTAACACTCGACCCATGTTCCCTATTTAAAATATAAGGGTTGTTATCACCACCCTTAAGGGGTTGATGTGACAAAGTTGAGTTTTATGTCAAAACATGTTCCCTTCAATATTAAAATTGACGTGTTTAAGCGTTTCTTTCTCTATGGACGCAAATCGGTCTGTTTCGCTTTCAATGCGCCACCTGTATATATATATATATATATATATATATATATATATATATATATATATATATATATATATATATATATATATATATATATATATATATACATACATGTATGTATCACACCTATAACTAAAAAAATAATGGATCTATTTTGATCAAATTGGGTCAGTACATTCCTTTTGCAAGTGGCTTGGATAGGCTCGTTAGCCAGAAAAATCGGGCCAGTTTTTCTGGCAAAATTTTAGACTTTCTTTCGTTTCTGGGAAAATTTTAGGCTTTCTTTCGGAAAATATTTGTATCTCCAGGACTAACAAAGCTATTGCAACCACATTTGGTCCGCAGCTTTATATTATAAAATGTAAATTACATACCAAAATTCAGATCCACATTTTAAAAAGAAAAAAGTTGTAAGCATTTAAAGAAAAAAATTTGGGTGCCATTGGTGATCAGAGAAAGGCACGAAACCAAAGTATTGTGTGCTAAACAAAGGCTACTGAATATTACGAACAAAAACTACTGAATATTACGAACAAAAACTATCTTTTATTGACTTAAAAAGGTCAAGAAGTACGATAAAAATTACTTTGAAAATCTTATAGTTTTTCTTGTGACAATGTCAATGTGACGATCAAATCAACATTGATGACTTTTAACAAAGGCATCGAAAATATTAAACGATATATTAGATTTCTGTTTCAAGTGTTACTCTTCTTCATTTGATAAAATACTTGGAAAAAATTCATATGAAATAGAAATTATTTGCTATGCTAAAAGATAAATTCACATACGAGCTTATAACCCGTTCATTACAACAATCCTATCATGTACTCCATAGCCGAGTTAGTTAGAGCGCGCGTATGATACTTAAACACAGGAATAACGCGGTCTCAAATCCTAAAGGTGTGTGAACTTTCTTTGTTAATTGTTTAAATTTGTTACATGATCAGATTATGCAATGCATTGAATTTTTAGCGAATTTTTATAGAAAAAAGTTATTAATGGGATGATAACTCTTAAGATTAGCAATTCAAATTTTAATAGAAGATCAGGTTGTTTTGGTTACTTTATATTGGTTAAACCATACTTAATACAGCCGTAGGGACATTTTCTGTGTGTTGTTTTCTTCTCTGCAACCGGTTGCACTTTTGACGACATCGCCAGACAAAGATAATTTTCTTTTTGAACCCGCAAAAGAAGTCTCTACGCCTGTATTTGGACCAGATTGTATTAATTTTAATTTATTTCATTAGCGAATTTTAATGTACAATAAGTTCTTGTAATAGCAAATTTTCTTACCAACTTTTTAAAGAATTTCCTTGAAAGAAAAAATTGTTTGTAATTTTTTTGAAAATTTTTGTAGAAAATGTTTTATCAAATTATTTACGTAAAATTTCTTTACCAATTTTTGTAGAAGTACTGTTTCTCAGCAAATTTTCATAATTTTTTTGTCGGATTTTTGTAAGCAATTTTTTCAAACAAACAACACATTCTTATGGTTTTTTCTTACATTTAAACACGTTTTCATCGAATTTGCATAGAAAAAATTCGCCTTACTAGAAGACGACTTTGAGACATTCAAAAATTTCTTCATGTAGTAATCATAAAACAGTGAACTATATTTAGTTCACTGCCATAAAATAATAATGATAATAATAATAATTATATATATATATATATATATATATATATATATATATATATATATATATATATATATATATATATATATATATACATATAATAAACGGTGTAGATCATTTATATGAAAATTCATTACCACAACGCACTTGCTGCGTCCAGACTTTTAATCCACCTATTTGACGAAGTCAACAATGTACATCGAAAACTATTATGTCAAATACAAATGTCTAAATTACAGTGTTATCATCATCACCACAATCAAAATCACAATTATCAGTGATTTTTATCCAGGTCTACATTTCAGAAATTTCTAGGCTCTTAATGTCCTGTTTTCCGCCCCAGACATTATAAAACTCCATACGTATGAGCTGATGAACCTCTGCCGTAGTTCAAGTTAAAATGGTTATTAGCGAGGAGAGTATTTTGTCTACTGAATGCTTGCTTTGCCATCGCCGTCATCGTTCTCAGTTATTTGTTAGATCTACCATCATACGCAATAGTATTCCCAAAGTACGAGAACGGCCGATTAGCTTTATATCCAATTTGCATTCCCAAATTATCTTAATTACAT
Source organism: Tillus elongatus (assembly GCA_964006375.1). Taxonomy (NCBI): domain Eukaryota; kingdom Metazoa; phylum Arthropoda; class Insecta; order Coleoptera; family Cleridae; genus Tillus; species Tillus elongatus. Next base: position 109,487,473 of record OZ023269.1, on the reverse strand, counting down.
TCATATTAATTAAAGGCTTATCTTTCGGACAAATTGTATTTTTATCCTCCGCGTTTCGGCTGTTAAACCAGCCTCGTTTCATTTCGAAGCAGGGCAAAACCTTAAAGCTGCCGCTCTCGTCAATCTTTCATACTTCTTTAAGTTTTTCTATCAAGTTCTATTTTTTTTTAATCACACACGAGCATATTTAAGTAGGGGTAAGATTTGTGATAATTCGTAAAATCCATTTTATACTAATAAATTCTTTACTTGTCATTTTTTGTTGTTGCAATGCCAAATTAAAAGTTATATACCTAAAAACTCAATCATTAACGCTTTTGAAATATTACGAGGTCAGTAACAGATTAACATTTTACTTTAGGGGTCTTTTTGTTCTGCATCTAGGTCTGTGGCTTCGTTTTAAATAATTTGTTGTGCGATTTAATTTTCGATTGCTAGAATCGTGAGACTTGATAAAAGTTGTTGGCTCATTGATGATCGCAGATAGTTTTTAATAATTCTAAGTTTGCTAAAACTTCGCTCGCAGCTTGCGGATGTGGTCGGAAGCATATCGGAAGCATAAGTCAATTCGTAGCGCAATACAAATATTGGAAGAGTATTCTGCAAATCATAAGTGTAGATCTCTTGCAAGAGATAGAAAGCGATAGCCTTATTTATGTCACCAAAAAAGTGAAGCTTGTTCACTAAAAACGGCGAGTTCCTGGCGGAACTCAAATGCATTAAAGTTTTGCTAATATTTTCTGCTAGACCACTACATTATTTTGCAGTCCTTCAGACGATATAGTCAATATTTCACAACCATTAAGAAATGCAATTAAATTTAGTGTGTCTACCTTCCCTTTAATTTCTGGTATGGTTTGTGATCAAATACAATCTTCATCTTTAGAAAATAGTGGAACAGGTTGAAGTGTTCGTGATTAATCCTCGCACAATTCAACAAAATGTTTTTTGCGCTGCAAAATTCGCTTATTTGTTGGAATAGGATCAACTCCAATTTTTCGGCTACTGTTTTGTCCTCTTTCATTCCACATTTCATAGAATTTTCTCTTAATTTTTTTCTCTTAATCTTCCATTAAAAGCCTGGACGCAGCAAGTGCGTTGTGGTAGTGAATTTTCATAGAAATGATCTGGCACAAAATATTTTATTATAACTTATTTTTCTTGTAACATATAAATCTACATTTTGGTGTATAGTGTACTTTTTATATCGTAAACCTACCTACCAAATTTGGTTATCAAGGCTTCTTTATTTTTTAAGACAAATTTTTTTTTCGAATGAAAACTCAAAATTTTCCTGACTAACGAACCTCTCCAAGCAATTTACAAAAGGAAGGTACATGCCAAATTTGATCAAAATCGGCCCATCCGTGTGATACATACATACATGTATATATATATATATATATATATATATATATATATATATATATATATATATATATATATATATATATAATTGAAACTGACCCCGGATATGGGTTCTAGGGGTCCTAGTTCGCGCTCATTTGCAAAAACTTTTTCTCAATTCAAATGTCCCATTAGTGAATTTTTTCTACGAAAATTCACTAAAAGGACAGAACACACCAGAATTGTATATCTTTCTATATCTATATCTATTTAATTTCAATATTTACTTGATCTCTTGAAGAATTGTAGCTCAAATTCTTAAACAATTAGAAATTCTTCACAGCATGCAACAGATGACCTGCCTCGTACTTTCATTCAGCATTGAGAGACATTTCTTGAATTTCATCCAAGGATTTGACTACTTTCAGTAAATTATTTGAAAGGGCTTTCACAGCCACATGTTTTGCCGACCATCTTGTCTAGCTGCTTCTATTTAGATCTGTTCGTCGTTATACAAGCTATAAATTGGAACATCAGGGCTGTCTTCATCAGGAAATAAGTTTTCCAACGTAAAAATGGGGTATTGCTGTAAAAATTTATGAAAGTCTGGACGCAGCAAGTGCGTTATGGTAATGAATTTTCATAGAAAAGATCTGGCACGAAATATTCTTTATAACTTTTTTTCTTGCAACATGAAAATCTAGATTTTGGTCTACAGTTTGCTTAATAACCTACCTACCAAATTTGGTTAGCATAGCTTTTCGTCTTTCTAGATAAGTTTTTTTTTTGTAAGAAGACTCAAAATTTTTCCGGAAAACCTGGTCTGATTTTCCTTGATAACCAACTTATCCAAGCGACTCACAAAAGAAAGGTACACGGCAAATTTTACCAGAATCGGCCCATTATTTTTTAAGTTATCGGTGAACTAGAACCCCTAGAACCCATATCAATTATATATATATATATATATATATATATATATATATATATATATATATATATATATATATATATATATAATTGAAACTGACCCCAAATATGGGTTCGAGTTCACGCTAATAAAAAAAAATCATAATTCAAAAAGTCTTCAACAAAGTAGGCACCGCTAATTCTTTTTTCCACAGTTTCTGCCGACACATTACTTTTTGGAGATATTTTGTGTAACATGCTCTCACGTCCGCCTACAATTTCCTCTTGTCCACGATCTACCACTTTTTAAATCAATTTTCCATTAAATGCAAAAATAAATTTGTCAGTGAAAATAATATTACGTACTAGCCAAGAATATATATTACAATTATTCATTATTATTTGATAGAACAGCACCCTTAGGTATATGTCGTCATCGGATAACTTCTGTATAGGCAGTATTTAAAATGATAATAGGAGTTTTGACGTTAAGGTTGCGAAAAGGTCTTTCAGTCCGTGTGTTACGTATTTGCCCAAATGTGGCCCAAAGGGAATCCTAACGACAATAATTTTTTGCCGGGGAGTTTTTAACTGAAAAATCGATCACATTCACCGACCTCTCGTCGTCTTCACCTGATTTGGTACCGTGTGCCTACTTCGTATTTCCAAAGAGCAAAATAATACTCCTGGGAGGCATTTGAGACTTCCTGTTTACAGAATATGTTTTTAATAAATATGAAGAGTAAATATAACATCCCACAACTAGGTGTAGCGGCGGCAGGTTCAGCATGGTTTCCATAGCCGCTGTGGGCGTCGTTGTCATCGCCCCAGTAATGCTCAGGCAGGCCACTCGTTGTACTTTCCTTAGCTTTTTCCTGCAATGCTGTGTGTAGATTTTATCCCACCACACAAATGATGCATGTATCAAAAGTATACTAGGCAGCGCACGAGCAATATATTGTTCTATATCCCAATATATATTTTCTACTTTGATTGACCCATTTGAGATTGCAAGCTATATGGCTGATTTCATAGATCCCGAATTTTGACATCTTAATCTTTTCGATCAGCTCCCGTAGTTTTAAAAGTATTTTCTGTCGAAAAGTTAGCAAAGTGAACGGGAGATATGACCATAATCGCCATACTTGTTTAATTTACTCACAGCAGATACAATAAATGGGCTGGAGGAACAGACAGCAGAAATCAGTGGGCGCTGATAACGGTTTCATTACATATAATACGCAGATTACACAGCGCTCATAGAAGAAACAGAAAAAAAATGACAAAGAATGCCAAGTGTAGATAGTATGCGTAAAAGATTAAAACCCAAATATAAACAAAACAAATGTAATACAGATAAGTGAAGTTAGGACTGCCAAATGGATATAAAGCTTAACGGCCAACGACTGAAGTAAGTAGAAATATTCGCGTACCTTGGGGGTATTATTAGAGATGATGGTTAATGTAGCAAATATGTGACAAGAGGAATCGCGATGGCAGGGTAGCTAACATAGGCAAATAACTTTTCTCACTGATAAACCTTTTAACTTAGACCTGAGAAACAGGTTCATCAAGTCATACTGTAACCGTCTGCTTCCGAAGGGTGAAGTGTGTCGGTGTTTTGATCGGAAAAAGGGTTTATCTCGAGCGCCGCCACGTTACATGAGAATTGGAAAGATTTTGGGGGAAAGCGGAAGAGCAAAGTGAAGCATGCAATGGTAACGCACCACTCTGTGGAGGTATGGTGCCCCGGAAAACTCAAGTGGAGATATTTGGTCCCCAGGGGTCAGATTTTACAGAGGCTTACCAGGACAACTATGCTAAGAACGGAAAAGATATGCTTTAATGACAAATAATGTTTTATATATATATATATATATATATATATATATATATATATATATATATATATATATATATATACATACACATACACATACAAAATTATATGCAAACTGTATTTACAATGGAATTACTTAAAATATGGTTCTCATCAGGGCTGACTGCTATACATAGGGTGTGAGAAATAAAAACGAAAATACCGGATTTCTATTTCAGTTTTCGCCAGGCATTTAGTTTTCCGGAAACTCTAGTCGCGATATTTCTCTTATTTCTAGCTGGTTCGTTTCCCAATTTTGTACAATGAAGGCAATAAAAATAACGATATTTTACAATGTCCTAACACCTGGGGTACCAGTGAGTGATAAACACATTGGAAAACATTTGTAGTCCTCCAAACCCCAAGTAATTTCGCAGCCTACTTTACCTTGAACGGTACACGGTACAACGGTACAAAATGTTATATGCTACTATGATCCATTACCGAAAACAGCTAGAAACGAGAGGAAATTATAGTGGTATTACAACCCTAGGTTATTCGATACGTGCCTGGATAATTAAAGAAAATAAAAATACAGTAGGGCCTACAAAACTCTGCCAATTCCTTTAAGAAAACTTTGTGTTCGGGACATCTGTATACATAAAATTTGAAAAAGGTAAATAAAATTAGTTCGGACATTTGGGACATTTTTCAGGACAGCTATGTATGGTTTTGCAAATAAATCGGAATATACATATGAAGAATACATATAACATCTTTTGTGATTCTCGCTAAACGCCTTTATTCTAAACAGCGGCCATTTATCATCAAAACAAGTTTTTCTGTGTTATTAATTATTATTAGCATAATAAAGTAAATTTCAATAAAGTTACTTGGTTTGGTTTCAGTAGCATTTTGAAAATACGTTTAAATTAGACTGCACTCAGCATTATAACGCAGAATGCAACGCGAAGCGCTTATTTTATTAACAAAATACATTTCCAAATTTAATGTTTTTATCAAACTTCTGAAAATCATAATTCTTATATGATAAAAGATATTTATTATAATCGTTGTAAAATTTTAAAATATCCATTCAATAATCGTGACAGTGATTTATTTCTGTTGATTACTGGGATCGTTTAGGATGAAGTATAACAGGAAATAACAGAGTATAAGATAACTCCAACTCCAACTCCACTAAGTTAGGAAATGATCCAGGAGTTGCGACATCTGCCAGTTTAAAAACTGTATATTGCGACAGAAGATACAGAGATAAATCACAAAACGGTAAAGCTAAGGTAGCATTTTGCGGGATAGTGTAAATGTTACACTTTCGCCAGTGCCGTACTGGTAAAATTGTCAGTTGGTGTGTATGGTCTGTCAATGATTCAATTTGAGGTCTATCAATAAAATTATTATAATATATGTCTTAGAAAGCCTGCCATTTTGAAAATGCATTTACAGATCGAAATCCCCAGGCAGTAGTCTGTAGAATTCGGTTTATGAGGTCGTGGGTTCGAGTCCCGAATTCAGTAAGTCTGCCCTTTTTTACTCGAATGTGCAAGCGCCGGTTTCCGATGAGTTATGAGTGGTGTTTTTGGTGAGTTTCTCTATTGCGTTATTATTATTAATTATTATTATTATTACTATCATTATTTCACTTAGACAAGGCACGCCGATAGAAAGACAAATAAAATTGGTTAGAAGAGGTGAAAGAGGAGAAAGATGCTTGCTGAAAACAATTTTGTAGAGGAAGGACAATTTCTAAGCCCTAATATTATTTTGACATTATTGACCTGAATAATGAAGAAAACTACTGGAAAATATTTTCCAGTTTATAAAATGCGAATCCAAAACAAAATAAAAGAGCTGCTGAAGACAACGAGCCATGGTGGCGACAACTAGGCGACATCACTTTTCGACTATAATAATGGTATTGATTAGACTTTGCAACGTTTTTCTTTAACTAACAAAACATGATAATGAAACTTTCACAATCAAGTACATTTTAGAGAGCCAGAATCGCCACAAAATATTTCTAGACGTAGCTATCGTTTCTTCAGAAAAATTAACTTCATTAGAGGCCAACGAAAACTAAATTAAATTGTCTGTAGTTTGTATATATGTATACCTAAAAGATACTAACTATAGCGACATGGTAAAAGAATATTAACATCTTTTACGTTTCGGTTTTCTATTTGTAGTGAGCAGTCTTTAGAGTTTCCAAGTTTAGCTTTTCGTCCCTAGTAACCTGCACCGTGCTTCTATAAATGCCTCGCAGTGACACATTCCATGTAGTGGAGTTTCCAGATCGTAATGCTTGCCGCCAGCTGACTGAGGTTGCGGATGCAGTCAAGTACTAGAGTTGGCCGCGATTCCTGTGTCCCCAAGGTCTGCCCCGTTATGAGTAGCTATGAAGACACTTTTGCCTCTGTAATTCCTCTCGAGTAGCATTTGTGCACACATCATTATGGCTAGTGTTTCTGCCTGGAATATGGTTGCATTCCGACCCAGGCCGACAACTATCCTGCATCCGGTCTGTTGCCTCCCTATATACAGCCTTCTGCCCCGTCTGCTCTTTTGGCCACGTCAGTGAAATATACAGTTCCATTGAGCTTTGGGATGCTCCCATCTATGCAGTCTTCGCGACTCGGAATAATTATCTCGTACGGTATAGTTGTGCGATAGGTTCTCTTTACCCTCTGAGGTCATGCTCAGTGTGTGATTATCACCAATTGTTCTCAGGATGTTGCTGTGACCATCCCGCGAAGTTTTCCTCTTCTGAGTTGGTCTTCAATCTGTAGGCCCATATGATCGCCTTCGCCTCCACAACTAGGTGTAGCGGCGGCAGGTTCAGCATGGTTTCCATAGCCGCTGTGGGCGTCGTTGTCATCGCCCCAGTAATGCTCAGGCTGGCCACTTGTTGTACTTTGATTAGCTTTTTCCTGCAATGCTGTGTGTAGATTTTATCCCACCACACTAATGATGCATGTATCAAAAGTATAGCAAAAGCCAGCGCACTAGCAATCTATTGTTCTATATTCCGATATATATATTTTCTACTTTGATTAACCTATTTCAGATTGCAAGCTATATGGCTAATTTCATAGATCCCGAATTTTGACATCTTAATCTTTTCGATCAGCTCCCGTAGTTTTAAAAGTATTTTCTGCCGAAAAGTTAGCCAAGTGAACGGGAAATATGACCATAATCGCCATATTTGTTTAATTTACTCACAGAAGATACAATAAATGGGCTGGAGGAACAGACAGCAGAAATCAATGTGCGCTGATAACGGTTTCATTACATATAATACGCAGATTACACAGCGCTCATAGAAGAAACAGAAAAAAATGACAAAGAATGCCAAGTGTAGATAGTATGCATAAAATAATAAAACCCAAATATGAATAAAACAAATGTAATACAGGTAAGTGAAGTTAGAACTGCAAAATGGATATAAAAACGGCCAACGACTGAAGTAAGTAGAAATATTCGCGTACCTTGGGGGTATTATTACAGATGATGGTTAATGTAGCAAATATGTGACAAGAGGAATCGCGATGGCAGGGTAACTAACATACGCAAATAGCCAGGCGGTCCTCCGGGCAGTCTGCGCGGCCAGAATCAGGTCACCCCTGGTTCAGGAGTGCGCTGACGCCCTCAGATGGCTAGCCAGGACGAAGGAGGTGCAACTGGTGTGGGTTCCGGGACACTGTGTCGTGGCGGGGAATGAGGTGGCGAATAATCTCGCAAAACTCGGTTCCCGGCGGCCGTTCTGTGGCCCGGAGCCTGCGATAGGCATAAGTAGGAAGACAGTCTCTGTCGTCTTAGACAGGTGGACCGAGGAAGCAATGGAGAGGCACTGGGGGTCGGTTGGTGGCTGCAGGCAGGCGAGGGACTTCGTGGAGGGGCCGGACAGAGATAAAGCTGTCTGGCTACTCGGAAGGAGTCGACCTACGCTTCGCCGCATCCTCGGGGTGCTGACAGGCCACTGCGCCCTTAGAAGACACCTCACATTGATAGGCGTAGAGAGGGATCCCATTTCCCAGGAATGTGGCGAGGATGAAGAAACGTCCTACCACTACCTGTGTGAATGCGAGGCTTTTGGGAGTCTTCGAGCAGAATTGTTCGGATCAAGGACTCTGCAGAGGAATCAGGTAAGTACCGTCCAATTGAAGACCGTCATGGCCTTCATCTCGAGGTCGAGGCGGTTTGGCGACGGAACCGAGGAAGAGTAGAGCATGGTTGCTGGGTTGCTGGGGTTGGCAAAAAGGGCCCATTGTGGCCTACTTGCTTGGCGTTGGCCTCCCCACCACTGCTACTACTACTACTACTACTAACATACGCAAATAACTCTTCGCACTGATAAAGATTTTAACTTAGACCTGAGAAAGAGGTTTATCAAGTCATACTGTTACCGTCTGCTCCGAAGGGTGGAGTGTGTCGGTGTTTTGATCGGAAAAAGGGTTTATCTCGAGCGCCACCACGTTACTTGAGAATTGGAAAGATTTTAGGGGACAACGGAAGAGCAAAGTGAATCATGCAATGGTAACGCACCACTCTGTCGAGGTATGGTGCCCTGGAAAACTCAAGTGGAGATATTTGGTCTCCAGGGGTCAGATTTTACAGAGGCTTACCAGGACAACTATGCTGATAACGGAAAAGATATGCTTTAAAGACAATGATGTTTTATTATATATATATATATATATATATATATATATATATATATATATATATATATATATATATATATATATATATACAAAATTATATGCAAACTGTATTTACAATGGAATTACTTAAAATATGGTTCTCATCAGGGCTGACTGCTATGCGTAGGGTGTGAGAAATAAAAACGAAAATACCGGATTTCTATTTCAGTTTTTGCCAGGCATTTAGTTTTCCGGAAACTCTAGTCACGGTATTTCTCTTATTTCCAGCTGGTTCGTTTCCCAATTTTATATAATGAAGGCAATAAAAAGATCGATATTTTACAATGTCCTACCATTCGAGTCACACCTGGGGTACCAGTGAGTGATAAACACATTGGAAAACATTTGTAGTCCTCCAAACCCCAAGTTATTTCGGCAGCCTACTTTACCTTGAACGATACACGGTACAACGGTACACAATGTTATTTACTACTATGATCTATTACCGAAAACAGCTAGAAACGAGAGGAAATTATAGTGGTATTACAACCCTCGGTTATTCGATACGTGCCTGGACAATTAAAGAAAATAAAAATACAGTAGTGCCGACAAAACTCTGCCAATTCCTTTAAGAGAACTTGGTGTTCGGGACATCTGTATACATAAAATATGAAAAAGGTAAAAATAGTTTGGACATTTCGGACAACTTTCAGGACAGCTATGTATGGTTTTGCAAATAAATCGGAATATATATATATATATATATATATATATATATATATATATATATATATATATATATATATATATATCAATAATTAAATAAATCAAATATTTCTTACCAAAAGCAATCACAGATTTAGAAAAATAAACGGCACTGGCGGTTTTCTGCGGATTTATAATTTACTTGAATATTACTTCGGAGACTAAATTAAACGCTATTTTGAACTTATTTTACCTGGCTGACGGACTGGCTTATATCTGGTATAAAATGGCTGTCTTTGTTTAGTTCTAGAAGCTTTGATCTCCTTTAGCTCAACGTTGGTTAAAATAGTTAAGAACGAAAATTCGGCAACCTATATATTTTCACCGGCGTAATCTAAGTGATAAAATTCCGATGTTTGTTTTATCGAATTCTTTATGATTAAAAATATATTTTATACGGCGTTTTTGTTTTACAAAGTGTCGTTAAAATATTCATTTCTTAAAAATACCAATTAAGAGAATTGTCAAAGTTGTGATACGCAAGCGAACTTAAATTTTATTGAAACGAAACGGGAATTTCGTTACAATAGGCATGGAGTGCTATATGGAGCGGAAAGCTAGATTTTAATCGAGTATGACAAATAATAGAAGCGTTTAAAATGTAAACATGAAAAAGAAAACAAAGAAAACAAAGACAAGGAATGCCGTTAGAAGAGACAAGAGAAGAAATATCTTTGCTGAAAGAATTTGAGTTGAGGAAGGCAAAATTTGTTGGAGATATACTGAGGCATAATAACTTTCTGCGAACATTATTTGAAGGGGTCATATATTTGCAAAAAGGAAAAGACGTAGACCAAGAGAACACTTCTGGAAAACCTGATGAATTGAGGAAGCCACAATGAAATAAAAGGAGCTACAGGGGGCAGAGAGTCATGGTTGCGACGACAGAGCGACATGGCATTTATACTGTGATGATAAGTACAGCATAGAATATGATCGTATTATTTTGTATCAGGCTTTTGAACAGCTGAGTTGCGCGTAAATTTTAAAGTCCGGTTCTGGGTTTATAGTAGAGATCATCGCGATACTTTCAAGGGCCGAATGGTGGATCTTGTCAGCCCATTCTGAGTTTAATGGGGACGTGTAAAGCGGAAAAGTATATACTGATAAGAGAGACGGACAGATCAGAGATCGATTGATAGCGGCGTATACTTGAACAGATGACAGTTAATGTAGTGGTAAAGTCGACATTTCTTCATTTCCTCCCAAGTTTAACTAACTGCCGTCGCCGACTTTGTTCGCAGTGTTTGGTTTTCCTCTCTGATAACGCAGTTACCGGTGATCAAGGGTGGCTAACTCACGCCTTTTCACTTACGCCTTACGCCTAATGTTTTGTGGTTTAGATTTCTAAAGCTTTATATGCAAATCGCTAGTAGGCGGGTACAAGAATACTTCAATTGATTTTTGACATTTCTTATTTCAGTTTTTGTAACCATAATAATTACATCAAAATTGTGATAGATAATATAACAAAAAGTTCGGGACGCAGCAAGTGCGTTATGGTAGCGAATTTTCATTAAATGCTTCAAATCTGAATAACTCATTTCCCTAGAGTTTGCTTTCGTTATGTCGACGATATTTTTGCAGTGTTCGACACAAATATATGTAAGGTTGAAGAATTTACTGAAAAACTAAATAGTCAATTTGACTTTATAAAATTTACCCACGAAATAGAAATCAACAATAAACTTTCGTTCCTAGATGTATTAGTTATTAAAAATAAAAATAATGGCTCGCTTGAATTCGATGTCTATAGGAAGGAAACGGCTACTATTAGTTATATTCCTAGTGACTCACATCATACGTTTGCACAAAAAACGGCTAGTTTAAATTTCTTAGTAAATAGATTGATCAAATTTCCGTTAAGTAAAAATAGATTTAATACAGAATTAAAATACATAGAAAATGTGGCGAGATATAACGGTTACTCGGATGGTTTAATAGACAAATTGGTTAACAAACACAGAACAAAGAAAATAATATCTGAATGTACGACATTTAAGAAAGATAAAATAGAGAAAAAATTTGTGTGTTTACCTTATGAACCACGAATCACAAAGGTTTGGAAAGTATTTTTAAGACAGCCGATTTACATTTGACGTTTTCGACGAAAAGTAATTTAAAAAATTTGTTGGGTAATGCGAAAGACAAAGACAAAGTCACTGAAATGTCCGGCATTTATGAGATTAGTTGCAAAGATTGTGATCTTAAATACGTGGGCCAAACTAGGAGAAACATAGCCACCAGATTTCGTGAACATCTCGCACAGTTACGTTATGGTACGGTGGACAAATCATGTGTGGCACAACATATATGGGATAATAATCACCACATTGACAAAGATAATTTGAAACTTATCAAAAATGTTAGACATAAAACTATGCTCGATTCATTAGAAAGTATTTTTATCTTAAGGTCTATTAAGAACAAAACTCCATTGAATCGTGCGGCACATTTAATTTCAAGCCCTTTATTTTCTCTTGGCATTTGACCGCTTATACACTCCTAATTTGTCTGGTAGAATAATAAATTACTGCCAATAACTCGGCCGGTTTATATATATATATATATATATATATATATATATATATATATATATATATATATATATATATATATATATATATATATATATATATATACACTAATCCCTTGTTTGTCTCGACTTAAAAAGCCGTTCGGTTGTTGTATCTATTTAGTCAATATAAATACTTTCACGAAGAATTAAAATCAATATAAATATAGTTTTTATGTAGTATTTTATTGAATTATTTATCCTTTGTTAGAGTTAACCTGGTGAGGCGCCTCCGTGGCCGTGCGGGAAAGTCGATTCAGACTTTCCAATACGGACTCGGGGGTCGACGGTTCGAGCCTCACCGGCGGCGGATGATTTTTCAAAATCACTGTCGTCGTTGAGATCGAGCTCAAGGTGGAGGGTAGGTTAGTTTAGATGAGCAAAAAGGGTCAGCAATGGCCTAATTGCCAGTAAGCATCTTACCTTTTTTAACCTGGTGAGACAGACACCCAGGTTTTAGTTTTCTATTTAAAAAAGATGAATTGAGTTGATGTTGTTTATCTCACCAGATGTCTTTGTCGGCATGATCCAATATCCACATAGTAAATTTCTAGATCGAAAGAAAACGTGCTGATAAAACGTGCTGATTTATTAAATAACTCAGGTCCTTTAAACCTATATTAGATAAGGGTCACAAATTTGTCGACCAGAAGATTAAAGCAGGTCGTCGACCTCGTAGGTTCGATACACAATAAACAAACGATCGTTCTTGGACGACAACTTTACTTCAGACTAGTTCGTTTAACTTGACGCGACATAAATACACGGGAGCTAGTTTTTTATTTTAGAATTTTTCTTTCTCTGAAGATGTTGACATAGTCAACGAAACGATCGTAAGGTCCCTGAAATATGTGTTGTGGTGATTTGGGTGTTCTCCAAGTGTACTTATTGAATAACTCAATTTTCTATAAACGTAAAAAGCTTAATTTTGGTATGTAGTAATGTCTTTCACAAGGCAAGATATTCACCAAATTTCATCAAAATAACTTTGTGATTTTCGGAGAAAAAAATTTTTTTCGAAAGAAAACTCAAAATTTTCCCGGAAAACCTTGTCTGATTTTCCTGGATAACGAACTCGTCCAAGCCATAAATAAAAGAAAGATTTTTGCCGATGTTAATCAAAATCGCTTAGTAACTTTTTGAGTTATCGTGCGGATAAATTTCTGCGAAAACTTTTTAACTTCAGCCACTATTTGAGAACGCCTGTATATATGGCAGCTCGATTTTTTCGACAAATAATAAAAAAGAACTCTCTGAATGCGTCATTTCCGCTATCTATTTAAAAACGCCGGATCACAATTATGTGCCAAAAACGTGAAAAGTTGCAAAACAATAGAAATAACTCAAAAAAACGATGAACGATATCAATTTTTTGTCCCTTACAAACATGCATTACTACAATAACATAAGGGATGTTCTATTAGAAAAGAAAGTGTTTATCACCAACGACTTATCAGCCACCCTGTGATTGCCAAAATACGTTTCTAAGATGCAGCGCGAGACACCTATATTATTCTTTTTTCATATCTTATTATAATAACGGATATATTGAGTTTTACCGTAAAAATAGAACCTCGTCTCCTTTCACTTTTTCAGTACAAAATGTAACGTTAACATCAACCGAGGTTCTAGCATTGTATTTGAGCAAGTTGAATGTCTGCACGTTCCGCCCTTCGGAGGGGCGTAAAGCTGTCGGTCCCGTGTCCATGCAATGTTGGGCACATTAAAGATCCCTACCGTCCTTACATAAAGACAGGGGTTCGGCAAAATTTCCAGGATAGAGGTGAAACTGCTCCCGGGCGTCGGTGATTCGCCATAGTCACAGAAATAGGCCGACGTTAAAGAAACAAAACACAACACACACACAGCCAGCAAACCTGGACACGTTTAACCTGACAAATTTTGTGTTTTATTTCGGAAAATTTTTGTATCTCGGAAAATAACAAAATTTGGTACGCATATTTATATAATAATAAGTAAACTATGTACCAAAATTTAGATCTCTGAGTTAAAAAAAAGTAATAAGCATTAAATTGAAAAATTATGGTGCCGCTATATATATATATATATATATATATATATATATATATATATATATATATATATATATATATATATATATATATATATATATATATATAAGGGCTTAATGGATATGTAATAATCTTTGTCACTTGTGGGTACCCGCAGTGACTCCTTAGTAGTGTGTAAGTGTTTATACCATTTGTTGACGGTTCACGCCTCTTCTTTATTTTTGTTTTTAAGTTGCATACTAATTTTGGTCTTATTGGTATGAATGCAAGAATATTATTATGATTGGCAATAAGTAACTGATTTTTAAATAATTTAACATGTGACTATAATTTATTTGTTTTATTTTATTATAGTGTACTAGCCTTTTTGTTGTTGTAAATTGGTAGTTTTAGTAGGACTTGTTGATCCCTTAATTTGTTTATTGTGGTGCCGATGTCGTGACAATGTTTGATAGTGACGTATTATAGAAGAGATTAAAATGCTGTTTATGTAAATATATATATATATATATATATATATATATATATATATATATATATATATATATATATATATATATATATATATATATATATATATATAAATTTAAACTGACCTCGCGATTATTTGAAGACGTTTTTAAAAGTTTCAAAGTCGTGATCTCCTCTATAGCAATATCTTTCAACGAAAATTCTCTAAACAGAATAAAATATTTGTGAGAAAGTTATCAGTTTGTAAGCCAGTACTGTGAGGTAGGTCTTGAATAATGGCTTAACTCCTAAAAAGTCCTGATTAGGGGATGACCCTTGACTGGGCACACATTAAGTGTTGTTATAACTTTCCTTAAATGGTTATAACGGAGGTGGTCTCAGTTATTAGATGTGACGTTATTATTTATAAGGTTGCATTATTGATCAGGGCGAGTGGAACAAAGGACCGGAAAGCAGTATGAGCCCAAGTTAAGACGGTGGTCAGGGTGGGTGGATTAGAGCTGGTAGGATTAGCGACTAGTGGACTATACACAACGCGGTAAGCCGACGGGATTAGGTCCGGTCCGGATACACCGCCGGATCCCCGAGATTTAGGGCTAAGTCCTGAGTCGCCGTCGGCCCTCTGCCCTCCTGCAAACCCACCCCCACCCTACCCCTTCACCCTCCAGACCTCCTGCCCGGCACCCGCCATCCGCTATCTGCATCTAAGACCTGAAACACGCCCTTAATAAGACAAAAATAACCCCGGACTTGGAAATGAAGAGCTCCAGTTCTAACCTGCTCTTGGCTCTACCGTTCCGTCTTACTCCTTTGTTGGCAGTCATGCAACTAAGCTCAACTCCAGTTTGCTAATCCGTAAAACGCTAAGACACGGCTAGGTCTAGGTAGCTCCACTTAAAGCTTCCTTAATATGCGCAAACCTTCTTAACGTAACAAGATTATAATTCGCTGATAAACCCGGCTACGTAATTCATACGTAATTATTTCGTTGAAATACAACGCAGGGTTTGAATATTACAATATCCTTTACATAGATACTCGCAACCCTATAAAATATTTTACGATAAGATGTAATTCAAAAATTAATTTTCATTTATTTAAGCGCCATCCTCTAATATATACCAATAGATAAAAATATAAATATTTTATACTTATTTTCCGTTATTTTCTTCATGACAAAAATAAACAGAAATCATATTAAAATTGAAAATATATATAAAAATCAAAAACTTTTTATTTTACTTCTAAATTAAGTAGATCATTCCCTAGTTACAATGATAAAAGTTCTGTCGCAGAATGTGCGTTACGGTAGCGATACTTTTCTCAAAAGAAAGGGGAGCTATTCAGTTGATAAAAATTTAAAGGTATAAAGGGTAAATAAAAAATATTCAAAGTAATTCATGTAAGAAAAATAAGTATATAAAATAGATCTTCATAAAAATAGGTTTCATCTCAGTTAAATCTCTGGGTAGGAACAAAATAAAACCACAACTTGGATGTAACTGATGAAGCTGCTAGACATAACTTTACTGTTCTAAAGGTTTATGTAGATGCTACTTTGTAGAGTTTATGTATTGAGAATGTTCCAGGCGTTCAGACGGCTGGCGAAATACCACCCAAAAATCCACAATCCACTCTCCACATTGGGTAAAACAGTTGATAGAATGTTTGCTAACATATAAATATTCTCATTATTGCTAAGGCTGCAAGAAAGAAGCTTGGGTTTCTGTTTTGGGTTAAAAGTTTGTTTACATCATAGATGCTTCTTACGTTGCATAAAACACAGATACGACCACGGTTTCTAAATTTGAGGCCTTGCCTCTGAGTTTTTGGTGCAAAGACTTTAGGCTTTAGACCACTATCACGTCTAAGCCACTCTCCAAGGAACCAGTACAACCTTTACATTCCAAAAATAAGCGTGGAAGTTATATATATATATATATATATATATATATATATATATATATATATATATATATATATATAACACTGGGACGGAATAACGGTCGTTATTGTTAGATACCAACATTGAAAGTCACAACTAACGTCCTTTTTAAAGGCATTGAATTTTAGCAAATTTTTATTTAAAAAGATTCGGTATTAGAGATATCGATGGTGAGAGTTCGCCAAAATTTGTTCACTTGAGCGCGAATTTGGGCCCCTATAACCCAAAACCAAGGTCCTATTGAATTTTAACATGTTTTTATATATATATATATATATATATATATATATATATATATATATATATATATATATATATATATATATATATATATATATATATATATATATGTTTGTATCCACACGTTAACTTAAAAAGTTGTTAACCGATTTTGATTAAACTCGGCAAATCTTTCTTTTATTAATAGCTTGGATGAGTTCGTTAGCCAGCCCTATCAGACCAGTTTTTCTAAAAAAAAATGTAATTTTTCGGAAAACCATTGTATCTTAAAAAATAACAAAGTTATGATGAAATTTAGTTGGTATGTTGCCTCGTAAATACCTTAGATTATACCAAAATACCAATTGAGTTATGCAAATTTGAAGCACTTAATGAAAATTCGCTCCCATAACGCATTTGCTGCGTCTCGAAAAATTTTTAACAATGGTTTCATAATACTTACCATATAGTAAATACTGTTTTGAAGAGGTGTCCTGTTGTATGGCTTTTGGATGTGATATATTTTCGAGTTTGTGAGATGTCTCACTTTCCTTCTATGACCTGACCTGACCTGACCTGACCAAAAAAGTTTTCTTTATATGTTCAGCTTGCGGCCGATGAGGCACCAAAGTGGGTGCGAAATATGGAGCTTGTTTTAGCGAAGAACTTTATTCCATTATTCCTACCATAATTTCAGAGGTCGATAGCCCTAGGCAGATTGAGGCCCCGTCATCAAACTATAATAACCGAACCTAACCTTTTCAACCGTGAGTAGGCAGATAAGGGCCTCACAGTTGTTTTCATATTCCCTTAACCATTTGAAAATGGCTCTAAAGCAGGAGCAGAAGCGTTGAGTTTTAACAAATTATGGAGGCGGTTCAACCCGCAAACCCAGTATTTCTCACATTTATGTCCGCGGAAACCTTTCCGAAGACAGAACACACGCACGCACGCGAAAATGATCGCTCGCACGCACACGCCAGTGTCCACTAGATTTTTGAAGGTTTAGCAGAGAACCAGAATTGGATAAATAAATGTGATATCAATCTTGTATCTTATCTAAGTCAGTTTTGTCTGAAATTACAACGTTGACGTCATCAGCATATGCTGTAACTTTTAGATAGATGTCTGATCTAGGAATGGGAAGTTTAAAGCCTATAAGGCGGGTTCTCAGAATAGCAAGGAAGGGCTCTATAGCAAGAGTGAATAGTGGACCGGAGAGAGGGCATCCTTGACGGATACCCTGTTTGATGTTAATGGGGGAAGAAAGCAAGCCACATGTTTTGACCATGCATGCAGCATCTACATATAATAGTCTAATGTAGCTAATAAAATGTGGGCCAAAATTGAACAAATAATCGCTAACTGGGACTCTAAAACCGATATCCAGGGTCTATTTAAATTTAAAGAATTAGTTTTAATAATATATCTTACTAATAGTGTACAATTCTTATGAAAATTCACTACTATAACGCACTTGCTGCGTCCCGAACCATTTTTTTTTAATATTCTAGTTTGAAAATGTAATCATTTTTAGTGAATTTTTATTTAAAAAAATCACTAATAGAGAGGTATCGATGGTGAAACTTTGCAAAATTTTTTTCAAATGAGCGCGAACTAGGACCCCTAGAACCCATATCCGGGGTCAGCTTCAATTTATATATATATATATATATATATATATATATATATATATATATATATATATATATATATATATACAGTGTGGAACAGCCAAATGGAATAAATTCGATAACGGATAAATGAGGACGTGTTGGGAAAAACGCTTGGACACGTCGATTTGTATTTTTAACTGCGCATCTTTTTCAAGAAAAAAAATTTATTTAGGGTGCGTCATGTGACAGTGGCCAATACCAACTTTCTTATTTTAAATACAAGCCCCTGTATATTATTAATTTTTTGGATTCTTCAGAAAATTCTAGACATAATTCATGTACAATGTCCTATACCTATCTTCAACTGTTTCGGAAATATTAAGTATTTTCAGATTTATTACAAAAATTAACATTAAAAATAGAAAATTATTTTATTTCACAAATTCTAATAAGAAATACTGATTATTTCTTAATAATTTAAAAAAACAAAAAAAAATTAATGTCAATGTAGTAAATGTTCAAAATGCTCGCCACGAACATCTTGGCAACATGCTAATCTGGTATAGAAATGTCTTCTAACATTACTCAACATCTCAGGCGTGACTGATCTAATCGCAAGCGTGATTCGTCTTTTTAAGTCATCTAAGTTGAGGGGCTTAGTTTTGTATACAATACTTTTGACATATCCCCACAAAAAGTAGTCTAATAGCGACAGATCAGGAGATCGTGCTGGCCATTCTATCGATCCGCGCCTCCCTATCCACCGATTTGGAAAAATTTGGTTCAGGTACTGCCGGACATTGATTTGGTAATGGGGCGGTGCTCCATCTTGCTGAAACCATATTTTATTGGCAGGAACTTGTGGGTTTGCTGGATCTGGATATAAGTTTGTCAAAGTTGGCACGACATTATTTTGGAGCAGTTCTAAATATTTATCCCCATTCAAGTTGCCATCAATGAAAAAGGGACCTACGATATGATTTCCAACAATTCCTGCCCAAACATTAACTTTTTCAGGATATTGCGTATGTTCCTCTCTCATCCAATGAAGATTCTCATTAGACCAATAGCGGCAATTTTGACGATTAACATGACCGTGAAGTGTAAATGTGCTCTCATCAGAAAACAAAACATCTTCTAATTGGATCACATTGTTATCTAACATTGCCATCATTTGTTCACAAAAATACGTTCTCCTATCGAAATCGTCCTCCATGAGCTCCTGAGTTGGTATCATTTTATAGGGATGCATTTTACTTTCCTTTAATGTTCGAAAAATTGCTGTGTGGCTAACGTTGAATAGTTGGGCTGCTTGTCGACCAGAAGTATGTGGGTTTTCTTGAAACTCAAGCGTAATATCCAATTTCGTATCATCACTTACTGCATTGGCAGCTACTTTTTTTATCTGTCTCACATGACCAAGCTCGCGAAACTGCTTTTCTATTTTGCTAATTGTTCCTTGGGATACAGGCGGCAAATTTGAAAATTTTTCGTGAAATAAGCGAGACACTTCCATCTGTGTCCGTGTGTTATCTCCATAACCAATCATTTGTAGAATGGTTATTTTGTGCATTTCTGTTAAATGAACCATTTTTCTGATATTATTACGTACAGGTAACGAAATTCAAACGACAATAGCACTGACACTAATCACTACTGTCATGCAGGCAGACAACAAGTTGCTAAGGCTACGAGTTTTATACGAACAGAAAGAAAACTGTTTTTGTTTTTGTTTCATTTCATATCAGTAAAAAGAAACGCAGGAATGGTTTTTGTTTACTTTCTCATTATCAAGAGCTGAATGGGAAATAAGTATTGAATGCAATGTAGCGAATTTGTGAAATAAAATAATTTTCTATTTTTAATGTTAATTTTTGTAATAAATCTGAAAATACTTAATATTTCCGAAACAGTTGAAGATAGGTATAGAACATTGTACATGAATTATGTCTAGAATTTTCTGAAGAATCCAAAAAATTTATAATATACAGGGGCTTGTGTTTAAAATAAGAAAGTTGGTATTGGCCACTGTCACATGACGCACCCTATATAATTTTTTTTTCTTGAAAAAGATGCGCAGTTAAAAATACAAATCGACGTGTCCAAGCGTTTTTCCCAACACGCCCTCATTTATCCGTTATCGAATTTATTCCATTTGGCTGTTCCACACTGTATATATATATATATATATATATATATATATATATATATATATATATATATATATATATATATATCTGATAACTCAAAAGATAATTAACCGATTTGAATGAAACTCGGCAAGTGCTTTTCTTTAATGGCTTGGATGAGTTCGTTAGCCAGGAAAATCGGACGAGGTTTTCCGGGAAAATTTTGAGTTTTCTTTAAAAAAAAATTTTTTCTCCGAAAATAACAAAGCTGCTTTAATGAAATTTACTATATATGTTGCCTTGGGAGATACCTTATTAAGTGCCGAAATTCAGCTTTCTAAGTTTATAGAAAATTGAGTTATGCAAATTTTAATTTTTTTTTCGAAAAAAAATTTTTTCTCCGAAAATTACAAAATTATTTTAATGAAATTTGGTGGATATTTTGTGCTAGGAAAGGCCTTACTACATACCAAAACTAAACTTTCTAAGTTTATAGAAAATTAAGCTATTCGAATTTGAAGCATTTAATAAAAATTCACTACCATAACGCACTTGCTGCGTCCCGAGCTTTTTTTAAGTTTGACTAAACACGCATTATGTACATTTTTTATAAGATCGATCATCAACTCTTACTGGGTGTTTTTTAAAAGTCAGGTTTTCCGGGAAAATTTTAAGTTTTCTTTCAAAAAAAATTTTTTTTCTCCGAAAATAACAAAGCTGCTCTAATGAAATTTACTATATATGTTGCCTTGGGAGAGACCTTATTAAGTACCGACATTCAGCTTTCTAAGTTTATAGAAAATTGAGTTATGCCAATTTTAAATTTTTATTCGGAAAAAATTTTTTTCTCCGAAAATTACAAAGTTATTTTAATGAAATTTGGTGGATATTTTGCCCTAGGAAAGACCTTACTACATATCAAAATTAAACTTTCTAAGTTTATAGAAAATTGAGTTATTCAAATTTGAAGCATTTAATAAGAATTCACTACCATAACGCACTTGCTGCGTCCCGAGCTTTTTTTAAGTTTGATTAAACACGCATTATGTACATTTTTTTATAAGATCGATTATCAACTCTTACTGGGTGTTTTTTGAAAGTCAGCATATTAGTAAAAGCAAATTTTTATTACAACGCTGTATTTTACACAAATTATATAAAATTACTATGTCAAAGAAAGATGTTTCATAAAGATTAAACTCGCGTCTTCACGTCCACTTAGCTATTATTTTCTGTTAAGCTTACTATTTATTCGCCTAAGTATAAGTAACTCTAAGTATTTGACTTTTTTCTTTACTTAGCGGTAATGCCAGGTAAACGAAACTTTCTTAAAGCACTTTCCGATAGGAAAATTATGAAAATTAGGGACAAATTTCCATGTTAACGTCAAACTCGGTATAGATAGGCCGTTTCTGCTTGGTGGAGTCGTTGTTAACAAAGTTTAAGTAAAGTCTATGTCACCGCAATGGGGAATGAGGGGATTGAGGATTATGTCAACAAGTATTCCTGCATAGAGGACGTTATAGAATAGACTAGGGTAGTGAGAGACGAGAGCAGCAGTGAGAGAGAGAGCGAGAGAGAGAGAGAATTTCGCGATCCAAAAGATCCAGTGTTTAAGCGGCTAAGCGGTCTATATACTTCAGTGACCTTTTGTTTAGATGAGCACGTTTTTGCATGACACTTTCATCGCGAGCAGGATTTGCTTCGGCCACTCATTATAGATTACGATAAATCTTTCTTCTCGTAATACCCAGACAAAGCAACTCTCTTTCTGTCTTATTCCGCAACACATTTGCGAATGTTGTTTTCTCCTTTCTGTCTCCGTCATTGTCTTTTGTCTCGGCTAATGCGCGTTTTTATAGGCCCATCAAGGAATTATCGTATGTAATGCCGACAGGAGCGCATTTGGCATCGACAAGAGTAGAAGTGAAGAGCTGAACTGAGCCGAAGAGATGAAGTGATGAGGACTCGCTCTGTCTGACAAACCCGATTCAAAGCGTCTTACACAACAGCTTACTTCTATCCATTTTCTTATTAGCTTAAGTCTTGTTAGTCTAAAGTTTTAATTCGTGAAAGTTGTAAAGAGTCTGCGAGGTTATGGTTTGCGGAGATGTTGAGTGGGTGAAACGGGTAAGCGGGTGAATCGGGCGAGTGAGGGATTGGAGTCCTCGGAGTCCGGAGTGAGTTTAGAGAGTGTTAAGGGTCTTCGAACCCGCAATACTGTTTACAATAAGTCCCGTGCCAAGCTCAGTATTCGGTGTTCAGTGTTCAGGTCCTTTCGGCTCGCGGGCTTAATGCGATTTCATGGTGGATTTGCGATAAGGATTTAAAGGAGCCACTCGGATTGCTGAGCATCTTCAAGGAAAGACGTAGTCAGCAATCTGTACATTCTAGCCGGAAGCTGGCAGTCAACAAACAGGATAATACAGTTGTTTTTAAGTATTTCCGGTATCACCGTTTTCTTATGTTTCACAGCATAAATAAGCAAAATTAAATATTGAATATATCACTAAACGCCTATTAATTAACGATAATCTTCTTAATTATCTAGTATTCAGAGAATATACAGGATGATTCATATGATATTTTAGAATTCTTAACTTTTTTAAATTTAGGAAATAATCATTAATATAAAAGTTGTTACATATTTGACTTTAATTTGCATTAAAAAATGTAACATTACGTTTTTCAGATACATACAAAATACACTTTGCGTCAAAATTAACGCACCACTTAAAAAAATTACAATTTCAATGTTAATTTTCTCCCACATCGCTAATCCGATTATAATGATTTTTTATAGATGTAACTTGTTTCATCAGCAAAAACGATGTGTCTGGATTCATTTTCGATTTTCACTATTGAGCTTATACATGGTGAATTAATAATTTTTTTCCTGAAATGTGTAACAGCCTTTGGGATGATGAGGTTAAATCAACGGGGATTTATTGTAACCTTATCTTTTATGAACACTTTTGCTTTTTGAGTGACGTTATTATCTCTATTAATAAAACAAATACACAATTAAGATTGAGATATGACATTTTATTGTGGATTTCAATTTAAAAAAAAAAAACAATTTAACAACAGGAAAAACTAACGACATTAAGCAAAAACAGAACCAACGAAGAAAGTCAGTCTCGTGTATTTCTGTCCATTAAACACTAAGTGAGTGGTGGACGTGCCGCCACCTAGTTGCGGAACCAAGTAGTATGTTGTCACGCCAGCTCCACATAACACAAAGTGTTAAAAAAAATAGAGACTG
Source organism: Tillus elongatus (assembly GCA_964006375.1). Classification (NCBI taxonomy): domain Eukaryota; kingdom Metazoa; phylum Arthropoda; class Insecta; order Coleoptera; family Cleridae; genus Tillus; species Tillus elongatus. Next base: position 109,463,719 of record OZ023269.1, on the reverse strand, counting down.
TATACCACTAACTAACAATTTAGAAAATTTTCAGCCCTGGCCCATTTCTACCCCAATATAGGGACAAAGTATGTAAGGCTCGATGCTTTCTCGCAACAATTAGAACCGTAGACCGGTCTACGGTTCTAATTGTTGCGAGAATGCATCTAGCCTTACGGGACGTCCATTATTTACGTAAGCTGTTTAAAAACAATTGGACACCCTTCTTCCCTCTTGGCAAGGTTTGGTGAAATGTAGTGACACCCCCCCCCCCCCACATCTGAGATTTACCCTATAGTTTTTAAATAATTAAATTTGGATGATATGATCATGTATTTTGCTTTATACAATTATAAATACCTAAAATCGTTAATACTGAGTCTTATATGGATTGCATTTCTTCTGGGAAATAAGAAGATAAAAATGATACTACGTTTAAGGTGCACTATAACGCATTTAATTGAGTAAAAGTAAAAAATAGGCTGCTACACCACCCTCCCCAATTATTCACTCACTCCATGGGCATTCATATGGTTCCTCTATTGTAATGATTGAACACGACAACAGCGTTGTATAATATATATAAATATATATAAATATATATATATATATATATATATATATATATATATATATATATATATATATATATATATATATATATATATATATATATATATGAGGCTATGAGATGCAAAGTGGCCTAAGCCCGAAATACAACAAATGAGAAAAACTCCTCTGAGGTTTTTGATATTTGCCCACTCTAATAACACTGTTAATATGAAAGGAATATTACAATATTTTTGCTAAACAAGATACAATTTTAAATTGTTTTATTAGGTGTTAATTAAAATATGGAAAACCTCAATTTTTTGCAAAAAATGAGGGTTAGGCCACTCTGGTTTTTTCATATAAGCAGCAATATGTGGTTTAGGCCACTTTGGCACACTGGTATTAGGTCAAAAATTCTTGATTATACGGACTTTATGAATGGATAACAGATAAAATCAATAAACCAAGAGTTCTTATTGAGAATTTAACTGAAATATGTAGGTACATTAAATTTACACATTACACATTGAAAAAGTTCGATGGACTAATATTTTTATTCCGGCATTTCTTCTCTATCGCTATAAAGGGCAATAAAATCTTGAGATACATCGTCGGCGGTCTTCAGATTTGCATACAAATTATGATAAATGGGGGGTATACACTGGATTAATTCCAGTAGGTCAGCTTTTTTTTTCACATCAATTTTGCGGCCGTTCGGATATAGCAAATCACTCAGGTTTGCAGAAAAAACAGAATTTATTTTCTTCACATCTACTTCATTAAATAGAACTAATTCACTGTTTGAGTATTTATACGAAATTATAAAAGGCTTATTTTTTTCTAAACGGATCCATTGCATTTTCATCCATTCAACTTTGAATTTATCGGACGCAATTTTTCTGTTAGTAATGCTACTTTCTAATTGTTTGGTAGAAAAAAAGTTTTCTGATTTCATATGGACGATATTGAATGGAGTCTTTTTTTTATCGGTCATAACTACACAAGACCAATCTTCAGGGATGTAAATTTCTTTATAGTACTTTTTCGCTTTTTCGATGAGTCCGAAGTCCTGGTCACAAGCAAGATAAGAGTGACCACTAACTAGAAATTTGTGGTCAATTTGTTTTCCTCTTCTATCCACTGGTGGAGTACCACCAGTAGCCTATTTCTTAGCGCTGGCGTAATACGGCCGTCAGAGAATTGAAATGCATTCTTGAAGAAAGCTTTGCATAGTTTAACTTTATCGCCATTTTCCAACGTTCAATAGTATAAATGCGTTTTTCCCTCCTTGATTCCCCTTCATCTTTTTTATAACGTCGTGAGATATTCGAAACTTCTATAAGAGAACAAATATTTGCAGTTTGGAGATCAAATGACGCTAAGCTATATAAGGCCTCCAACAAATGTTTTTGACGTTTTTTAGTAACTTTTAAATGACACTTTAATGGGCAGCTGCATTAAAAAATTTGAATTGTTTTGGCAGCTATTATTGTACCTTTCGAATTAATGTATTGTTCTCCTGCTACTATCTTTCTTTTTGCTGCTGTTCTTCTAGACACATTCCGGATCCCTCTTTTTTGGCCGTAGCGTTTAATTTGCACACTGTTTGAGCTGACAAGTTAGAAAATAAATATTCAGGTGTACTTCTCTTTATTGACAACCGCTAACTGCTTTCATAGGCATAGTGGCCTAACCCACAATATATGTGGGTTAGGCCAGCATTACCTTTTGAATTATGGGAATAATTGTAAATGCAAAAGGAATTTACGCCGACATCTACCAACCGGTAGCTGAATGTTGCTTGGGCCACTCTGCATCTGAAAGTACTTAAATAACAGGTAACTTTACTATGATGAACGCGTTTTGGTAAAATTGTGGGTTAGGCCATTTTGCATCTCATAGCGTTGCACCGGGCATCCAAAATTAACACTAATTTATTTATATAAAACATTTCGTTCGTAGACAGTTTTTTGTTGCGAAATCGTCAATGATATTGTACATATCTATTTTTTTTTAAATAAAATTGTTTTCTATACTTATTACTGGCAAATCGGAAAGACGCTGTTGGCCCATTGTATTCCGTAAATCTGTTTTAATTCATTTAAGTTTGTAAATGAACGCTCTGCGGACGATACACTCACAGGAAGAGTTAGAAACAGTTGTAACGAACTGCAGACGTCAGGAAAATTGGGTGCAACACACCTGTTCTCAATTAATAAGTGTTGTGCAAGTTCGGGCATTGTCTCTAATTTAGATAACCAATCACTTAAACCTTTCTTCAGTGCAATAATTTGATGGTTAAAAACTATACCGTATACACACAAATACTCGGATGCTCGAACTAAACTAAAGTTAAAGTTATCCTTATCCCTTATCCAGTAAGTATGAAATAAATCGTTTTTAGTTCAAATTTAAACCAGTTATTTGTGTCATTACAAAATATATTGACAGCATTATACCTAATAAGTAGGCCTTCATAAATTTTATTTTTAACCGTTTCTTGGAAGGACGGACTGAGGACTGAGGATGAAAAATATGATGGAGCATTTTACATTCTTGGAAACGCAAGTCACTCAGCCCAGTTTTCTATAACTGTAATTATATAGCTATTATTGCTGCCATGCTAAAAATCTGTTTACTCCTCTTAACACAAATGATCTAAATATATAGCTCTTAAGTATATAATTTTAATTTAATTTTTTTCTAAGTATGTATTATATTTTTATGATCTCATAAAAGCTGCCTTCAGGCCCCCCCGAGGTGCGGGGGTTGCGGGGGTGTCTGTTCCGCCACTGTATGTCATACATATATATTATAAAAATGAAAGTGCAAATAAAATGTTTACTCGCAAAAACAGAAACTGTTACTTTTGTTTCCGGTCTCCCCCACACATCAACTAAGTAATGACTTACTAATATAAACTTAATGAGTTGCTGGGAATTATTAATTACCAATTGAGAAATCTCTGGTTATTTAGTATTTAAATCCCGTCATAATATCGACGGGTATAGATTGCGATCACCACCCTAACCAGCAGTGCAAGCAGTGCAAGGAGGCAAATCAAACCATTGAACAATGCTTACACGTGTTGAGCCGTGGGATCGGTCGGTCTCTTTTTGTAGGAGGTATTTATGTGCCATAACGTACTACCATACAGTGCCTTAACGGTAGAACGCTTTTGTACGAGAATGTGTTTATATTTGAGCATTGTTGAATGTTAAATGGTTGTTTGATGTCTCTGATACCCCCAATTAGAACTTACACTGTTAAGGAATTTAAATTAAAACCTCAACTTCAAACTGGAAACCATAAAATTATTGCCTTTACTGCTTAAGATATGTGACAACTCAAATGATGCTAAAAAGTAGAAACACTCACAGGGTGTTTTAACGATACTTGACCCCCTACAACTCGCGGAAAAACAATTTTGAAGAGATTTGACAAATGTGTCAAGTTTGATGCCGAGAGGGACCAATTTTGATATGAAATTAGCACCTCCAGCTCCATCCCCTGTGCCTAGCAGTAGTCCCCTAAAGAAAATATTTATTTATAACGTTGGGAAAAAGACAATCACCATAAAAAATCTAAATCAATGAAGATATTGCTGAAAATTACCTTCACCCACTTCTATAGAGTGATACAGTCTTCTTTCATATCCTGCTTTAACATTTACGTTGTCGATAACCGGCGTTCCCTAAGAATTTTTGTAACTCTTCAAGATTATTAGGCTGAATGGCATAAACTATTGATTTAAGGGGTTCCCAAAGCTAAATTTCAAGGTACTTAGATCTGGTGATCTAGCGGGCCACTCAATTAGGCCTTCTCTGTCAAACCACCTTCCCGGAAAATGTATAGTCAAATATTAACGCACGCTTACGTGCATCATCTTGTTGGAAAGTTATGTCGTTTGTTGAAAGGTTGTTAGGTATTCTTCCTAAAATTTTGGTAATTGTCGGTTTAATCTGATCTTTCAACAAATATAAATCATTTTCTCTATTTGGATTGCCTTCAACGAAGACGGGTCCGAAAAGATGGTTTCCTAAAATTCCAAGAATTCAATTTTTAGGGGTATTGAGTGTGCGTTTCTCTTAAAAAATGAAGATTTTCTTGCTCCAATATCAGCATTTGACTTCTCTGTTCAAAAGTAAAGAAAACTCGTCAGAAAAAACGTGTTTTACAGGGTGTTACATAAGTACGTTATAAATTTCAGTGACATATCTAGATAAGTTTGAGAAGAAATGGTCATATAAACATGTGTCCTAAGTTGCGTTACTTACGAGATAGAGGGTGTTGAACATAAAAAATATATCTTCTTTTCGTCATAATTCTTTTACACCTGATTAAAACTATGTATTATAGGTATCCTGTGCACCAGGTTTCGTGAAAATAGCTACAGATTTCCCCAAACCTGATAAACAGGATATCTGTAATAAGTAGTTTTAAAGCTCAGTACTATCAAGCTGTTCAGACAACTAGTGGCGTAGATATGGGTAACCATCTCAAGATTTTGAACAAAAAAATAATAGTATGTACCTGTTAAAGAAAATCAAGTTACACCCTTGGATGAAGAATTTAATGGTTAACAAAAATTAATTCCTGACATTTTTCCTATCTGTCAACATTTCATAGAAAAGTTAATTTTTAAAATTTTGCACTGCACTTGAAAACTATGCAAACCGATTTAATTACATTGAGTAGGCTGTGCTTTTATTATTAGTCAAATCACTAATGCTTATGTCAAATATTATATATATGTATATATATATATATATATATATATATATATATATATATATATATATATATATATATATATATATATATATATATATATATATCTGCGTGTGTGAGTGTGCGTGCGTGTGTGTTTATGTGTCCGAGCGAAAACTCAAAAAATACGCAACGGATTTTAACGAAACTTGGCACATGCCTTCATTTCGCAACAATCGCGGTTTCGTCAATCAGCTATAACGGACATATTTTCCTCCACAGAATATACAAATATATTTTTGAATACCCTATATTTTTGAAAGTATTAGATTAACTGGAATGTTACTGTTGTGAATTTTAAGTAATTTGGTTCACAAAATGTTGAGTTTTTCCCAAATTAAAAATAAATCTGGAAGACATAAATTGAAATAACTTAAGTGGTTAAAGTATGATGCCAGACAAAGACAGAGTAGTCACCTGACACTCGTAGATTGATACATATACCACAGACATACATCATAATGCAGCGATAACCAAACAAAATAAACCACGTAAGGTGGCATAGCCACACAATCCTAATGTGCAACGAACGTTGACACCCAAACTGTGTCGATCCCACCCGCATGCGCGGATTTTTAAAATGTTCAAAAATATCCAGTCTGAAAGTGAAACGGGAAACAAAGTTTTATATCAGCTACCTAAAGAAAAAGCCAGATGGGATAGTGTGTTTTGTTTACTTATTATGGTTTGACAGTTGTTTTCAGATTAATTACTAAATGACTGTCATTGAAATAGATATAACAACTCGCATATTATGCTTTTATTAAAATTAGAAACCAAAGAATAATAACATGTTTTGTTTATCATGGTTTGACACTTCTGTTTTGAGGTTAAATAGTAAATGATTTTACCTATAATATGTTTTTAAAATTGAAAATCAAAGAGTAAGAATACTAACGTTAATATTCGTTGATTAATTGTTGAAGTAGGTAGGTTATTTGAATAATGAATTGACTAAACACGAATAAAATTTTCTTCTGGAAAGCTTTTGTAACTTTAGTGAAATCTATAACACAAATTTCTTTTAAAGCGACTTACAGTACCTAGATCCACCAAATTTTAATATTCTAGCGTCATGGAAAATTGGGTTTTCGGTATTCAAAAGTTTTTTCTTAAATGGAGCTAGAACACAAGATTTGAATACTTTCTTCGACGTCTATTTAAAGTAAAAGCATTACTTTCAGTAATATGCCGTACTAACGATGTAAAATTCTTATGAAAATTCACTATTATAACGCATTTTCTGCGTCCCGAAATTTTTATTTTGAACAGAACTAGTAAGGTGAAATAATATATCGACTACTTGTTTCACGTATTGATGATTAACGTTTTTTTCTGGATGACTAGTGTTGAAAATTGGTGCTGTAGCTTTAGCACTGTCATTATTTCGATAATAAATTCAAACAATTTCAATTCTTTTTTGGTAGAATAAACCAGTTGTGCTACATATTTACACATTAATGTAATATAGACTATATTACACTAAGTTGGTTAGTGAAACGATCGTCAGGTTTTTTTAAATGTGTTGTGATTTGGGTTCACCAAGTGTGCTTATCAGTGCTCATCATAGGTTCTAATCTTCACTTGGTGACAGACTAATAATTGAAAATGATAAGTCAAGAATCATCTTATCAGTTAATTTTTTCTTTTCCCTTCCAAAAATCGATTTTGATATCACGTACCCCCTTTAAAGAACGTAGTTGTATTATTATCATTTTTTGGAAGATTACATTATCTATTCTGAAAAAAAATACATAGTTCTACAGATGATGATTAGACCTATTAATAGATGTGTCAGATGACTCCCCTTGCCATTTAAAAATCCTTAGGGGATGGGATTGAGAGTGTAAATTTTATATAAAAACTGGTCTCCTTAACATCAAAATTGACGCATTTTTTTGAATTTGTTTTTTTTAGAGTTATAATAGTAATTTTTGAATAAAGTATTGTCACTTTTCAAAAACATATTTTTTTTCTTAGAGTTGGGATTTTAGAATAATGAAAATAGGTGCAGGCAGGTTTTAAATAACAATAAGTTATCAGTTTTTAGTAAATTTTTATTTAAAAAATTCACTAATAGAGAGGTATCGATGGTGAGCCTGCAAAAAACTTTTCAAATGAGCGCGTATTTGGGCCGCTAGAACCAATATTCGGGGTCAGTTTAGATTTATATATATTTACATATATACAGGGTGACGCATTTCTACGGTAAAGCTCAATATAATTAGTATTATACAAGAGACGAGAAAAACTTGTATAAATTAATTATGAGCTGCATCTTATAAAATTATTTTGACAATCACAGGCTGGCCCATAAGTCGTTGGTGATCCCTACAATTTTTTTTGAACACACTTATTTTATTGCATTTTGTATAGAATTATGTTTGCAAGAAAAAAATCGAGACGCAGTAAGTGCGTTTTGGTAGCATCAAATGCTTCAAATTTCAATAACTCAATTTGCTATTAACCTAAGGTTTGTTGGCTAGGAAACCAACATTTAAAGTTTATTGTCGGAAAATTTTTGTACATTTTCAATAAATAAGTTATTTTGATAACATATGGCACATTGTTTCTACTATATAGGTTATACCGGTACTCAAATTGATGACTGCTTGCATTAAATAGACATATTTGCTATTCAAAGCATTTTTATAAAAATTCACTTCCATAACGCACTTGCTGCGTCCAGACTTTTCTTCTTAAAAAGTCCCTAATAGTAATTTTTGTATGTGATATCGTAATTCTTCAACAACTTCGCAACATTGTTTAATGGGAGAATGCCATTCACGTATCCCTTGCTAAATATGTTTTGTCAGTTTTGAACTGAACCTCTCGTTGAAACAAGAAGCGAATGCTAGTCCGGTGGTGGGTGTAATGTATAATATGTAACACCAACTTAGTGATAATGCACTTCCGTCAACTGATATCCACTTACTTAAAACTTAAACGCACTTACATATTACTTAAGCAGATCACATATGAATTACAGCCCTATTACCTTATAGAAAATTTCATCCCAACTCTATTATATGCGATTATTTTATTGAATGTATTGGAAAGTAGGGCAAGTTTTATTTATTTCAATTTCTTTAACCACAAGCTTGCTAATCTTTGTACTCTAGACAGAAAAATATGTATCAAATTTCTTTAAAATATTAATTTCGGAAATCCAAAATAATCCGGGATGAGGATTCTAGCGATCGTAGTTTGAGCTCATTTGAGGAAATCTTTTGAAAGTTGTAGTCTTATTAGCAATTTTTTTCACAAAAAAAATTGCTACAAAAATTTGTGACAGAATTCATGAAAAAATATTTGTTCTAAAAAATTTGCAGTAATTTTTTACAAAAATTTAATAACATAAAGCAGTATACCAAAATTCGCTGAAAAAAATGTGTCTACGTCAATTAAAAATTCAACGAAAATCCTCTGGAAAATTGTTCTAAATAAGTTAAATATATTTAAATTAAATTAAATATAGAATAAGCTAAAAACTTTTTTGACGGAGATTCGCTAATACAATAAAAGTCTGGATCCAGCAAGTGCGTTATGGTAGCCAATTTACATAAAAATGATTTTAATGTCAAATATATCTTTCGATACGTTTGGTGCCTGTGATAAGCACTGATAAGTACAATATGGAGAACCCAATTCATCACAATACAATTTTTTAGACCCGACTATCGTTTCGCTAAGAAAGTTGGCATCATCAGAGGGATGGATAAACTAAGCGAATAAAAGCTAGAACTATTATGTACATGCTAGTTGCCAAGCAGTTGCGAACAGTGTCCTATAGGAAGGTTGTGACCTGTCGTCTGAAGGGTGAAGTGGTCGGAAGGAAAAATGCCAAGAGAACCGCCACCACTTTCTAAATAGACGGTTTAGGGGGAAAGTGGAAGCCCTAAAGAAAGAACGGCAAAATTACGGAGACGGGTCACCCTGTGGATGCAGGATGCTTGGGTAGTATTCAGTGGTGAATGTTGCTGTCCAGGGGTCGGAATTGTTTTAGGTTCAGAGGGAACTTATGCTAGTGAGTGAAAGCTGAAGGTACAAAAGTACAGCTTTATTAAAAATAAGAAATATTTATAAAAAAATATATAGAAATAATTACAAAATTAAGCGAATATTCTCGCCAGGGTTGTAAGATTGAAAACAAAGTAAATCGAACTGAGTATTTACCCCTCTCGTTTCCGCCCTTACCCAAGTAGGGGATGATTGGTCACGGAATTATTCTGGTTCCAGCAGCTTCGTACCCTAATGGGCTATGGTTAATGTATTTAATAAAAACGGCGATACCTTACGATATCCCGCCCCTCGCTGACCACCTAGCGGGTCAAGTTGGGAGAAGAAATATCGTAAGCTATATATAGACCTTCAAGCCCCAAATTCAATCCTCTGGAATAGCCGCCTAGCGGGCATGAGAGGTTCGGGAGCTTGGAGTCACACGTTAAAGAAAGACAAAAGGACAAATTAAGTCCTTGCTATTCCAACAAGACGGTACTCCTCTATATTACGCCAAGGTATGGGATCAGTATCCTGAGAGATACCAAACAGGTGGATGGGAGGACGTGAACAAATTGAATGACCCTGGAAATTACCGTTTTTTGCGACATCTAAAAAGCAAAATCTATGCAACTCAGGAACCTACAGGACCTGGGCCAGTGCATTGTTACTGAATGACATCCGATATCACCAGAAATGCTTAAGAACGTGAGTAATCGCTATGAATAAAATATGTATTTTTGTATGGAAGCCGGTGGAGGCATTTTCAATATTTTCTCAATAATTCTCTCAGCTGCTAGGCAGCCCATGCTTTTGTATTTCATTTTTTACCGCAATGTCATGAACGTTTTAGGGCACACTTTTCGGCTTGATTTTTAATTTTTCTCTGCAAGCATTTTAAGGGTCTTCAAAACCAATTACACATCTGACAACAGCTGCTATTTAACTTGAATTAAAAGTTCAAAATTCGTATCTTCCATTAGTGATTTCTTTCAACAAAAAGTAGCTAAAAAATATTGGAAATACATCAGCAGATAACTTTGAAATTGCATCAGACGAAAAAAAGTTTAAAAAAGCTAAAAGAGAAATTCAGTCTACTACGAGATTTAAACCAGCCTTTCTTTGCTTATCAGCAAGCTCTTTATCCATTTGACCACATTAACACTTGTAAAATGTTGCGCAATAAAAGGTAGATAACGTGTAATAGTCTCCACTTATTTATTTATAATATGTAAGGTGCTTAGAGGCATATTTTACAACTATTTTCACAAATAAGAAGAGTGGCATAAATCTAGAACATTCTAATATACATTTTATGCAATATTTACGATTCATAAAACACAATAGTTATGCTAATTTTACGTTTCAAATCTCCAGTTTGACATTTACAGGGGAAAAATTATATAATTTTCAAAGTAATTTTTTTGGTACTTCTTTTGCGGCATGAAAAGATAAACGTTCTCTGTAATATTTAATAGACTTGGTTCTAACACATCCAATATTTTGGTATTGCGTCTTCTCTGGCTTTTAGTGGCGCTAAAATTTTGCTTCATTAAGTGCCTATAACTTGTTTCTTTCACCTTAGAGACCTAAATTTTGGTGCACAGTTTGGTTTTTACAATGTGGACCAGCTTGTCAAATTTGGTTGTCATAAGTTTGTTATTGTTTATAGTTGGAAAATTGTTAGGTATAATAAATTAGTAGTTTGAAAATCTGCATTTTGTTAGTCAACAAATCCAGAACCCAGAAGAACGCAACAACTGGTGTCAGAAGTTGGATTTTCAAGCAGCTATCGGAAATATTTTTCAGAATATTCGTTGAACAGCGTGGAAATTTCTAGAATCCCGGAAAGATCAGTGTCAGCAGCAATTCGTCACTGGATGTTTGAAACAGAATAAACTGTGTACCAGCTTTAAGTACGTCTATGCCTAAGACACGTAGCGCAACAGCCAATATTGAATGTGGACACCCAGCTATTGAAATTTATTAAAGAAATGTGGTGATCAAACAAACAAAAAATATTGCAAGAACATACCAGCAGAATCGAGAATATTACTTCATGTGTGGAAGAACGTTGAAGCAGGTAAAAGATGACGTCTTCCAACAAGTATAAAGTCGAGTACGGGATATCAGCCACGATGTACATGACAAGTTGACGAGTGTGCAAGAGGTACAAGCGGACGTACAAGAGAAAATGCAATCACTAGAAAATAAGTGTGCTACTCTGGTCAAAGGTAACAGCAGGCTAGGAGCTAGCCCCGTCGTAAGAATTAAGGTTCCCACATTTGATGGCTCAGTTACATGGAGTATTTATCTACACCAATTCGAAGCCGCTGCTACAGCAAATGGTTCGGGCGAGAGAGAGAGAGGGAGAGAAAGCGACTTCATTAATTGTAGCTCTCAGAGGAGATGCCCTAGGTGTGCTTCAAGGTATTCCCAGAAAAGAACCGCTGAGTTTTGACATCATTAGATATCAATTACAGATGAGGTTTGGCGACCAGCATTTACAACAACTGTAACGATTGCAGTTAACCAAACGTTGTGAGAAATTGGGCGAAAGTCTACAAGATACGCAGACGGACACGATTAACCTGCCCCATAGCTCCGATTGAGTTTTTAAACCAGGTGTCGCTGCAAACCCTCATTGACAGCATCAGAGATACCGGCACCCAACAGGCGTTGAGGATGGCGAGACACAAAAACTTGAACGATCTTTTGGCACATTTCTCTGAGTTTAAAGCGGTAAAGCAATCGTGAGAAAGTTATGTGAAAGTTCGCAGTATCCAAGTCCAACAAGAAAATAAAACAGATTCATCCAAGATCATGCAGCTACTAGAGAAAATAGGAGAACAAATAAGGCCTACGTCTCATGGGCACCTAATAATAGCTCACCGTGCAAATGCCTTCCGCTGCGGGAACTGCGGCAAGGTGGGACATATAAGGGGCGAACGTTGGGCTCTAAGATCACACGCATGGAAGAAAGTGAATTTAAGGCCGGTTAGGCTTCTCACGTTAGTGATTCTGGCAGCGCTCTCGTCGTAGATGGATACGTAAGCGGTAATAAGACCCAGATGGTCGTCAACACAGGCGCACCTAGGACGATTATTCGTCGCGACATGGTTCCAAGATGGCGAGTAAGAGAGCCAGATAGAGTGTACAGAGTAAATGCAGCCGGTGGTGATCGGATACAGGTATTTGGCAAAACTCATGTCGAGCTGCAAATTAAGACATGGAAGGCAAATCAGAGAGCCATAGTCGCTGCCATATCGGACCCGATTATAATTGGCTTGGACATACTCCAAAGTCAGTGCGCTAAACTTGATCTTGGCACTAGTATCCTGACTATCGACGGTGAAGAAATAATAATGTCGCCTGGCAGTAACCTGGTAGTGCGGAGAATCACCATAAAGGAAAATAGCAACGTCTGCCGTGAAAGTGCCATTCCAGTGAAAAGAGCTGTGAGAGGAAGAGACAACCCAGTTACTCGGCCAGAAGCAAGTAGAAAAGAAATTTTGGGAGCAGTGCAAGACGAAGGGTGTAAAGACCATGTAAATGTGAAGCCAACCCAAAAAAAAGTCAGTGAACACATTTGTTGGAACAGAGTCGATGTCGGCAGGAATAATAGGGCCTGCAGAGATCTTTGTGCAAGTACAAACACCAGAACAAGTGCAATTACACGGAAGAACCAGCGCTTGAAGAGAGCTCTGACATATTGACTAGAAAGAAAGCCACCTATTCTTCTGTCAGAATGCACATACGAGTAGAAAACGACCGCATGAAGACCCGTTATGACATGCGAGCTAATCCGGCTGATTTTAAAGAAGAAGATCGGATGTGGTTTTACAATCCAGTACGACGCAAGGGACGGTCACCGAAACTACAGAAATTATGGGAAGGTCCGTATAAGGTGGTCAAAAGGACAAATGACGTTGTCTATCGCATTCAGAGGAGTCGGAAGAGTAAGATGAAGGTGGTCCATATGCGCAGGCTTCCTCCATACCAAGAAATGTCAGAATTCGACCGGGACGATCGAATGTGAGAACGGGGCAATGTCACATCTGTCTATGAGCATTAAGTTTATGAACTTTGATACTTCTATCATCAGAGGCCGGCTGTAGAGTGTTTGGTAACGGCGAACACTCTGGAATTATATTTCTAGAAGGGACCAGAAGTGACAGGTGTAGAAGAGTGTAGAAGATCTAGAATCTCTATGGACACTATAAATAGACGAACCGCAGATAGAGCGAGTTAGTTCAGTATTGAGTCTGGTGTTGGTGTAGAATAAGTGATCATAGAGTATTAAGCGAACCAGTGTAGTGTGAATTATTAAAGGCGAGGATAAACTATAGACATTTAGTAATAGAGAGAAATATTTTAGTTAATGTTTATGGTTGGAGAATCGTTAAGTGTAATGAATTAGTAGTTTTAAAACCTGTGTTTTGTTAGTCAACAAATCCAGAACCCCGAAGAACGCAACAATAGTTTGATGTGAGCAATTATTGTTAAATGTCTATTTAGTTTTCTCAGAAGTTATGGAAAAAGTTAGCAACATAGAGCTTATAAAATGCGTTGAAAATCAAACATTCTCCGCCAATGCTAATACAGCTCTCACACAAACGCTCTATGTCAAGTTAATGATGTCTTCAAGACATATAGCCTTTGAACTATTTTATAATAAAAGGACAAATTCCATACCATGAAGTCGTAGACGAGGGAGCTTATATATGCTTATAGTTGAAGCACACAATCGTAGACAATTCTTCCACATTCGAATGAAAAAAGCGATATATCGAATGCAGGGCTCGATCCCCACGACTTCATAAGTCGAACGCAACAGGTTACGCAAACCCTAGGTTACACGTGTGCCGCACTCGGCTACTTGATTTGTATGAAACAATAAATCTGAAAACAGCATAGAACTTTGTAGAAGACATTTACTAGAAAACAAACGTATCAAAGAACTAATACTAAAACACCTGCAAACGTTAGCCATTATTTTTGTGTAAAATAACATGTTAATTTTCTGCTCTGTTATTGCACTAATTTCACGGCTAAACGAGAGTGCAAACAGAATCATATACAATCACACACGTACACAAGTAAACAAATTGAAAGGAATCTTTTTTGTCGATAACGATTTAATTCAACTTACGATTAAAGCAATCACACCGTTATACATATTTTCTTAATAAAACAGGCGCGAGTATGGTTGACGGAATTAATTATTTTAAAAGATAATAGGGCTTCGCCTTGAGTTTAAAAGAGGAATATATAGGACTCAGTGATCAAAGAAAGAACTGCGAATACTTAGCTGTTCTTACGTCGTGGTAAGTACATTTATATGGCTTTCAACAAAAATTTAATTAGCGTCTTCTTTTGTTTCTTATTAATGTTGCAAACGATTTTGAGCTCTTAAATAATATAAGCCGTATTGATGAAAGAGACTTAGGCTGTATTTTTATTAAAGTATTTTTTATGAAATAGTACTCTTCCTCAAGAGTTATTTTACTCTTATAACGTGTACAAAAGGTAACATAGAAAATGACAGTAATACAGGATGAGGGCTTTTAAATGTTACAAGACAATATTAGAAATCTGTTTGGAATAGTTTAATAATACTTTGGTGAGGTAACTAGAAGGGAGGGTGGGGGTATTTTAAGATACTTTTAAAAGTTACACCCTCCCCACGTTTCGAATGTCAGGGGCCAATTTAAAATGTCAAATAGAAAGGCATAATTTGTTTCGAAAAACTACGTAAGTATGCCGAAAATTGTTGGATTTACGTCATTGGTTGCCTAGTTACGATTTTTTAAGAGCAACTTATAATTATATCACGAACGAAAGATAATAATAAATTTTTTTTTCATTTTCATGTTCACCCCCTCTCACGTAAACATCCAAGGTAACGAAATTGTGGATGCACTTGCAGAAGGAGTCGCCACTTCCTGTAACGATCCAATCTACCAAATCCATACGAACGAAGATATCTCTCAGGGCTGCAACTAAATTCATCTGTTGCATTTACCGGTCACCTTCTGACAACAACTTTGTCCAGCTCTTTGACTACCTTTCTGAAAAAACCGACTATCTGATTTCTGAATATCCGTCCTCCGAGGTCACTATTCTTGGTGACTTCAATGTCCATAATAAGGAATGGCTAGGATCTTCAAAAACCGATCCACAAGGGAGAGCAGCGGAGGCCTTTGCAGTCAGCAATTCTTTAGCCAATATGGTTCAGCAACCTACTTACTTTCCTCGTATCCCAACACACAGCTCAAATCCCTTGGATCTCCTTCTTACTACACAACCTGAATGCTATAAGATATCAGTCACCGCCCCCCTTGGTCGCTCAGACCACGGCATGGTCACTGCTTCCTGCGCAATGCAACCCGAGGTCACACAGTCATCACACCCACGTATCGTTTGGCACTACAACTCCCTAAACTGGGATGAAATGCGGGATTACTTTTCCTCATTTCCATGGGCGTCTGTCTGCTTCTCTCATACTGATCCCTCTGATATCTCACAAAACGTCACCGAAATTATCCAAGCTGGCATGGAATTATTTATCCCACGTACACAGAAAACCTCTTCAGCCACTCAAAAGCCCTGGTTCTCTAAATCCTGTGACAAGGCCAGACTTGAAAAGGTCAAAGCTCACAAAACGCTTCTACACAATCCCAGTCAAGAAAATCGTCACGCATTTAACGACGCAAGAAACCGCTATGTCCGCATTCTTTCTGAGGCAAAAAACTCGTTTAATAACCACATCAAAAACAAAGTCCTCTTGAGCTCCAACGGCGGCAAACCCTTCTGGACTCCTGCTAAATCTATTGGGAATAATTTCTGCAAAAGCACGTTCCCACCTCTTGTCTCAGGGAATGAAATTGTTTCTACCGCCCTCGGCAAGGCTAAACTTTTTGCTTCGTTGTTCTCCGCCAATTCTACTCTCAACCCACCTCCAAATGTTCAACCACCAACAGTCCCCAATGTCGCGTATAAAATGACGGATATCATTTTCAAAACTAAAAAGGTACGAAAGATGCTCTCTTCTCTTAATACCAAGAAAGCCTCTGGCCTTGACGAGATCCCAGCAATTGTTCTCAAAAAATGCGCACCAGAGCTTGCTCCTGTCCTGACTCGTCTGTTTCAGATATCTTATAATAAAGGCATATTCCCTAGTAACTGGAAAACTGCTCGAGTACAACCCATCCCCAAGAAAGGATTCAAAGCGCTTCCCAGCAACTACAGGCCTATTTCTCTCCTTTCAGTCATCTCTAAAGTGATGGAAAAGTATATAAACACCGAATTACTAAAATTTCTTGAAAAACACAGTCTAATCCACGACAGGCAGTATGGATTCCGTCAGCGCAGATCGACTGCCGACCTCCTTTCCTTTGTCACCCATTCTTGGAACAAGTCTATGGAACAACACGGTGAATCCCAGATTGTTGCTCTAGACATATCCAAAGCATTCGACCAGGTCTGGCACGCAGCGCTGCTTAATAAACTTCCGGCCTATGGCCTACCACCAAAACTCTGTATGTGGACAGCAAATTTCCTCTCCAACAGGAGCATATCTGTTGTTGTGGATGGCCATTCCTCTAAACTGTATCCAATTAATGCAGGAGTTCCTCAAGGTTCAGCTTTAGCCCCTACTTTGTTTCTTCTCCACATCAATGACCTCCTCTCGAGCACATCCAACCCAGTTCACAGCTACGCGGACGACAGCACCCTCCATTCAAATATACAATATTCTAAGCCTGTCTCTTTAGCCCAATTAGATGAGGATCGCAGACTCATGGAGGGTTCTGTGGATCTCCAAAAAATATTAGACTGGGGAAGTAGAAATCTTGTACAATTCAACCCCACCAAAACTAAGTCTTGCTTTCTTTCTCACAAGAGATACACCAGCCCTAGACTCATCACAATGAACCACCAAGTTATTCAAAGTAATGAGTCCTTTTCTCTTGTTGGCATTTCTGTGGATCGAAATCTTAATTGGCACCAACATGTCACATCAATTGCAGAAGCGGCTGCTAAGAAATTAGGTTTCCTCTTCCGGGCTCGCAAATACTTTTCACCAGCTAATCTCTATATCTTATATACTTCACAAATAAGGCCAAACCTCGAATACTGCTCCCACATCTGGGGTGCCGCTGCCGCTTCTACACTCGCTATCCTGGACTCTCTTCAGAAGAGAGCTATACGTCTCATCGGTTACCCTTCCCTCACCCAAAGGCTGCCATCCCTTGCCCACCGACGTGCCGTTGGTGACCTCTCTCTCTTTTATAGATATCTGCACGGGCACTGCTCAGAGGAGCTTTCCTCCATAGTTTCCCCACCTGCTGCCCCCAACAGATCTACCAGGGGAACAGAGCGAATGCATCCTTTTACTGTCCAGGTCACCAGATATAGAACATCTTGTTATGCCCGCTTTTTTGTCCCGAGGACTTCCAAGTTGTGGAATTCCTTGCCGGCACATGTTTTTCCTTCTCCTGCAAACCTCCAAACCTTCAAGTCCAGAAATAACAAGCTGACTCTTTCCTCCTTGTCAACACCCACGGTACGATAGTATTTAGGCTGTAAGCCCTCGTGGTGTGTTGTTGAAATATAAAAAAAATCAAGATAAATATAAAAACAGTTATCTCTAGCAAATGGCAAAAAATGTGGGAGACTAAACCCTCAAAACTGTTCCATATCAAACCAAGAGTAAATAATAAGCTACCACTTCCAAATGGAAGAAGAAATCAGACAGTCATATCCAGGTTGAGAATAGGCCATACTAAATTCACCTACGAATATATAATGAAGAAGCTGCCCCCATCTATTTGTTTTTGCTGTGATACACAAAGCACTGTTCAACATCTCCTTGTAGAATGCCCACTATACGAAGCAAATAGGATATCCTCAAACATACCAAACAACTTGACCGATCTTTTAGGATCTCTTTCAGAGAAAACCATACTCAGCTCCTGACATTCCTGAAGTCAAGTGCATTATTCAACCAGATCTAGTGCTAATAAACTTTAACTGCTCCTTCTCATGATATTATTGTATTTATTGTATGTATTTAGTGTTGTCAGTTAATTATTATCTAATTATATCTCACCAAGACCTGCTAATAACCTTTTAGGTTGAAGCAGGATATTTTCTTAAATAAATAAAAAAAACAACTTTATAACGAAAGTTATAGTGTTTTGTCAGGAGCATTATTTTGTAGCTGATTAGAGTTTTTTTAATGGAACGTACTGTATTTGATCTAATTTTTGGATTTTTTTGATAGTTTTAATCTAATTTTGTGTTAAACACACTATGTCTAACATTCATTCGTTACCGAGTTATCGACGTGTGAAATTAAGGTGTGTAGTATGGAAATAACTAAATATCCAAAATCAATTAGTATTTAATCTCAACATCTAAAATCTAAAACAACAATAAGTCTTAATTGTAAGTAAAGAGCAATATGACACAACTAAACTAAAAAAACTCTGGAGTAACTGCTCAAAATGCTGGCCATTCACGATTTGACAAAACTGCAGTCTTTTAATAAAATGTCTAATCGAATCCTGTAAATAAATTGGTGGAATTTGATTTATCTCTCTGATATGCGGCTGTTCAGACATTGTACAGTGACTGGTCTATCTTGATATATTTTATTTTTAAGGTATTCGCCATAAAAAAGTGTAGCGGGATTAAGTATGGTGACCGGGGTGGCCATTCTGCCGTGCCTCCTATCCATCTCTAAGAGAATATTGTATCTAGGAATGTACAAACGGCTTTAGTAGAATGAGGGGGAGCACCATCTTGCTGAAACGAGATGTGCTCAGAAGGGAGCATAGGATTTTCAGGACTGGGAAATAGGGAAGTTATAACCGGAACAATATTGTCTTTCAGCAACTCTAAATCCTTTGCACTGTGAAGCGTGCCTTCTATGAAAGATGGCCCGATTATGTGATTGTTCATAATACCTGGCCATACGTTAATTTTTTGCGGCCACTGGTTGTGAATCACTCGCATACAATTTAGATTGTGTCGGGACCAAATACGACAATTGTGTGGGTTCACTTTTCTGTTAAGATATAAAATTGAATTAAGTCTTAAAAGTTTTTACCTCCTCTATATTACATTATTTTTTATACAAAAACTCGCTAAAAAATTATCGGAATAACAACAATCTGATCAGATAACGGTAAAATGAAATGCAAGACTAAAAAATAATAATAAAAAGTGAAGTCACTAACTAGGATTAGAACTCGTCTTATTATAAGACTCGATTATCTGATGCAGACCACTGAGCCCACTCGACCATCGTTAGCATGACAGATGTATCTACTAGCAGGTATATAGGCTATTATGTTAATTTTCTGAAGTTTTTATTATTTACACCAAAAAATTTTTATTTACAATGGATTTTTTTGCTTATATTTTAACGAAATACAAGAAAACAACGGCACAGACCTAGGAGCTTGTTAGTCATTAGTCATTTAGTGTCGTATTTTTCACTCACGCTTACCATAATTACCAATTTTGACGTTTTAAATTAATCAGAGATTTACCTATAACTTTTCTGTATTTTAACTTAGAGATCTGAATTTTGGTACATAGCAGCGTACCAAATTTGTTTGCCCTTACTTTGTTACTTCCGGAGATATGATTTTTTCCCGAAATAGAACAAAATTTCCCGGGAAAACTTGGGCCGATTTTCCTGGCTAACGAAATTATCCAAGCCACTTAAAAAAAGAAGGTACGTACCAAGTTTGATCAAAAGCGGTCCATTATCTTTTGAGTTCTCGGTGTGATACACACACATATATATATATATATATATATATATATATATATATATATATATATATATATATATATATATATATATACATAGAGAAATTGAAGCTGACCCTGGATGTAGGTTCTAGGGGGCCTAGTTCGCGCTCATTTGAAGACATTTTTCAAAATTCAAAAGTCGGGATCTTCTCATTAGTGATTTCTTTGAAGAAAATTCGCTAAAATCCATAGGGATGATATTAGAAGACGTTGATGTCCACCCTACAGATCCTATTCTTCCAAACCACCTGTTAGAAAACACCTGATCTAAGTAAGTTCGGATGGGAGCTGCATAGTGTTGAGGTGTTCCATCTTGCTATAAATATATGTGGTTACCTCATATAAAAATGTTTCCAGGTGCATCTTTGTGAACAATTTTTTCGTTAAACTAATTTCTGACTATCGGTGAATTGTATATTGGGGCTTAAATATACATGTTATTCGAGGTAATTAGTAGTCGGTTCTGTATTTAATTCGTAAGTTCGCGTTGCAAAAAACATTAGTTTTTACAGAGCGCTTCTGCCGGCTGTTTCAATGGACCCAACTGAGATATTCGGAGAATATACAGTACCATTCCTTGTACGATTGATTGGGATTTTTTTTTAAATTATAATAATTTGAAAGGTTTCCTTGGCACAAAAGAGACAAACATCGCCAATTTTTTCTTTTATTTGCGTGTAAAATAGCAAACTTTTTTCTAACGTTACATTGTGTATTTTCTGTAATAAAGTAAGAAAATTTTTCCTCGCACACATGATTCCTCCCATGACTCAAACTTACACATTAGTTTTTATGCCGTTCGGTCTGGATATCAAATATTAAATTCCAGGGCAGCTTCCAGGGTGGTTTTGACATTATAACCAATCATAGTTTCTACTTTTCTCTATTGAAGTAATTTTAATCCAAAAAATTTTACTGAATGCCATATTCTAGTAGAAACAGGTAAGTTATAGCTTGCTAATAGGGTCTTGACTTCGAAGTCAATTTTATTACGAAAATTTGCTAAACCCTTGATACTTTCAGCATCCCTTTTAGGATTGATTACTCCAGTAATATATTGAGTTATCTAACAATTTTAAAGCTTGTAGATTTAAAAATATAAAGTAAACAAGATTAATAAAGCTTTTGGATCAAATATCTGAAAGAATACAAGAACACAGAACAACGCGTTCTGATCAGGCTTTCTGAGATTAAAGATACTCTATCCTTTATATCCACAACCCGATTAAGTCCTGCCGACAACGTGCAAAACACCGCTTTCGCGGATTTTCGTTATTATGCATGCTTTTACAGGATTTTGACAGATTAATTATTTTATTATGACAATGGAATAATCCTTTCCTCCCCATGGCAGTCGCGTACTTAAAATAATTAGCTGACGATTCTTGGATTAAAGTTCATATCGCAATTCATATTTAAGCCATGAATGAATGTAAACTATTATAGCATTTTCTGGCTAATTTTCCAAGCAAAATTCACCATAGACAACTAAATGGCTTTATGACTTTTCAAGAAGCTCTTTTAAGCTTGGACCCTAGAACTCTTATCCAGTGTCAGTTTCAAATATTTACGGCATAACTGAAAAAATAATCAGTCGATATGGGTAAAGATTGCCTGGTCTTCTGTCAATGTCTTGAATAAGTTATGTGTATTTTGATTAAGAGATAGATAGATAGATAAATAGGTAGATAGATAGATAGATATATACAATTTATTAACCCAATATATACAATTAATTAAACTGTATTGCCCTTTGGGTCAATTTATATACAACTTAAATAAATGAAAAACAAATTCTACATGTAAAATAACCCTATCGTATAAAACATACCTTAAAATAAATATAAACAAATACTAAATGTTCATGTTAAAAATTCTTTTGTGCTATAGATGGGATTTTCTTCTAATATAGTTTTTATGGCCTTTATCTTGCTCGTTTGTTTTTCTAGAATCTTGTTGTATATCTTTATGAGGTTAAACTTTGCATTTGTTTGTAAACAAGTGACTCTTGCTTTTGGAAGGTTTAAATTTTGTTTTATACGTAGTTCGTAATCGTGGTCTTGTCTATTTATAAAAAATATATCCATATTTAGCTTCACGAAGAGTGCAGCCTCCAGTACGTAAGTGACATAGCAAGTAAGTACCATCAAATAAGGTAAAGTGAATCAAAAAGTCTGTTTTTTATCGCTTTATCCGAAACCACCAAAGAAAGTAATATGCAAAAATAAATCTATATTTATGCACGCTTTCCGAGGTATTTACTATAAATTTCCCCTTTTTAAATATTGGAACTGTCCTTTTTTGGGTCAAATGGTGATCCACTTTACGGACCACTGTGGGATAAAGTGAAATACCTGTTTAAATTTGCGTTTTATGCGTTTTAGACTATTACTCTGTAAAGTGAATCAATCTAGAAGGTATAAGACAGTATATTTTGATTGTAATATAAATTTAATGAAAGAAAAAACACAGCTATTTCCAAGAAAACCCTGTATTTTATGGCACTTAAATTTAAATCAGGTGAAGAATAGTATGAGAAACATGTAAAAGATAATTAAACACAAACTATTTCTATCTGATCTTACTGATGAGATCAGAAGAAAAAACTTAAACATATATGTCGTAATTCTAACAGTACTATGGATAATAATATCACAAAGAACTCTTTTTGTGATTATCTACATCTACAAAATTTGGTTTTCGTCGTAATTAATAATGTTGAAAGAGGGGATGGATATCTGCCATGGATTGCTCTAGATTTCTGTATCATTTCATAGCTTAATCCAGCTCTAACCTGCTTGGTGTTCTCCGCTAATTTAATTGTTAGTTCCGGGTGTCTTTTTTCAGTCAGCCCTCGCTTGTTAAGATATTGTTGCCCAAATCCTCGAACATAATTTTCTTTTAAAGGAAAATCCCACTCTGCGCATATTTGAAGGCATTCTACAATGCACGCTTCTTGTTCTTCATTTATCACAGGTTAACAGTTAAAGAATGAGTTTTGTGATATCGCCTCTAAATAGTGCTAAACGGTACTCCAAATGGCTGAGAGGCTTTGCGCATGGACATGCTGCCTTGTCAGACTGCCGCCACTGCCTGTTCTAGTTAAGTTTTGTTATAAGTGCATTTGCCTTGGGGCATCAACTTTTTTGTAGATTCTAGGCATTCTACACAAAAGTACAGTTATTATTTGGAGGAGGGTCGAAATAAGGGCAGTTTTTGTTGTAGTCTCCCGAACCCGCCCTTACAGCGTTTTTGAGAAAAAATAATTTTTATCCACTTTCTTGTATATTTTTAATCTATTTTGCGACTGATTCATTTTACCCCAAATTATTGCCTAGATGACTAGGTAGCACTCCTTCTCAGTCTAGCCCCAACATTTGTACCCCCTCTTTTTTTCTCTACCTCAGGGCTCGTCCGCATCTTTGCCGCCCCGATAGCACCGCAGCCTTTGGATTGTTGTGCATGCCCTTTGTATTTTCTACTCCACCCATTCCAAAATCACTGTGCCTTGAACTAGTCTGCACAGCAATTGGTAAGGTGAAGTTTTATATTGCTCTGTCTCCGGTATAGGCTGACCGTAGCTCAGTTGTCTTTTGCGGTCCAGAGCTTTACACTAGCACAAGATGTGCTGGGCTGATTTCTCCCCTTCGCCGCAGAGTCTGCATGCCAGGTCCCCCTCGAACCGTCCCATTTTATGCAGGTGTTTCTTGACGGCCATGTGTCGCGTCAAGAGTCCTATTATGTTTCTGAGCTGTCCTCTTCTAGGATTTAACAGGTGCACAGCTCTCTTTGAACTGGGTTCCTCAATTACTGACTTCATATGTCTGAGCCCTGGACAGTCTGCCCAGTACACCTTGTGTTCGTTTCTGACCCAGGACTTTATGGCTCCCCTGGCAGTGCTCTTTGTCACGCCCGGTTCTGGTTCCATAAATGGTTCTGCTGACCCTCTCTTCGCGAAACTCTCAACTTTTTTATTGCCTTTGACCCCCGAGTGACCCGGCACCCAGATGAGGGTAACCTCATTCTGCCCAGTCAGGTCGCTCGTCTCGTCTCGGCATTCACTTACCAGCCTGGAATTTACCCGTGGGCCACTTAGGGCCTTAAGGGCTGCCTGGCTGTCTGTGGCTATGAGGATCCGCTTGTTGGTGTAGCCCCTCCTTTTGTTTTCCCGCACACAGTGCAGGATGGCGTACATTTCGGCCTGAAAGACCGTTGCATGGGCTCCGAGGAAAATAATATGACTTACCCCCGGTCCTTCACCTGCCCTTGTCCCATGCTCCCCGCCGGATCCGTCCGTGAACCAGACGATCGCGTCTCGCGGTAAGCCCGGCGTCTCCTCCCGCCATGCCTCGCGGTCGGGAATTTCCACTGTAAAATTGTTTTCCCTGCAGATTCGCAGGCTCGCGAAGTCTGGCCTCATTTCAAGCATGGGCTCCTTTACGATCTCCTGAATTTTGCAGTGGCCTCTGCAGCCTGGATTGATCTTCAGTCTATCATTGCAGGCTAGCCTGTATAGTCCTAGCCTGGTCTCCCCCAGTGATAACTAAGTGTGTGTGTGTGTGGGGGGGGGGGGTGTTTGAGGGTTCAGATCTAGCAACACCTTCATGGCGGCTGTTGGGGTTGAAGTCATGGCCCCTGTGATGCCCAGGCAATTCATTCTTTGGATCTTGCCTAGTTTTTGTTTGGCATTGGATTGTGTCACCTTAGGCCACCAGACCAGTGGCGCGTATGTTAACGATGATCTGACCACCATTGTGTACAGCCAGTGGGCCATACTACGTCTTAGTCCCCACGTTTTTCCATACAGTGGCCTAGTGACGGCTAGGGTCATAACTGCCTTACGCAGTATTTTTTCAAGGTGATCATTCCAGGTTAGCTTAGAGTCCAAGAATGACCCCAAGATATTTTACCTCCTTGGCCATTGGGATGTTTCTACCATATAGAGTGAGAGTTCTGTGGCTCTCCCACTTCCTCCTCAACTTTTTTGTAGATTCTAGGTATTCTAAAAAAATACAGTTATTATTTGGAGGAGTGTAAAAATAAGGGCAGTTTTTGTTGTAGCCTCGCGAATACGCCCTTAGCGAGTTTCTGCTAAAAAATAATTTTTATCCACTTTCCTGTCCATTTGTGTCTATTGTTAATCTATTTTGCAACTGATTCATTTTACCCCATATTGTTGCCTAGATGACTAGGTAGCACTTTTTCTTAGTCGAGCCACTAACATTTGTCACGTGTATTCAAAATACCTTCATGTGTGGCTTACATGTTTTCGGGAGCGACGCGCCACTACCCATCTAGCAGCAGTAGACATATCAACAAACGAATATCACACGGAGACGGCATCGAACTTAAGAATATGAAATCTGCGCATCAGAATCCGACAACTAAACCATTTGATTTATTTTACCCATACTGATTCACTTAACCCCGTTTGACGGAATATTATTTTTCTTGAAGTAATTTCTGCAACTGTGATAGTGTTTCAGATCAAACATTGATCTTAGACATATCTCTTGAGCTAAAAGCAGTTTATTCATATTCACTGAACCACCCCACATTATTCTCCCGTATCTCAATACTGATCCAACCAACGCAACCAGTGTAGATCTTAAAGACATTTTAGATATACTCCTCAAAAGGTAAGTGGTTTTTGAAATTTTCTTGATCATATTGTCGATATTGTTCTTTGAGTCTCATCCAACAAACTTTGTCGAATAGTCCACTGGAACTGATTATCACACTTCCAGTTCAAAAAAAAGTTTTTTCTTCATTTGCATTGGTGTTGAACTCAATAGCAGTTGTTTTATCAATATTGAGTGTTAAGTTATTCACTGTGAACCAATATTTTATATTAGCCAAAACTTGTCGTATATCAGTCTTGAGTCTGTGAATGTTATGGTCTGAAACAATAATTGATGTATCATCAGCATACATCCTTCTTTCTATATAGTTTGGTAAGTCGTTGGTGTAAATTATAAAAAATTAAGGCCTCATAATTGAACCTTGAGGAACCCCTTCACATATAACTCAATAATTTTCTTGCCATCGTCACCATACTAAACTAAGTTTTGTTTTCTGTTTGCCAAATACGACTCTAGGAGCTTCAGAGGAACACCTCATACCATATTTTTCTGGTTTTGCCAAAAGTATATCATATCTTATAGAGTCAAATGCTTTACATAAATCAAGAAAAAGTCCATATACCTATGAGCATCATTAAAAGTATCATACACAGCAGATATTGTTTCATAGGCTCATTTTATTGTATTCTTTTCTTCTCTAAAGCCGTGTTGATATTTAGTAAGTCGATCGTTTTCATTCATAATTTGTGTTTGTAACACCTTTTCATAGATTTTTGATATATCTGGTAATATTGCTATTTGTTTGTAGTTTTTCCGATGAATTTTTTAGCAAGCTTTTCTATGACAAATTCAATTAGGACGAGATGCAAACATTTACGACTAAATTTTTTTAAAGAAAATTCACTAATATTAACGAGAGCCAAGCCATTTTTTGGTGAAAACAAATCCTTTCTATTTGTACTAAACCTCAGGGAAGTCTGGATCTTTTCGTAGCAATATTATGCAGATCGTACCAATATTATGCAGATCGATCCACTAAAAGCTTTGCTGTAGATATTCTTGTTACCCATATGCAATGCTAAAATAATAATTGACTGTGAACAATAACCAATAATACTTTTTATACGCTAATCCTTTATAAAAATTCCACAGACGCCTAACGTAAAGCGATTGGTGAAGCTATCTCCAATATTGCGCGCACAAACTAAACACAGCCATAAAACCGAAGAAACATGCTTCCTCAAAAGCTACATTTAATTTACACAATACAGACAGGACAGAACACTCAAATGAAAACTGAAAGCAGATCAGGGACAGGGACTAAAACCGAGACATGCAATATTAGGGCAGTAACAACAGCAGGACACCGAGGCAGAAGGTCGCATTGTTGCCAAGTTGATATTTCTGATCGATCTATGGTCACTTTGGGAGAAGTGAAAATTGCTAGACTCTCTTATACGCAAACTGGTTTACACGGTTCAAGCTGGGAGCTCCATGTTCTGCAACGAAGAATATCTAGGTTTCTTTAAAAAAAATGATTTTGGTAAAGAACATTGGGTGGGTGCAATAACACATTCAACGGGTTACGAGGGTATAAGCTAAGCAGTCATTACACATTTTGTACAATATCAAAACTTTCACAACACCCTACCACCACGTGAGGCTGAATGCAGCAGCCTCACGTGGTGGTAGGGTGTTTGGTGTCTGATGGGTGGAAATTTTTATTTACCTGTACACATCTCTTTGATAATTAAAGAAAATAAGCGAAACTTCTGTGCCTAAAGAGGTTGGGTGGCAAAATCTTACCATGCGAATCTTTTGCATTACATAACCATATTTACGTTGAACACTTTCAACAGCTACAATCATACAGCGAATTAATGTACAGTGTGATGATAAAGCTTGGAACATAATTTATAATAAGTAACTACACTTGGAGAACACCCAAATCAATTTTCTTCCTCTGAAGATGTTGACATTGTCAACGAAACGATCGTAAGGTCTCTGAAATATGTGTTGTGGTGCTTTGGGTGTTCTCCAAGTGTACTTATTAGTGCTCATCACAGGTTCTAGTTTTCACATAGTGACATAATTTATAAATGCGCTATTTAATTTTTTCAAGAATAGTGCTCAACATAGGTCAGTTTTATCTTTACAATAGCCTATTTATGACGTAAAAATTACATTTATGACCTCACTCATTTCGGAATTATGACGTCATCATAAGTTTTTACAAATGACAACCATATTTTTTGCTGTTTTTCCATAGACCTGCTCATTACTTCAATGATGTTGAAAAAAAAATGGTACTTACATAACAATTTTTTTGAAAAAATTGCATCATTTACTTGGACTCAAATTTAATAAGAAATAAATATTAGGACGAGTTTTCTTAACAATAATGAGGTTTTACTTCACTTTTTTAAAGTTATCAACATTTGATTTTTTGATTCGATACATTGTCTCGTAATTATTTGACAGGTAGAACATAAAGTCAAAATCAATTTTTAACAACACTCGTGACAATTTATTGATTATTTGCTATTATCAGTATTTAGTTACCGGACTTTTATCGCAGTACGAATTTGGAATTCAGTGAATAAAGACAATAATATTAAATCGTGAATTAATTTTAATTATTACCTGCCGTTTCAATTAATTAACAGCGTGTGTGGTGAAAGTATAAAAGTGCTAAAAGTAATCAATTCAAATTAGAACTTAACAAAATTGGCATGTTTAACCGAAAGGAAAAGAATATATATGTTAACGATGATTGGATATGGCGACAGGCGTACAAGTCATCAGGAAGCATGCGCGTTATTTAACCATAAACACGGCCTAGTGCAAGATCTTCAGCAAGTAAATTTGTTGCCAAATTCACAGAAACGGGATCCTTAAAACATTTGCCTCGACATGGTCGATCTCGAATAAGTGAAAAAGTCAGATGTATTATCGCTTGAATCTGAAGAAAATCCTCACAATTCTACAAAGCAACTAGCCGTAAGTAACAACGTGCACCAATATTTAGTGGTAAAATTATTCAAAGAGAAATATCATCCTTACAAAGTGAAATTAATACACGAGTTAAACGATGATGATTCAGACCGCGGTTTACAGTTTTGAAAACAATTAACGTTACGCTGCGATGAAGATCCCAATTCTATTAATAACAGTCTCTTTTATCATGAAGCCATTTTCTGTCTGAATAGGACAGTAAATCGTCACAACTCAAGATATTGGACACAAATAGTCACGAGATAGATGTACCCTCCTCACTTTGGTGTAGACGTCCGTCAATATCTAGATACCAGATTTCCTGAAAGATGGATAGGGCGTCGAGGAGCACTCGGGTGGCCACCCCATTCCCCAGACTTGACCCCCTTGGATTTTTTTTGTGGGGTTATTCAAAATCAAAAGTTTATTTCAACAGACCAAATAATTGAGAGGGGCTACAGCAAAGAATTCGCGCTGAAGTGGAGCAAATTAGTTCTAATATTTTGGAGCGCAGTGTACAGTGTTTACACATGTATCGGTCAGTGCCAAATAGTAGGTGGAGAACAATTTAAACATTTTCGCTAAATTTTGTTTGTTTTCGTTGGTTAAATAATTTTTTCCATTAAACTTACGTTTCATTTTTTAAAGTAAATAATGCTATTTTTTCAAATAAATTGTCATGTAAAGTACCAATTTTTTGTCATCATCATTTAAGTAGTACGCAGATCTATGGAACAACAGAAAAAAATATGGCTGTCATTTAAAAAACTTACAATGACGTCACCATTCAGAACTAGACCCTTTTCTTGAAAAAAAAATAACGCATTTATGAATTATGTTCCAAACTTTATAATTACACTGTATATGTATATAAATATATTCATAGAAAAATTATTTAGCAGGTATATAAAAACAATTAATTGCTTCATTGATTGTTGTTGCCCTTACTTGGTGAAACTTGTCCATACTACATACAGACTTGGAGACTACTTCTCTGGCTTCACTGTTGGTTTTTGCAGAGAAGTAGTCTCTAAGTATGTATGTTGTACAATTAATTTCATTAACAAATATCTATATAAATTGGCTCATTCGGATAAGGCTTCTGATGCTTTGAAGAGATAGCATACATCTTTTTAACGAGTTTCTAGGACAGCTTAAAAATTTGGACGCAGCAAGTGCGTTACGGAAGTAAATTTTCATTAAAATGTTTTAATAGCAAATGTGCATCAATCTGATTACCGGTATAGCCGATGTAGTAGAAACAATGTGCTATATTTTATCAAAATTACTTATTGTTTGAACATGTACAAAAATTTTCCGAAAATAAACTTAAATGTTGGTTTCCTAGCAAACAAACCTTACGTTAATAGCAAATTGCGTTATGGAAATTTTAAGGATTTAATGAAAATTCGCTACCAAAACGCACTTACTGCGTATAGATTTTTTTCTTACAAACATGCATCATATTCCTATAAAAAATGCAAAAGGACATTAAAGAATTTGTTCTACGAAAATTTGCTAAAAATTATAGACCGTTAAACCATAAACTTAACTAAACATACAACAACTCTTCTTGCAACATTCTCTTTTCACAATCCATATTTGTTTCACGTTGTTCGCCTAATTGCCAATTTTGACGTTTCAAATGGCGAGTTTGACGTTTTGAGGAAAACTCCAAATTTCTTTTTTTAACTGCCCATAACTTTTTGGTCTTTAAACTTAGAGACCTAAATTTTGGTAGATGGTTCACTCTTAATAATACAAATACGCGTGCTAAATTGGGTGCCATTACTTTGTTATTTCCGGATATATACATTTTTTTAGAAAGAAACTACAAAATTTTCCGGGAAAACCTCGGCCGATTTTCCTGGCTAACGAACTTATCTAAGCCACTTGCAAAAGGAAGGTAATCACCAAATTTAATCAAAATTGGCCTATTAATTTTTGAGTTATCGGTGTGATATATATATATATATATATATATATATATATATATATATATATATATATATATTTTATTTGTTTGCTGTACGTTTGTGATTTCTTATTGGTTTGCGTGGACTGCAGTTTCGAACCGTCCCGGTTCATCATCAGCACGCTACTCACTATACTCACTATATATATATATATATATATATATATATATATATATATATATATATATATATATATATATATATATATATATATAAACATATAAAAATTAAAACTGACCCCGGATATGTGTTTAGGGGGCCTAATTAACGCTCATTTGAATAATTTTTTTTTAATTCAAAAGTCGAGATCTCATTAGTGATTTTTTTTTAAAGAAAATTCACTAAAATGAGGACAAAACGCCATAAACCCTGTTGACAAGAACCGTATTGACAATTACTTGAATGTCTTAAGAAACTGAGTGATTGTAAGAAAATAGAGGCACAAATTAGACAAAGTTTAGAATATGAATGAATAACACCTCCATAACGACAAGATGCATTGTGACCAACACTGGAAACACATCCTGCATCGTCAAAACTTCACCCTTGCATTTAAGCCCCTTCAAGTGACGGTTGCAACCCCCAAATGTCTAAATAGGAAATAGGGGCTTCGGATACCTCATTTAAAAGATCTTTAATGTAATCTATAAATAATAATAATCATTATTATCATTATTATCTTTATCACACAAAAAAATTAAGTTTTTGCCATTTTTTATTTCCCGGAGCAGTAAAAACAGATTAAATGTTTATAATTTAAGTTATCATTCAGTTAGACTTAAAATTCGCTTTCCAAATTTAAGGAAAGCTTTACTATTTTCAGAGTACTTAAGTTATGGCAGCTACACATATACATACATTCATATATATATATATATATATATATATATATATATATATATATATATATATATATATATATATATATATATATATTATATATATATATATATATATATATATAAATAATATCTAGAAATTTAAAGTAACCTTTTTGAATATGGGTTATGAAGGCTCTAGTTGACACCTATTTGAAAAAATTGTTTGAGAGTATAAAAGTCAAGGTCTCTCCACCAGATAATTTTCTTACCAAAATGTCGGTATAGTTTTTAACGCAATGAAAATTTTAACAAAACTTTCCTTGAAGATGACTCTTTAGTGTATAGACTTGGTGGTTCAGTATAAGAACGTGTGCCTCTTAACCGGAGGGCACCGGGTTCGATCTCAGGGTTCTCCTTTCACTTTTTCAGTACAAACTGTAACATTAACATCAGCCGAGGTTGTAGCATTGTATTTGAGCAATTTTTATGTCTCTCCAGGATAGTGAGGTGAAACTGCTTCCTGGCGTCGGTGATTGGCCATAGTCGCGGAAATAACTGACGTTAAAGAAACCAAACAAACAACAACAGACAACTCTTTAGTGTAAAAACTAGTCAAAACTGTGGTCCATAAATGTACCACAAATAAATCCCAATTGAATAGATTTAAATTTTAAGTAAGCGGCGTTACTTCACAATTATCAGTATTTAAATTATATAACATTAAAATCTTTATTTTAAGTCATTTACTTACAAATGTGATAATCAGAAAACAAGTGTGGAAAACCAACAGCAATGTGTTATTTTACTGTGTAGAAACTCCACTTATATAACACCACATATCCTTACTAATCTGCTCACTGATTGGATTTTTAGAAAGAAATATTGCAAAAATTGCAATGAAAGCAGGTAGGAAAAATATAAAATTCTTTGCTTCACAATTTACTTATGTGAAAATCATTTTGACGCTTTTAATAAATAAAATAAAAGTTGCGTTGGTCAAATTAGAGGGCATTTAAATTGTCCTAATTAAAACCAAATTAGCCAATGGGAAAATAGCTGTTAATATTTTGGGATTCAAATCACAAATTATCGAAATCTTAATTTTTTTGAAAAATAATTCTCCAGTAAATATCCTATTAATCTGACAACGATGTAAGGAAGGGAGAACGGC
Organism: Tillus elongatus; assembly: GCA_964006375.1. Lineage (NCBI taxonomy): Eukaryota > Metazoa > Arthropoda > Insecta > Coleoptera > Cleridae > Tillus > Tillus elongatus. The sequence continues at coordinate 109,431,048 of OZ023269.1, read as the reverse complement.
TGCATGCAGGATTCGGGTGTATCACCTTGGCGACACCTAAGCCGTAAGCCTTAAGCTTAAGCCTAAGCCGTAAGCCGAGGCTGAGCCATTGAGGCAGTGTGGCAGTGTGAGGCAGTAAGGTAGCCAGCTAGTGAGCTGGGGATCAGACGGACCGCTAATCTGGCGATATGTTGGGCCTGCACGACATACACGATCTGGACGGATGCTTTAGATGTCGAGTTAGCCATGGAGCCCATAGCCACCGTTTGCTTACTTGCTTACTTGACCTGCCCGCCCTTCATGCATTATAAACTACTGCTTTCTTAACAGTATCACTAAGCCACACACTTGCATAATCCCATAAATAGATTTAGCTTGGGAAAGGTTACATCAAATAGGTAGGATCGGAAAGTTCTATTAGCTTAAATCAAATGATCCCTCCTGTTCAGACAAATATTATGCTTGCAGATGCAACAAACACGTTTTAAATATATTTGAAAGTTTAATAGTTTTCACAGTACTTAATGAAAAGCTGAAATTGCAAAGTAGATTAATATATTCCTCATGGGTTTCGGCTAAAAGCAGTCTTTGGCGGCATTGGCACATCTTTTGAAATATAACTTTAAACTTTGCAAAACATGGCAAAGCTGGATTTTCATCCATAATCATCAGTAATTACAGACAACGGCAATGAAAAACAAAAGGCAATGTATGTCCAGAGAGGATATTACTAAAAAATAAGTAAAGTAAACGCTCAGAACTACCTACCAAACTCGACAGCATGTCCTCTATTTTATCAGCTAGCTCTACTGGGTTTTCCTGCATCTAAAATTAAACGTGCACCGTTTCGAAAGTATTAAAATAAAAGGATCAAAGACCTTCAATTTCACATATAAAAAATTGAGCATTCCATATTTTATACAGGGTTAGTAAAAAGTCCCGGAACGGTCAAATATCTCTGTTATTAATGACGCAATTTTTTTTGATTTTTGTAATGACGAATGGTCACAAATAAGCCTTTTTTCTTATAACACATTCACTTTTTTCTTACTTCCAGTTTAACAGGAAATAACTCCAACTTAATTTTTTTTAACGGAAACCTTGGATTAATTACTATTTTCGGATGCAGGATAAAAAACTACGTTCTGGAATATCAACACGTTTTTTGTAATTGATAAGATAACACCACAAAAAATCAATAAAATATTCATAATGCAAAATCAATATATCTGTTATAAAAGTTCGTAATATGATTTAAACTAAAGTAATTGTTCAAATTGTGCTCCGTCTACAACTTAACAGTGATATAATATATCAACAAAATGTCCCACTGAATTTTGTATCTTGTTCCAGATCATTAGGTCGTTTTCTGTACACCTGACATTTCAAGTGACCCCACAAAAAGAAGTCCATTGGTGACAGATCTGGAGAACGAGCTGGACACTCGATTGCTCCTCTGCGTCCGATCCAGCGGCCAGGAAATATTTCGTCCAAATAATCACGGACATTACTCGTAAAGTGTGGCGGAGGTCCATCTTGTTGGAACCAAATATTGTCGCTTGGATGATTAGGTCTCATTTGATTTGAAAGGGTGCTCTAAATGCTGGTAAAATTTGGTTTCTCAATAAATTGAAGTAGCCATCACCATTTATATTTCCGTTATTAAAAAAAGGTCCAATTAATTTCTTCCCGACCAAACCAGCCCACACATTCACTTTTTGAGGATACTGCGTATGGACTTCCTCAATCCAATGAGCGTTCTCTGTTGACCAGAAACGACAATTCTGCCTGTTAACCGTAACATTCAGATGAAATGTTGCTTCATCTGAAAAAACTATTTTATTCACAAAGTTAGGCCGACTTGAATAAGTTATGTCATTATTTCAGAAAAATTTAGTCTGCGATCTGGGTCATCCTCGGTCAACTCATGAACCACATTCATTTTAAAGGATTTCATTTTTTCAGACTTAAAAATTTTGTGAGCAGACTTTCGGGATATATCATTTATTTTACCCAATTATGTTGTAGATACATGAGCATTTTCTTGGACTGATAATAGAGCATTCAGCCTTGTGTCTTCGCCACTTACTGTTATTGGACGTTCGCCTCTTGACAAATCCCTTACTTGGTGAAATCCCTCATACTTTTTAACAACCCGCTGCACCGCACTTGACTAATTTGCCTATCCGAATGAACAGTAATAAATAAAGTGTGAACTTCTTCCAACGATCTTTGACGATCACCATATCCGTACATCATCAAGATGTCAATGCGCTCAGACTCTGTGAGTTTTACTGCCAATTAAAAAAAAATTTAATTGCACAAGATAAAGCAATAAAACAACCACAATCGACAGGCGACAATGTCAATGCAGCACCCGAATTGTTTGCTTTGTTGACACCAGTACATTTAAATAGGTATGCAGATCTTGATTTTACGTTATAATTTATTAATTTTTTGTGGTGTTATCTTATCAATTACAAAAAACATGTTGATGTTTCTGAACGTAGTTTTTATCCTGCATCCGAAAATGGTAAATAATACAAGGTGTCCCATTAAAAAAATAAGTTGGAGTCATTTTCTGTTAAACCGGAAGTGAGAAAAAAGTGAATGTGTTATAAAAAAAGCCTTATTTGAGACCACTCGTCATTACAAAAACCCAAAAAAATTGCGCCATTAACAACAGAGATATTCGACCGTTCCGGGACTTTTTACTAATCCTGTATATACGTATATTTATACAGAGTGTTCTATTTAAACTTTGTAATGTCTCGAAACCGTTAGTTCAGAGGAAGACAAATTCTAAAAAATTCCTCTGAAGATGTTGACTTTGTCACCGAAACGATCGTAAGGTCTCTGAAATAAGTGTTGTGGTGATTTGGGTTTCTCCAAGTGTACTTATTAGTGCTCATCACAGGTTCCAATTTTTCACTTAGTCACGTATGACTATATCAATGGTTTTATTCCCCATACTTTTAAGCTTCTGAAATAAAATAGCGCTGTTTTCCCACCTCCCACGCAGACAGCGTATAAGGACTGCATTCCCATTAACGAAAAAAACCCACCGGTATCGAGAAAGTACTAATATATATATATATATATATATATATATATATATATATATATATATATATATATATATATATATATATATATATACATATATATATATATATATAGATATATATATATATATATATATATATATATATATATATATATATATATATATATATATATATATATATATATATATATATATAACTGGGGAGACTTGGGACTTGTACTATCACGTTACTTCCTGGCCGACAACGACTAACATTGATGGGGGCTAACAGTAGCTATCCACTGTACTGAAAAGATATTCCATATCAATATTTCTAACAGAAAATGTTATGTAAAACTTCTGCATAAAACCTTGTATGATATATTTCGTTTTTTATGAGAATCAGTGACCCTTTCCTGTTTAAAGTCCTTAAAACTACAAAATTTTCTTCAGCATAAGTCCACGTTCTTTCTTGCCTTTTATAGCTCGGTTTCATTTATTTTAATTTCAAAATCCTTTTCACACAGACGTTGCTTTCAAAGGGTATACTATAAGTCATCTGCACATACCAATGTTGTATTTTCATTATTAAAAAAATCCAGCAAGTTTTTTTGATTATCTCAAAACTTACTTTTTGCACTTATACTGTTTTTGAACCCACCAATCCAATTTTTTCTTATGACTTAAAGGTATTGCAAGCTAGAGATAAATTGAAAATGAAATATAGTAGAAAAATTAGTCAATAAACATAAAACAAAGAAAATGTTAGTGGCATCTAAGACTTTCGAAAAGATAAAACAGAAAAAACCGTGTTCTGTTTACCATTTGAACCGCGGTTCACGATATGTTTTATAGCATTCTTAAGAAAGCCCATCTACAGCTAATAAATAAATAAAAAAACGTTCCAAAAATGTTAGGTAACTCAAAGAGTAACGATACAACCACCATAAATATCAGGAATGTATGAAATAGGTTGTAAGTATTGTGAACAGAAATATGTTGGGCCAATAGATCTATTGAAATTAGATTTAAAGATTATTTAGCGCAACTGGGATGTGTCACTATTAACCCTTTCTCTAGCAAGCCTGATCGACATTGCAATGCCATTACACGCAGCCTTTTTTATTTGCTATGAGCACTACTGACATATACATATATATATATATATATATATATATATATATATATATATATATATATATATATATATATATATATATATGGCACATCTTGAAATGATAAAAGAAATTGTAAGAAATGTTTTTTATAATAAGATCACAATATTTATATATCAGTATATTTATAACATAATTTTCAGATTTACCTTGAATATCGCTTTCATCATCACTCAAGACTTCATTTCCTCCGCAAATAACTTAACGAACAACTTTGTCCTCACTACTTGCCTCAGCGTCATCTGAATTGGTTGGTACTCACTGCCACTATCAAAGGCTCATTGTCTGAATCTAACGATGCGGGAATATTCTCATATTCTCCCCTTCTTAGCCCACATATATTATTACCTTCCTTGCGTGCATTTTTTTGCGAAGGTCCTGGATAAGACGCCATTTTGGTATAATTTATACTACCGATGCTCACTCGTTTAGCACTAATATGATACTGGCATCTGTTATTTAGCATATCAAAAAAACACCGTTGGCTGCACCTAAGAACCGATTTGTGGCAAAAATTACCGATATGCCGTATTTATACGGTGGTGCCGTATTTATACGGTGGTGCCGTATTACTGCGGCGCTTCCATTTACACGTTCTATCAAACGCATTAAGAAGGAAGTGGGCTCTAAGGTATGATCAAAGGGTCATCATAAGTATATGCGGTAGTGGTGCGAGCAAAGGTGCGAAAATAAATTAATTGCCACATATATGCGCCAGCTGGTTTGAGACAATTTCAAAGTTGAACATATATATAGGCGGTAGGAATGAGATACACTTTATGGCATGTCGTATATACACGGTATCTGGAGCGAAAGGGGTAATAATGTATTGCTCAGCATATTTGGAATAATAAAAATCATGTAGATAATCCATAAAAACTGTAGAAAATCTTAAGTTAATAAAAAATGTTAGACAATCGCGCCACTTAGGCGCTTACGAAAGCATATATATATATATATATATATATATATATATATATATATATATATATATATATATATATATATATATATATATATATATATATAGGGTGGCGCATTGAAAACGAAACAGACCGATCTGCGTCCAGAGATTTTTTTTTTAAGAAACGCTGAAAAACATCAACTTTAATATTGAGGGGGACATATTTTGACATAAAACTCAACTTTGTCACATCAACCTCTTAAGGGTGGTGATAACAACCCTTATATTTTAAATAGGGAACACTGATCGAGTGTTACATCATTTGAAAGCTATTTCTTTTATGAATTCAGCACACAAATTTTTTTGGAAGTTTTATTAACTCGTTTAAAAATTAGTCACAGTTGAAGATGCAAAAACGCATTTCACTCATTCCGATAAGAAATGTGCTGATAGTCAATGTTTTGTTGGTTTGTAAACAAAAATTGACTATCAGAACATTTCTTATCGGAATGAGAAAAATGCGGTTTATTATTTATCGGTCGGTTTAATACTTGATAGTACTACCGAAAATTAGTTTCACAATGGTGTATTCTGTAGAAGAAAGAGTTGAAATAATTACTTTCTTTTTCAAAAACGATGACTGTGCCAACCGTACCACAAATTTGTTTAATGAACGACATCCCAACAGACATTTTTGGAAACCGTTTAATCGGACCAATTGTTCTTGATGGCAATTTGGGTGGAGAAACGTATTTGGAGTTACTAGAGGATATCGTTTACCCTCTACAAATTGACATTGTTGAAAATGATGATCGCTATCGAGAAAATCAATTAGTGTTTCAACAAGATGGAGCTCCTCCGCATTTTTCACAACGTGTTAGGGAGTTTTTGAACAGAGAGTTTCCAGAGCAATAGATTGGGCGTAGAGGTGCTATTGAGTGCCCCCCTAGATCACCAGATTTAACTCCTTTAGACTTCTTTCTATGGGGCCATTTAAAGAGTAGAATTTTCACAACAGAACCGGAGTCTCTGGAAGAATTACGACGACGCATTGTTGAAGAATGTCGTCTAATAACTCCACAAATGCTCCATAATGTCAGAGCTCGTTTTGAACAAAATTTGTACTTTTGTATGGAAGCTGGTGGTCAACAATTTGAACACTTACTTAACTGAATAAATAATTTTGAAGGTTTGGTTTTGTTTTTTAGTTTTTTTTAACGAAAAATTGACTAATTAGTGCATTTCTTATCATATATGAATGAAATGCGTTCTTGCAACTCCAACTGTGAATAATTTTTAAACGAGTTGATAAAACTTCAAAAAAAAATAGTGTGCTGAATTCAGAAAAGAAAGAGCTTTCAAACGGTGTAACTCTCGACCCATGTTCCCTATTCAAAATATAAGGGTTGTTATCACCATCCTTAAGGGATTGATGTGACAAAGTTGAGTTTTATGTCAAAACATGCGCCCCCCAATATTAAAATTGACGTGTTTCAGCGTTTCTTAAAAAAAAATATCTCTGGACGCAAATCGGTCTGTTTCGTTTTCAATGCGCGACACTGTATATATATATATATATATATATATATATATATATATATATATATATATATATATATATATATATATATATATATATATATATATGTATAGTTCATTGCTCGAATTGTTATCTTAATAATCAGTGTCTATTAAAAGGAATATTTAATAACGACAAGCGGTTTTACAAAAGCAGGTAATGGAATTTTATTTGCAGGGATTTTCGACTAAATAGTAAGGCTTTGTCTGCACACCTTGGTAGAGGACGCAGTTCGCAATTGCTTGTCAACTAACATATAAATGGTAGTTCCTGTTTTTATTCACTTACTCTATTCATCCCTCTGATGACGCTAACTTTGTTAAATAAACGATCGTCTGGTCTGAAAACTGTATTCTGACGAATAGGGTTCTCCAAATTGTACTTAACTTATATGTACCAATTTTCAAGACAATACGTTATATTGTTTTCTGGACATCAAGGTGAATATAAATAGAATTTATCACTTTAACACCCTGTATCTATTTTAATTTTGAATTTAGACTCAGGCAAGTTTGTCTAAATTGTAATATTTTGTGCCAAAAATCTACTGCTGCTCTGCGTACAATTATTTTTGGATCACCTGTGTATTGTGTTAAATGGAAGAGGATATCCTTGAAAATTTCTCTTTAGATGTCGTACGGTTTTTTTAGTATGGCAACCCCGTATTTAGAGATCGCGATAAACCTGCTTTAGTCGAGCGCTTGCTGGTCTAATCCCAATAATAAAGGATTAATTCGGCTGAGGATTAAGTTCAGCCATTGGTGCGTGTTATCGACGTTTTTCAGAAACCCACTTTCTATAATTCTTATCAGCTGTTTAGGATGGTCGTTTGCAGATTTAAAACCTTTTTTATATCTTCACACGTTCAGTTATATTTCCTTTATCCAGATAGATAGAGGTTCTAATTGTATCAAAGTATCTATCCTCTGACCTTCCATTCAATAAAGAACATCATGATTTTCCTTATAGTAGATTAAAGCTTTGGAGGTTTTCACTTTATTCTTATCTCATGGTCACAAATTTAATAAACCAAGTAATCTGTCCTCACCAAAAGGTTGTGTGCAAAATAGGATTAGAAAAGAATTTTCGCAAAGTAATTCAGCATTCACGTTTGTTATTATCTGTAGATTGACAAAAAAGTCTTGCCGCAGCAAGTGCGTTGTAGTAGGGAATTTTCATAAAAATGTTTTTAACAGCAAATGTGTTTTTTTAAGAAAGCAGGCATCAAATTTGGTTACCAGTATAATCTATATAGTAGAAACAATGTGCCATGTTTCATCAAAATAACTTTATTGTTTGAAAATGTACAAAAAATTCCGAAAGTAAACTTTAATTGTTCCCGAAAAAATTGGTTTCCTGGTCAACCTTATAGGTTAATGGCAAATTGAGCTATTCAAATTTGAAGCATTTAATAAAAATTCACTACCATAACGCACTTGCTACGTCCCAAATTTCTTTTCTTACAGAGATGTATTATATTTCGATGGAAAATGCAATAATATAGGGCGTGTTCGATTTTAAAAAAAAATGAATCACCAACGACTTATGGGCCACGTGTAGTGGTGGAAATATGTTTTAAGATGTAGCTCAAGACACCCTATAATTAATGTATACAATTTTTTTTCGTAACTTGCATAATAACGGATATATTGAGCATTAATGATTTTTTACGAAAATTCGACAAAAATGATATACCATTAAACGATAAACTCTATAGCCAACACTAATGCCAAAGCATCAGAGAAAGGGTCTATTTGAAATGAATTTTCTGGGAACATTTTAGTAAAATGAAGGACAATGACGATTGAAACTAAGAGTTCAGGCTTTGTAAAACATTCTTCTTGAGACATTTTCTTTCCATAGCTCATATTAGTTTCAGGTTCATTGGCCTAAATATTACCAATTTTGACATTTTAAATCGCGACTTTGACGTTTTGAGGAAATCCCAAATGTATTTTTCTTTAAATGCCTGTACCTTTTTTGTCCTTTAACCTACAGAGCTAAGTTTTGGTAGGTAGCTTACCTATAATGTGTGACAAATTTGGTTGCCCTTACTTTGTTAATTCCGGAGATATAATTTTTTTTCGAATGAAAACTCAACATTTTCCAGGAAAACCTCGTCCGATTTTCCTGACTAACGAACTTATCCAAGCAATTTACAAAAGGAAGGTACATATCAAATTTTATCAAAATCGACCCATTATTTCCCGGATGTGGGTTCTAGGGGTCCTAGTTCACGCTCATTTGCAAAAACTTTTTCAAAATTCAAAAGTCGGGATCTCCCCATTCGTGAATCTTTTCTACGAAAATTCACTAAAAATGTAAATATGTTTAAGACTTGAAGGGTGCCGTCTATTGGGCATATTATTCTGTATTTCTTTTAATTTCGACTTTTGGTCCGAGCTGAGTTTGGCTAAATCGTAATATTTTGATGCGAAGGTTTTACTGCTCTGTGCACCATTACCTTTGGACTATTTGTAAAATAAATTTTTATTTTATATATTTTATTTATTATGGCACAATTATCTGCTATACTGTATAATATATATATATATATATATATATATATATATATATATATATATATATATATATATATATATATATATATATATACATATACATATCTGTGTGTTTTTGTTTCTTTAAAGTTGGTCTATTTACGCGACTATCGCCAATCACCGAAGCCAGGGAGCAGTTTCACCTCACTACTCTGAAAACTTTGCCAAACCCCTACCTTTTTGTAAGGAGGATAGGGATCTTTAACTTGCCAAACATCGCATGGACACGGAACTGACGGCTTTACGCCCTCTCCGAAGGGCAGAACGCGCAGACATTCAACTTGCTCAAATACAATGCCACAACCTCGGTTGATGTTAATGTTACAGTATGTACTGAAAAAGTGAAAGGAGAGCACTGGGGTCGAACCTAGTACCCTTCGGTTCAGAGGCACACGTTCTTACCACTGAATCACCGAGGCTCTTTTACACACACACACACACGCACGCACGCACACGCATGCGCGCACACACACGCGTCCTCTATCGCTCATGACAAGTGGTTACAAAATATTGTCAAAATGTTTAGCTAATCGTTTTCTAAAAATCCTGGGTAACATTATCCATACGGACCAAAGCTACTCTGTCCCTGGAAGATCAATTTATGACAGTCTTCATCTGTTTTGTGAGTTTATAAGTCATGTCAATGAAACAAGAGCTTCCTCGGCGATTATATCTCTTGACCAGTGGGGCGCGTTTGATAGGGTAAGTCATAGGTACTTTTTTTACATCTTGGAAAAATACAACTTTGGTCCAGAATTAAAAAAATATGTTGGCCTTCTATACAGTGAAGTGGTAGGTATGATACGTGTTTCATCTCTCCTAACATCTCCGGTGAAATTTTCTAGGGGAATACGCCAAGGTTGTCCAATGTCTGTGTTATGTATTGAACCGTTTCTTAATCTTATTAGAAAATCTGTCAGTGGGTATACGATTTTTTTTTGAAAGTAAAACTATTAACCTTCAAGCTTCAGCATATGCTGATGATGTTAATATATTCGTGTCTAGAAAGGCGGATATTGACAAGGTGTTGAAATGTTATAATACATATTCGAAAAATTCAGGAGCTCAGCTTAACCTGGATAAGTGTAAGGAATATTGGTTAGGAAGCTACAAGGGTCCTGTTGAAACGCTTCTGGGCATCCCTTGGTCTTCGGGAGATATCAAAATCTTGGGTGTTACTTTTAAAAATAGTCAAAACATAATTAGCAAAGACGCATCAGACAATCTGTACAAACGCATAGAATCATCTGTGCAAAAATGGAGAGGTATTTTTCCACCACTTTCGTGGAAAGGCAGTGTTATGGCAATTAATCGTTTTATAGCGCCAAAACTGTGGTACCACTTTCAGATTCTTCCAGTCGATGAGGTTTTTCTAAATAGTATACAATCCTTACTTACAGACTTATTGTGGGCTAATCAACGACACTGGATGACAGAAAAGCACCTTTTTTTTGTTCATGTTTTTTTCTTGTGAATTCTATGTAGTTGTAGATATATAGATTTTATGTGTGTGTGTATATATGTATTGTTTGTTACTTATTTTTAAAATAGAATGTAATAATTGATGTATATATCCTTTCGTTAATAAACATAAATAAATAAATAAAATAAAATAAATGCACACACGTACACGCGCACAAGCATGCGCGCATACACACATACAGATGTTCCAATTAAAACTTCTAAGCTGGAAAATATTGAAATGGGACACATGATGGCGTAACTTTCAGTGTCTTGGAACCCACCCCTTCGGCAGGGGCGTAAAGTACCATTAAATTTGTAATGGCACCCTGTGTTAGGTGACACCTAATTTTTAAGCTGTTTCAATTCTGCTAACGACAACATCGACTTTTTACATTTTGGTTTGGAGATGACAATAAAATCATCACTTAAAGAATAAGACAAAATATCAATGAATAAAAGAATGTTATTTAGTTCAACGTTCAAATTGTTTTTTCTCCACTTCTATACAATGATAAAATCTTTACTCCAGTTCCAGACGAACATTTCGAAGCATTTGGGGCATGTCTGACGAAATTCTTCAACAATTAGCCGAAGAAGCTCCTCAAGTGAGTTTGGTCATGTTGCATACATTTTTGACTTCGAGTGTCCCAATAGAAAAAAAGTCCAAGGGTGTTAAATCTGGAGATCTATAAGGCCACTCAATTTAACCTCTGCGTCCTACCCAGTAATTTGGAAAGTCCTGATTAAGAAAGTCACGTACAGTTACGGCTAATGTGATGGAGCACATCCTCCTAATACCCCAAATTCTCCTCTGCCAAAGCCTTGTCAATTTCCAATACTTTCACAATTGTCGGTTAGATATGCGTTTCCAGTAGATCCAGATACATGTTGCCATCCAGATTTTCCGGTAGGAAGAAAGGCCCTAGGAGGTGGTCTCCCAGTATGCCCGCCCAAACATTTAATTTCTCCGGATGGATTCTTGGATTTTCATCACTCCAGTAGCGGCAATTATGGCGGTTGCTTGGCCATCCAGTCGGAACGTACATGCATCGGAAAACAGATTCAGTACAAATAGGTTGGATTCCTTCTGACACGATCACTAGTTTTTTCACAGAACTGCACGCGGTGATCAGGATCGACTTCATTAAGTTCCTGTACCAAATTAATTTTATATGGGTCATACTTATTACTTTTTTTAAGATTCGGCGGCAACTAGCTACAGAAATTCCTGAAGTACCTGCAAGTTTCCTGAGACTCAAATTTGGTTTCATTGCTATGAGACCCAGGACCGCTGATGCTTCTGTTTGCAACCGATCCAGTTTCCCGAAATGTATGCATTAAATCCAGGACGTACCGATGCGAAGTGTTTTATTCAGGGTGACGATCGCTAAAAATCTGTGCTGCCTGTCGTACACAGTTGTCATTGTTGTTTCCATTTTTTAGCAACTGTATAAACCATTTTCACAATGTCAGTCAACTTTCTGATGGTTTTACGGGATATTTAATTCTCTTGTTTAAAGTAAAACAGGAAAGAAAGTCGGGTTAATCAAGTTTATTCAGAGATAAACGAAAAATCATAAAAGAAAATATTTTTATCGAAAAATTGTTGAACGAAGTCGTCAGATAACCCCCGAAATCCTTCGAAATGTTTGTTCGGAAGTGGAGCAAAGATTTTATAAATTGTATGGAAGTGGAGGGAAAACAATTTGAACATTCAATTAAATAACATTCTTTCATTCATTGATATTTTGTATTATTCTTAAAATGATCAAACCAAAATTTAAAATCGTATGTCGTCGTAAGCAGGATTGAGAAATGTTTAATATGCGGTGTCACTCAACATAGGGTGCCATTTAAAATTCAAGTACACTTTACGCCCCTGCCTAAGGGGTAGGTTCCAAGACACCAAAACTTACGCCATCATATGTCCCCCTTGAAAACAAAACGACGTGTCTAGAGTTTTATTCTTTTTTTACTTCCGATATTTTCCAGTCGCGAAGTTTTAATTGGCACCCTGTATATGTATAACTATATATTGTTTTTTTTTCATTATGGTAAATAATTGTACAGCCTATTGACTGACACTTCTGACTGCATACAATTTGTATAAACTATAGTGCTTCATATTTGGCTCCAAACCTTGGCAACTTTACAATCTAATTTTTTTCTTCTTCTTTAACGTCGGTCTAGGGAGCAATTTCACCTGACTATCCTCGAAATTTTGCCAAATCAATTACTTTATATAAAGAGGGCAGGGATATTTAACGTGCCCAACATTGCACGGTACACGGGACTGGCGGTTTAACAACCATCTGAAGGGCGGAATGTGCAGATATTCAACTTGTTTAAACACAATGCCATAACATTGATTTATGTTAATTTTCAGTATGTACTGAAAAAATAATTTGATGTTTTTACTGAGAATTAAATGAAATTTCTATATTTATACAATTTTTAATTTTTATCAAACCTCTGTTCATCTGAAGTTTTCAGCCATATCCACTTCGTTTATAACTTATATATTTATTTTTATTTGTTTATTAATTGTACAATGTGAAATATTTATATCAACATATAAAAATTAAAACTGTGGGTTCTAGGGCTTATAATTCGTAGTCTTTTTTTTTTAATTTCAACAACACACCACGAGGGCTTACAGCCTAAATACTATCGTACCGTGGGTGTTGACAAGGAGGAAAGAGGCAGCTTGTTAATTCTGGACTTGAAGGTTTGGAGGTTCGGAGGAGAAGGAAAAACATGTGCCGGCAAGGAATTCCACAACTTGGAAGTCCTCGGGACAAAAGAGCGGGCATAACAAGATGTTCTCAGTCTGGTGACCTGGACAGTAAAAGGGTGCATTCGCTCTGTTCCCCTGGTAGATCTGTTGGGGGCAGCAGGTGGGGGAACTATGGAGGAAAGCTCCTCTGAGCACTGCCCGTGCAGATATCTATAAAAGAGAGAGAGAGGTCACCAATGGCACGTCGGTGGGCAAGGGATGGCAGCCTTTGGGTGAGGGTAGGGTCACCGATGAGACGTATAGCTCTCTTTTGAATGGAGTCCAGGATAGGTGTAGAAGAGGCAGCGGCACCCCAGATGTGGGAGCAGTATTCAAAGTTTGGCCTTATTTGTGAAGTATATAAGGTATAGATATTAGCTGGAGAAAAGTATTTGCGAGCCCGGAAGAGGAAACCTGATTTCTTAGCAGCCGCTTCTGCAATTGATGTGACATGTTGGTGCCAATTGAGATTTCGATCCACAGAAATGCCAACAAGAGAAAATGACTCATTACTTTGAATAACTTGGTTGTTCATTGTGATGGGTCTAGGGCTGGTGTATCTCTTGTGAGAAAGAAAGCAAGACTTAGTTTTGGTGGGGTTGAATTGTACAAAATTTCTACTCCCCCAGTCTAATATTTTCTGGAGATCCACGGAGACAGAACCCTCCATGAGTCTGCGATCCTCATCTAATTGGGCTAAAGAGACAGGCTTAGAATATTGTATATTTGAATGGAGGGTGCTGTCGTCCGCGTAGCTGTGAACTGGGTTGGATGTGCTAGAGAGGAGGTCATTGATGTGGAGAAGAAACAAAGTAGGGGCTAAAGCTGAACCTTGAGGAACTCCTGCATTAATTGGATACAGTTTAGAGGAATGGCCATCCACAACAACAGATATGCTCCTGTTTGAGAGGAAATTTGCTGTCCACATACAGAGTTTTGGTGGTAGGCCATAGGCCGGAAGTTTATTAAGCAGCGCTGCGTGCCAGACCTGGTCGAATGCTTTGGATATGTCTAGAGCAACAATCTGGGATTCACCGTGTTGTTCCATAGACTTGTTCCAAGAATGGGTGACAAAGGAAAGGAGGTCGGCAGTCGATCTGCGCTGACGGAATCCATACTGCCTGTCGTGGATTAGACTGTGTTTTTCAAGAAATTTTAGTAATTCGGTGTTTATATACTTTTCCATCACTTTAGAGACGACTGAAAGGAGAGAAATAGGCCTGTAGTTGCTAGGAAGCGCTTTGGATCCTTTCTTGGGGATGGGTTGTACTCGAGCAGTTTTCCAGTTACTAGGGAATATGCCTTTATTATAAGATATCTGAAACAGTCGAGTCAGGACAGGCAAGCTCTGGTGCGCATTTTTTGAGAATAATCACTTAAAAATAGGTTTTTAAAGTGTTACAGTTGTAATTTGCACAATTTTATACGAAAATTCTTTAAAACCAGGCCGTTTTTTAAACATTCAAGTTTATTTTTCTTTTTCTTTAATGAAGTGGCCAAAATAAACAATCTAATATTAAACATTGGTGATACGTTATATAATTACATCACCAATAGTTGTAGTTTCTGCGGTTAAAAACTTTTTTATTACAAGTTATTTTTGACCTTCGTCTTGTTAACATTTAATTTGTGATTTTCTTGTTGAATAACACTTTCGGATTTTATTAATATACTTCTGAGTACCTCTTTCTGCGAAGCAAAATGACACTCTTTGCAAACTGGTCTTCATTATTTGTAAAATTCTTCCCTCTTAAATTTATAATAAATAACAGCATAATGTTTCCCATTTTCTACAAGAAATCTTGACAATTGGTTGTATGTATCTATCGCAGAGATAACTTTGAAAATAATTAAACTTTTTTTTCGATGTCAGTTTGGTTTTGAACCTTGCAAGTTTGTTACTCTTATAAATGTAATGAACAAGGCGTATCCAACCAAATTTTTACAAAGTTTTTCTGAAAAAAAATATCATATCTCCAAAAATAATACAGCTATTTTGATGAAATCTGGCACATGTGGCCTTATTAGAAACTTATGGACATACTAAATTGAAGTTTCTGTGATAATAGAAAATTAAGTTATTAGAGTTTAAAATAAATTCGTTACCACAATGCACTTACTGCATTTGAACTTTATATATACAATATGTTACAAGGTCGAAACGATAATGGATTAAATTTTCTAAAATAGTCGGTGACTCAGTAGGTCCTGACCAATCACAAGGCGATAAGTAAATGTTTATTTTGTCGCAATTTACTGTCAAAATTGGGGATTTAGAGTAAGATTTTGGAGCAGATGAAAATTGCAGATAACAAGTGTTGCATGAAACATGTTCCACAAAGTATTAATTTTCTGTTTAAGTAGCTACTTTTTCCACTTAATTGATATGTTTGCAAAAAATGTATTTGAGACAGACCCTTTTTTTGGTTTTGGGTTATGTAATTTTAATAAATTCATTCCAGGAGGGTTGGCTGGTTGATAATGTCATATTCGGTGATTTTTAAATGAAGATTCTGAAACAAATATGGCTTCTGGAGAACAAAATATTTCATGACATGTGTTTAATAAGTTCTTAAATTTATGTTTAAATTGTTACCTTATTTCATTTGTCAAAAATGTTTGCAAGCAAGGAATTTAAAGTATACCCTTTTACCTGTCCCGCATAGTAAGCTGCAGTATTTTATCAATTTAAAAAAGTCTGGATGCAGCAGCTGTCATCAGATAACGCCCGAAATGATTCAAAATGTTCGTTCGGAAGTGGAGCAAATATTTTATTATTGTAGTTTCTGTGGTTAAAAACTTTTTTATTACAAGTTATTTTTGACCTTCGTCTTGTTAACATTTATTTTGTGATTTTCTTGTTGAATAACAATTTCGGATTTTATTAATGCACTTCTGAATACCTCTTTCTGCGAAGCAAAATGATAATTTACAGGCTTTAAGATCTGATAGAAACAGTGGATTATATTTAGAAATTATTACATGTGCTGCTTATAAATTCATATGTAATCATCCAGGAGCACATATACGTAATAGGGTTAATAAACAAAGTCAAACTGTTTTTGCAAGTGTCAACAAATACGTGCGTTCAAGAGTTCTCAACGATTAAGCTGCTGCTGTAGAACATTTGGGTTCACGTCTGCTTCATAGAAATCAAATTATCGAGATAATCAAAAATAGTTGTGACATGTATTGTTAGGATAAAAATTCGATCTCTGTAAAATCAAATAAGGTCAAAATGAAGACAATTTCAATAGGTACAGCCTCGGTAGTCCAGTGGTAAGAACATGTGCTTAAGGATCCTGGGTTCCATTTTTAGTAGAAGCGTGTTTTCACTTTTTCACAAGGTACATACTGTAAATTTAACATCACCCGAGGTTATGGAATCGTGTTTGAGTAACTTAAATATAAGCACGTTCCCCTCTCCGGAATGAGACCAGGGAAATCAACTTGAAGTACAATTATTTAGCAAGTTTAATAACCTAACCTAACTTTAGAACCACAGCTTATCGTCTGCAGGCCAAGATTATACAGACAACTCAACGCGCTCGTTAAATGCCAAAAAAGAACACGTTGAATCGAAACTCTTTGGAACTGGCTAGGCATTAGTTCAGAGGGGAAACACGATCTAAATACAAGTTCTGGAGAAATGCGTTAGGGAGAAGACTGCTTGGAGAATTCATTACTCTTTCTCCCCGATGAACCTAAGAGATGATCACTTTTGTACAGACACTTCGTCAGCAAATGACGAAGCTCACACCAGTCGAATGGTTCTGAAATATAAAGAAACCCACATTTATCTTGACGGACCTCGTTACTGCGCGGCGAATACTTCACCGCCATATGGGACCCGGAGCACACTAAGAGCTCCTGTATGAAGGACCCTTCTAAGTTACTTCCAAATCTGACAAAACGTATATCGTCAAGAGCAAGAGACGTCACATCACTGTCTTCGTCGATATGATCAAGCCGGTCCACATAGTGGTTAATCATGAAGACCCAGACCAAAAACGTCATTCCAGTGTACAGTCAAGCTGTTCTTTCGATTTTGCCAGTACGAGCTCTCCGAACTTAATACTTATTTCAAATACATAAAAATATACAGGCTGTTATACCACTAGTGCAGGTTTGTCCAAGGATGTGAAAGGTCGAGAATAGATACTGTCTTTGTCTAGTGTTTCACATGCGCAATGGGTGTGCGTAGTTGTTTCAGCTTATTTTTTGCAGAATATGTAAGTCAAGTCTCTTTCGTTCTGATTTGATTTGATTTAATTTGATGTACAAAAACAACTTAAACAATTTTTATTCTACATAAAAATCAAAAATTTTCACAGAGCTGAACAGACAATTGCTAAGCTATTTAAATTAGGGGTTACTCAACCCATACCCGATTTTGAGTCTAACGCAAGGGCTGGTTAGAGTAAAGCAAATGTAGACGAAATTGGTATAATTAAATACAGGACCTTAAGACATTTCGTATTAAGGGCCAATTCACCCCCTTATAATCGATATTTTAAAAGTGTGAGTCGGTGTGGGTCGAGCCTAGCAGCGCCACCGTATGGAAAATTACTTATTTGAAAATTTTTTTTACATAGGACTAATAACCATTTTGTGCTGTGTGGCTCGTTGTAATTGGTCTGCAGTGTATACAGAAACAAGCAAATAATTATAATAAAGTGCCTGCTGAGTCTTTAAGTATATATGCCGTAATTGAGCCCGATAATATGGTAATAACAAAAAGGAATAGAGGATTTACAGCGTTAATGATGTTGAATAATATCCATCATGAGTGTATATTATAGAATATAGATTCACGAAATTGGCTTTTAGTGGAGATTAAGCTGAGTATTAGATCAGATTAATTACAAATATGTCGTGCTCTTAAGGCTAATATAATTAACAGTGAATAGTGATCAATAATCCATCTTCCCCATCTTATATGGCAAATTATATTATTTTAATAATATTAAGTCAATATAATATATCTTTGAATTTCATATAGGTGATATTTGACTGGAAATAAACTAATTCGCATTATCCACAATTATGGCGATGATTCTGATAGAAGCTTAGGGTTGAGTGAAATCTCAGGATAATGTTTGGCTTTGTTTAAGCACATAAAAATAAATACCACATAATTCACTATGTGAAAACTGAAACTTGTGATGAGCACTAATAAGTACACTTGGAGAAACATCCCCCAACACTTATTTCAGAGACCTTACGATCGTTTCGTTGACAAAGTCAACATCTTCAGAGGAAGATAAATTATAAACTAAACAACTAGCTACCATGTATTTATATCGCGTCAAGGTAAACGAACTAGTCCGAAGTAAAATTGTCGTCCAGGAACGATCGTTTGTTTATTGTGTGGTGAAACCTCGAGGTCGACGACCTGCTTTAATCTTCTGGTCGACATATTTATGAGCCCTTATCTAATATACGAATAATAGGTTTAAAGGAACCGAGTTATTTAAGGAATCTGCACGTTCCCTTTCGATCTAGAAATTTACCATGTGAATATTGGATCAAACCGAGAAACATCTCGCTAGATAAACAACATCAACTCCGCTCATCTTTTTTTTTTAAATAGAAAACTAATACAGGGTGTTTGGCTCAACATGTTAACACTCTAACAAAATATAAATAATTCAACTAAAATACTACATAAAAACTATATTTATATTGATGGTAATTCTTCGTGATAGTATTTATATTGACTTCATAGATACAAACAAAACGAACAGATCTTTAAGTCGAGACAAACGTATAGATTAGTAGATGTATAAACCGGCCGAGTTATTGACATTAATTTATTATTCTATCAGACAAATTCGGAGTGTTTAAGCGGTCAATCATCATCACTATATATATATATATATATATATATATATATATATATATATATATATATATATATATATATAAACATTGAAACTGATCCCGGATATGGGTTCTAGGGGTCCTAGTTCGCGCTCATTTGCAAAATTTTTTTCAAAATTCAAAAGTCGAGATCTCCCCATTAGTGAATTTTTTCTACGAAAATTCACTAATATTGTAAAAAATATATAGAAAAGTAAAAAAACATAGTATTAAAAAAAGTAAAAAAATTTAGATATAAAGAAAATAATATGGAGTTACCTAGCAATGGAATTGAATTTCGAAGCTAGCTTATTAAACGGAACTTCTTTCATAACTTTAGACAAAACTAATATAATGGAAACTGGACGATAGTTCCCCAAATCGGATTCGTCTTTCTGTTTACGGATAGACTATACTCGAGCTTGTTTCCGGGAAGATGGAAATATCCCCATCTTATATCGGAAAGAGGCGACAGAGAATTGTAGTCAGTAAGAAAGCGTACATTTTGAGAACTATTTCTGGGATTCCTTTGGATCCCGTTGCTTTTTTAATGTCCAGATTTTACAATATGCGCTTAACAGTACTATGTATATATACAGTGCTACCAAATGTTATGTAAATTACAGAAATCTGTGATATGTTTCAGATCATGGAAAATTTTCGAAACTTGACAACAATGCTGAGCTTTTCATCAGCTGAGGCAGAGCAGAAACGTGATATTGGAGCAGCAGCAGAGTGCCAGAACGGCACAGCGTGTTAGCATTAAATGCGACCAGCTCAGGCTTATCCGTGGTACCTCCGGGCCTCTTCACCCCCCGCGGATTGGAGCGGATTCTGAAGCATTAAGCAGATTATCTACTCATGATTGCTGAAACGACTGCATTCGGTTCACTCCACACATATCCCTGTACCCAGTACTCTTGTACCCTTGTCTCAAATCTAACACAAAAATACACAGCTTATACAGACAAACCATCATACCTATAAGCTTTGTCGTGCATTTTACTGAATGTGATCTGATTTAAGGCATTTACAAGTTAATCAACCTCATAATTATGTTTTATTGATATCTAGGCGTTTTACAGCCTTCTTTCTTGGACAGAATTGCCAATAATCCAAAATTTTTAGGTATTTACACATCAAACTTTATAATATTCTGTTGACTTTGCCGATGTCCTGATAAACATTCGTTAACATTTATTAAATAAATAGACTAACAAGACTTGCACTTTATTAGACTATGACCGGTTTCGTCACACAACAGCTTTATCCAATACATTTACACTTTACGAATATTTAAATTTTATACATAGTAAAGCCTCTATTAAAGGGACATGAGTACTAAATTTCACAAAAATAACTGATTTTTTTCAAAAATCTCTTTGGCCGCTAGTATGCAGTATTACCGGATGACATACTGCTTGTGGTATTATTAACAAATACCATATATAAATTTAAACGGATATATAATTAATAAGCGAAGAATTTGTAAAATGCTGTGAAATGCATGCTCTTCTTCATAAATTTATAGTTAGTTTTTCACACACAAAAATTATTATCTACTTTAACTTCAATTATTTTACTAAACACATTCTAATAAAAATTCCTTACCATAACGCATTTGCTGCGTCCGGACGCTTTTATTTTATGAGAACATTATTTGAGTCCAAGAGATTCAAATATGTAATAATAATAATAATAATAATAATAATAATAATAATAATAATAATAATAATAATAATAATAATAATAATAATAATAATAATAATAATAATAATAATAATAATAATAATAATAATAATAATAATAATAATAATAAAATAATATGTTTATTGTTGATTTCCACAATTATACAGAATCATTACAAAATCGATAATATTACTTAAATCTAATCTAAAATTATTTATAATAAATTGTTAGAATCTAATTTAGGTCTTTTTCTAAAGTTAAATTTAATTACTACAAAATGTGTTAATGCGTGTACTGTAAATCCGTCTGGGTTTATGTGTACACATTGTTTATTTATGTGTCGATAACGTGTGACTGCGAAATTCAATACTTTTATTAAGGCATTTTTATATGAACCTCGGTGGTTCAGGGGTAAGAACGTGTGCCTCTGAACCGAAGGGTACTGGGTTCGATCCCAGGGTACTCCTTTCACTTTTTCAGTACAAACTATAACGTTAACATCAGCCGAGGTTCTGGCATTGTATTTGAGCAAGTTGAATGTCTGCACGTTCCGCCCTTCGGAGGGGGCGTAAAGCCGTCGGTCCCGTGTCCATGCGATGTTGGGCACATTAAAGATCCCTACCCTCCTTACAGAAGGGCAGGGGTTCGGCAAAATTTCCAGGATAGTGAGGTGAAACTGCTCCCTGGCGTCGGTGATTGGCCATAGTCGCGGAAATAGGCCGACGTTACAGAAACAAAACACACACAACATACATTAAGGCATTTTTCTAAGAGAATATACAAAACGAGTTGAAGGGAATGAAATTAGAGAAGAAAAGAGGAAAAAAAAACAACAAACACAAAAAGAAAATAAAAATTTTAACAAGGAAATAGTGTCGGTTAGGCTTGTAATATTTTTTTGCGTAATTGATCCTTGTTTGTCTCATACCACTTTAAAAGAACCGATGAAATTTCGAAAAGTCCTCTGTGTGCAGTGTGCCGGAATGTCATTGTATATTAGTGGGCCCATGTATGAAATGTGGTGTTGGGAAAAATTAAGGACCTAAAGGAAATTGTTACTTTGTTTGAGCTAATTAATCTTGTTGAAATATAATGAGAAATAGGTGAATGATAAATGGGGAATTCTTCATGAATTTAGCAGCTGAGAATATGTAGAGGTCTGGCATGGTGCTTCCACGATAAAACGTGTTTTAATTGCTAAAAAATATAATCTATGTGAAATTTCCGTTGTAACAGTTGATCGATAAAGACACCTAAATATCGTGTGTTATTTGCACATATTATTTTGTGCTCGCAGGAGCAGTCGTTTTTATTATAGCAGTCATAGTCATGTATAGTAATACTGTTTATATCTGGTATTTGTGACAATCGGGGAGCAAATGTTATAAGTGTTATTTTCTTAAGATTTAAAGTCAACAAATTGGAATCGAGCTATGATTTTACCGTCATAATGCCCTCAGCTGCTGTTTTTTTACCGTTTCTCAGTTAGGTTCTTGAAAAAGTAGCACCGTGTCATCCGCGTATACAATTTTCGCAGAGATGTTAACACTCAGCAAATTGTTTACATATACTAGAAACAAAACTGGACCAGGAACAGTTCCCTGAGCCACCCCACATGTGATAAGGCCGTAGTTACTTCACGAATTGTTAATTTTAACTCTCTGTCGATGGGTCGCTATATAAGATTTGAATAAGCGCAGAGAGATTCTTCTTATTCCAAGATTTTCAAGTTTTTGATTCAAAATTTCATGTTAAATAGTATTAAATGCCTCAAAATTTCGTGCGAAATAGTATCAAATTCCCCTCAGGGTCCGTCCGCGGCCTTGCCGCCCCGATAGCACTGCAACCTTTGGTTGATTGTGCATACCCTTAGTCTTACTCCACCCATTCCAAAATCACTGTGCCTTGGACTAATCTGCACAGCGATTGGTAGGGTGAAGTTTTATATTGCTCTGTCTCCGGTCTAGACTGACCCTAGATCAGTTGCCTTTTGTGGTCTAGAGCTTTACACTCGCACAAGATGTGCTGGGCTGATTCCTCCCCCTCGCCGTAGAATCTGCATGCGAGGTCTATGTTTCTTGCCTTAGCAAGGTCCAAAAGACTCCAATGCACTTATTACCATTTTCTAAATTTTTATAAATATATTCTGTTACTTCAGTGACTGTTGTTGCTCTATTAGAGTCAGTTTAGAAACCGTATTAATTAGGGTTTAGTATCATATTTTTTTCTAGATAATTAAGGGCCTTAGTTTTAATGAACTGTTCAATTAATTTTCCAATTACATTTGTTGGTGAAATGGGCCGGTAGTTGGATGCTAAAGTTGTATCACCCGATTTAAAAAGAGGGATTACTGTAGATAATTTATAGATATTTGGAAAAACTACATTTGATAATGCGAGGTTAATTATATGTAACACAGCTGGAATAAGGAGTTTGTAAAATAGGTTGATAATTTGGTTAGTAATACGATCATGAGTGGTAGATGACGAGTTTTTTAATTTGTTTATATATGATATGAGTTCTAATTTTGTAACAGGTTTGATGTTCTGTCGCTGTTTTTTTTTTCACTATGTTTGGGGATATTACTAACTAATTCTTGGCCTATATTCATGAAACAATTATTGAAACCCGTAGCTATCTCAATATTGTTTTCTGTCAGTTTGTTATTAATATTTAATGATTTAACTATGCCTTTGCTACGCTGGTTATGTCTATGTGAAAATGTTATAACGGTAAACTCCCTTGGGTAGTCGCAGGCCGGTTAGGGTAGGCTTGATTAAATAAATCGACAACTTGCGCTTGTATTCTCTTGCGGTCACCATATCCAACCATCATTAACACTTTTTTTTCTTTTTCAGTTAGAGCTACCATGTTAATTTATTTTAACTGAGGAGTACGCTTATCTGAGTGCTCAAGAAGATTTGACAAAAACTGTCAAATTTATCATTACAGATAAGGCACCTAGCAATATTACAAATGAGACGACTTATCTTCAAAGCTTCAGTGTAATCATGTGACATAATTCAGTTTGAGTACATGACGAGTAAACAACTTCAAACTTACATCATTGAATTTACCTCTTAAGTGCATATTAGAATCTGCAGAATATACAGGCTGCTCCATTTAAAATAACAAAGTTGGTACTATTTCTCAGCCACCCTCTATAGTGACACATACTCTTTACTTGTCAAAAGTGTACTAAACTTTAATACATCAATATACTAAGTGTCAATAAAATACGTTTCGTAGTTTTCGAAATATTAACAATTTTTGAAAATTGTTTTCAACAACCATTTTTTCTGTAGTGAATGGAGAGAGGAAAAAACTCGAAATACGATTAGACCTTAAATTAGATGTAAATTCAGAAAACGCAAACACATACATGGTCTTCCATTTAAAATAAAATGTTGATAATATTTCTGTGCCATCCTGTATAGCTATACATAATTTTTTACTTGTCAACAGAGTATTAAAGTTAAGTACACCAATATACCAAATGTCAAAAAATATGTTTAGTAGCTTTCGAAATATTGGCAACATTACACACCATTTTTACACCCTATATATATATATATATATATATATATATATATATATATATATATATATATATATATATATATATATATATATATATATATATATGGTGTAAATAAATAAGTGCGAAAAAATTCAAGGGGTGATTCCTTGTCGAAAAATAGGGGATCTTTCATATGAAAAAATTCAATCTGAGCATCCCTTGTTTAGATACAGCCCCTTGAAGAGGGCGTCAAAAGAGCCGTTTTCAATTTTTTTTTAAACCACGAAAGTTACGAAAATGAATACGAGCGGACTTTCTCTGCAACAGAGAGAGGACTTATTGACCATTTCCGTGATGTTCCCCTATGGTTGCAAGGGGTAGAAAAAGACATCCCTAAAATTTGTTTATCATGAAACTTTTTTCCTGAGCCACATTGTGCAATAAAAAAAATTCGTTTTGGATAACTTGATTCATTTTCAACAAAAAGGCCATCTTGTAATTTTTCCGTAAAGTCAACAGTATCTGAGAAAAAAATTATTTATTATCAAGCACATGGTATGATTCGCATAAAATGGCATGTTATTCAAATTTAAATATGAATGAATGAGTACGAAACCCTATAAGGGATGATTCGTTGTCAAAAAATAAGGTGAGTTTTCAGATAAAAAATTTTCGTTAGAGCAACCCTTGCTCAGATACAACCCCTTGAAGAAGGCATCACATAATGTTTTTATTAATTTTTCTCGCGAAAATATCGAAAGTTTTAAGAATGAATTTGAGGCGAAATTCTCTGCCCTCAATAAGGCACTCAATACTCAATTTTACTGGTGTTCCCTATGGTTGTGAGGGGTAAAAAAACCGCCCTCCAAAGTTTGTTTCTCCCTGTTCAATTATGCTATTTGTAAATTATTTGTTGATAGCTTAATTCATTCTGAACAAATATTACTTGTAATGTTCTTGTAAAAATCAACGACTTATGAGGAAAAATAATTTATTATCAAGTACATAGTATGATTCAAGTGGCATATTATTGAAACTTGAATTTACCTACTATCTAGGTGGCTTTCATGTTGAAACTTTTATCGGAAACCAAATTTAACGTCATTAAATAGAATAAAATTAAACCTAATGTAATAAATCAAACATAAACTATCAAATGAAATCATACTAAAAGTTGAAAATGATCACCTTCAGCCATTAAACATGACTGCAGTCGTCGACGCATTGATTCACGTATGCGGTCAAAAATCCCAGGAGTTTCTTCTTGAATACTCCTGCATGAAGCAATGATGCGGTTCCTCACGTCTTCAACGTCTTCAACAGGAGTCTTATACACTAGAGTTTTTAAGTGGCCCCAAATACAAAAATCTAAAGGATTTAAGTCCGGAGATCGTGCTGGCCAAGACCGAAATCCACCTCGCCCTATCCAGCGATGTGGATATGCTTCATTCAAATATTGACGTGCTCCAGTACTAAAATGAGCGGGAGCCCCGTCATGCATGAACCACATTGTCATTCTGTCACCTAAGGATATATTTCAAGCAATAATGAAAGCTCTTCTCTTAAAAATTGGCAGTATATATCTCCTTGGTGGTAGAAAATATGGATCAATTAACCAACTACCAATACACCCAACCCACACATTTAAACAGAAATGTTGTTGGTGATGGGCTTCAGTTCTAGCTTGAGGGTTTTCTTCTGACTATATGTGATTATTATGATAGTTAATTATGGTTTCTCTTGAAAAATTCGCTTCGTCTGTGAATAGAATATGCTTCAGGAATTTGTTCAATCGTGTCCAACACCCAAACGCAGAATTCCAGACGATTCGGAAAATCTCGTGGTAATAGTGCCTGCACGCGTTGTACGTGGTAAGGATATAAGAGCTGCTCCTTTAAAATGGCAAACACAGTCATATGATTGATATTCAACTGCAAAGCAATTCTCCTGGTACTGATCTCAGGTTGCTCATCGACTAGATCAAGTACTGATTCTTCTAATGCTGGTGTTCTAACATCACGTTGGCGACCACAATGATGTTTCTTTACTTCAAATGTGCCAGTTTTTCGCAATCGTCGTGGAAACAAAGTGTGATGAGGAGCCACGCGTCGAGTATACATTTATGCATATTTTCTGGAAGCCTCTAAGGAATTACCATTACAAAGACCATAAACAAAAAGCATGTCGATCATTTCTGCGCTTGTATAAACCATCTTAACGAATTCGCTCAACAAAGCCTTTACACACACTGTCACTCAAACAATAAACATATTATGTAGAAAACAAAAACAATTTAGCTGTCATAATAAAATGTCAACATGACAGACGCCTAATAGATACAATCAAATTTGAATAACATGCCATTTTATGCGAATCATACCATGTGCTTGATAATAAATGATTTTCTTCTCAGAAACAGTTAACTTTACGGAAAAATTAGAAGAGAGCTGTTTTGTTGAAAATGAATGAAGTTATCCAAAACATTTTTTTTATTGCACAGTGTGGATCAGGAAAAAAGTTTCATGAGGAACAAATTTTAGGGGTGTCTTTTTCTACCCCTTGTAACCATAGGCGAACATCACGGAAATAGTCAGTGAGTCCTCTCTCTGTTGCAGAGAAAGTCCGCTCATATTCATTTTCGTAACTTTCGTGGTTTTTGGACAAAAACTTGAAAACGACTCTTTTGACGCCCTCTTCAAGGGCTGTATCTGAACAAGGGATGCTCAAATTGATTTTTTTCATATGAAAGACCCCCCCCCCCCTATTTTTCGACAGGGAATCGCCCCTTGAAAATTTTCGCACTTATTTATTTACACCTGTATATATATATATATATATATATATATATATATATATATATATATATATATATATATATATAAATTTTTAAAGTTATGTAGTCTTGATATAGTATTTCGTATAACAGCTTTGTTAAACACGTATCTTTGTTGCTTTCAAAAACACCTAAATTTTCAGTTGTACACATAAAATAAAAGTTTGTATCCACTAACACATAAAGCTATTTAGTTTATTTTCCTCGCTACAGCAAGCATGAGTTTATTTCAGGAGATGATTTCGCTTCACACTCACCTAGCTCGAATTGATTATCGCCGCATTTATTGAACGCTTATAATCATGTGATGACAGTGAACAGAAAAACTCTAAAACAAGGATTAACAAGAATATCAGCTACTGGAACATCGGAGCTAAACGATAAACCCATTCCAGCTTTAGACTCGTTTGATCAAGTTTCGAATTCAGCTGTTGGTTATGTGTGATTGTGGGGTAAAATAACTCATCTACGTCTTCAGTCATCCCATTAATCCCTGAAATCTGTTGATAGATGGGGATAATAAATAAATGAAAAACATCCTGTCGAGATATGTAATATGGAAAATGACGTTTTAATACATGATGTGTACCCTTCTTTTCATATAGAAGCTGCAACGTCCGGTCGAATGAATGAATGAATGTCTTAGTAGTACACAAGTTGCATTGCCTTAAAATAGACAATCAAATCAGATTTATCGTCAACGTTAGTCAAATAAAATTAAAATAATTTTGGTGTTAAAAAGAATTTTAGTGAATTTTCTTTAAAAAAATTAACTAATGAGGAGATCCCGACTTTTGAATTTTGACAAAATTTCTTCCAATGAGCGCACACTAGGCCCCCCCTAGAGACCATATCCAGGGTCAGTTTCAGTTTATATATATATATATATATATATATATATATATATATATATATATATATATATATATATATATATATATATATAAATTGAAACTGTCCCCGGATATGGGTTCTAGGGGTCCTAGTTCGCGCTCATTTGAAAACATTTTTGGAAAGACTCACCATCGATACCTCTCTATTACTCTCTATTAGTGAATTTTTTCACACCGATATCTCAAAAAATAATGGGCCGATTTTCATCAAATTTTCTGAGTACCCTTCTTTTGCAGGTGGCTTGCACAAGTTCGTTAGCAAGGAAAATCGGCCCGGCTTTCCCGCAAAATTTTGTGTTTTCTTTCGGAAAAAAATTATATCTCTGGAAATAACAAAGTAAGGGCAACTAAGTTCGGTACCCGTATTTGTAAAATAGAGAGTGAACCATGTACGAAATTTAGGTCTGTAAGTTCAAAGACAAAAAAGTTATATGATTTAAAGAAAAAAAAGGGGGTTTTCCTCAAAACGTCAAAGTCGCCATTTGGACGTCAAAACTGGCAACATTTAGGCAAAGAACCTGAAACAAATACGGATTATCTAAAGAAAATGTCTGAAGAAGAGTGTTCTGCAAACCCTTAAGTTTCAGCTTTAACCGCCATTGTCCTTCATTTCACAAAATTTTTTCCAGAAAACTCATTTCAAATAGACTCTTTTTTTAATGCTTTGGCGGTGGTTTTGGTTAAGTTTACGGTTTAACGGTCTATAATTTTTAGCTAATTTTCGTAGAAAAAAGTCGTTAATGAGGAGACCGCGACTTTTTAATTTTGCAAATTTCTTCAAATGAGCGCAAACTACGCCCCATAGAATCCATATCCGGGTTTAGTTTCAATTTTTATCTGTTTACATATATATATATATATATATATATATATATATATATATATATATATATATATATATATATATATATATATATATATATATATATATATATATATATATATATATATATATAATGACACATTTCTACAGTAAAGCTCAATTTAATTCTTATTATACAAGATAGGAGAAAAAATTGTATACGTTAATTATTGGGTGTCTTGAGCTGCATCTTATAAAATTATTTTGACAATCACAGAGTGGCCCATAAGTCGTCGGTGATACCAACTTTTTTTCGAACACCCTTATATTATTGCATTTTTGCATTTTTTATCGAAATATGATGCGTGTTTCTAAGGAAAAATTCGAGGCGCAGTAAGTGCGTTTTGGTAGCGAATTTTCATTAAATGCTTCAAATTTCAATAACTCAATTTGCTATTAACCTAAAGTTTGTTGGCTGGGAAACCAATTTTCCCGGCAGCATTTTAAGTATATTTTCGGAAAATTTGTTTACATTTTCAAACAATGAGTTATTTTGATAAAATATGGCACATTGTGTCTACTATATAGGTTACACCGGTAACCGGATTGATGACTCCTTGCCTTAGAGAGACATATTTGCTATTAAATTTTTTTAATGAAAATTCACTCCCATAACGCATTTGCTGCGACGAGACTTTTTTTTAGAATTTAAATATAAGAGCTCTGGGGACAGTGCAGGGATCCCAGATGTTCAGCTTTATTGCATAAGTTCTTTGATGGTCTCTTTGGATGTTTGGAAGTCTCTGGTATCTCAGTCCTGCAATTTTCAGCTGTCTGTCTTTAATTGTTCTCTCTCCCCATGATCCCTTCACTCTGGTATTTTCTTCACAAACAACAGCAAATCATTTTCCAAGCAAAACACCAAATTTCTTGTGGTGTGACTAAATAATCCTTGCCCATGTTTTATATAGTGCGTTTCAAAAGTAAGGAATAAATTAATTTTTTCTATGTTATTAGTCACTTTTAAGAGATATGCTGAAAGGGGCCAACTTAGATTTGTAAGTGTCACTTTTTTAAGTAAAAATATTTCTACCCACCTTGAAACCCCTTTGAAGGATAAGCACCTACACAAAACCTTTATGCAAAAATCGGGTCGCGTGACACTTCTTTTTAAAGAAAAATTAATTCACTATTGAAACCAATTCTCAGTTTTTTTTTCAATGGCGCTCAAAAAATAAATTACTTTTAAAAAGCAAGGACTGCATTTAATAAAAATTGAGTTTGTTGGGGGCGACTTAAAAAAAGTGATCAGCTCTAAATCAGCTCTGCGTCTTGGCACAAGTACCACCGCTGTATTTCACTCTGAGTGAGATCTTGGCACTGAGGCAGCTCAAAGTCGGAGGCAGGGCCACCTTCTTGGGGGTGGACCTTGTGGCCTCAGACTATAGGTACTGGTCTGTCATCAGACTAGAGATGGCACGACTTATGTATGATAGGTGGCAGCACGAGTGGACCGACTCCTGTAAAGGAAGATACCTCCACGAGATTCTCCCTATTATCAGGGACTGGCTTGACTGCTGTAAGACAAGGCTGGAGAGGGGCACTACACTGCTTCTGAGCAGCCACGCCAACCTAAGAGTGCATCTGCAGCGTGTCGGTAAAGGGTGCCCAATATGCGCGACCTGCAATATCTTAGACACTCCTGCACACAGGATATTATCTTGTTTGAACTTTACTAGGCAAAGATGCCACATTACCGACATCTTGGGCTCCCTGCCTAGCATGGCAACTCGTGTTGTGATAGAACTGGGGGACAATGTCAACTTGCTACAACATTTCGTTGTTGAGGAAACTCAAGAATCATAGACTCAACCCCATAACGTATATTCTAAATTATGTATCCCTCTTGCGTGCCTTACCATATTAATAGGCATCTATACTACCTACTACTGTTATTGTTATTGTTATTATTATACTCCTAGACTGTTAGTTAAGTTTAATATCTTGTTCGATAACACTATGTTACCTGTTCATACTGCTGCTATTGTGCTGCTTAAGATTAGTGTTACTCTTTTTCTTGCTCCTATTTTCTTTCTTTCTTTTTGTTATTTTTTTTTTCATTCTGTATTTATACTTCATTATTATCATTTATATTATTCTTTAAGTCTATTTTAATAAGCAACAATTGTATACTGGGAACTCATGAGACAGGCAACACAAGGGTTAGTCCAAGGAACCTTGTTGTGAACTCTAACATGCGTCAGAGGCGTTAGGGACCCCGTACCTTGGTAGTGATAGTCCTATGTGCAATTCTGTATATACATATATATGCTAAGTATTATAATGTTATAGTCAAATAAACTTTCTCCTTCCTTACCTTGTACGAGTGAGGACCAGGGCTGCTGCCCTGGGGGTGGTGTTGGGGCCTCCCTCCTTCGCTTCCTTTTTTTTTAGCTCTAAATGACACCAATTTTGTTCCTGATAATTACCAAGTCAACCGACAAATTCTCTTAACTCATTACTAATGACTACTGAAGGTATATTAGCTATTTATTAGCGAATTATGTCCTTCAGATGATCCACATTCTTTGGCCTATTCTTGTAAATTTAGATACGCGTCATATAAAAAATCTATAGGCGACCTTAGTGGCCACTCTGTTAACACTCGTCATCCAACCCACCTGTTCGGAAACAGCCGATGTAAGTAAGTTGGGACAGGAGCTCCATAGTGTAGAGGTGCTGGTGTAAAAAGGGGTGGTAAGATCAGGTTGTTCTTGGTTTGTATATATTTCTGCTAGGTGGAGGATTGAGTTCGTCCAAATAAAATAAGAATATCATTTACGTGTTAACGTCTGATCTAAAAAGTAGGAACCTATGAGTCGATCATTCAGTATCCCACACCAGACATTTTGTAAACGATGCTTAGTGTGGACCTCTATCATCCGCTAATTAATTATTTAATTGATCTTTACAATCAACATAATTTCGGTTTATCTGAGATACATAATGTTTCTCAGCGAGCATAGAATAATGATGTTTTCGCAACCAGCACATACCACTCATAGGTTAAAACTATATTTTTTTCTTAAATCACTGAATTCAAACATAGTACAAACACCAATCAAAACATTATCCAATTCTGCTGTCAAGATTATATGCAAAACTGTTTTGGTTGAAAATGGCGTTAACGGGTTTTTAAAAGCGGAATATATATCCCATTGATGCAAACGTGTTTGATAATAGCAAATTTGTTTGTCTTCCCAGTAATAAAGTTCTCACAAATGCTTGATAGGACCAACTTATATCTACCGCAAAAGTACAGGCATCATCTAATACAAACCATTTAATTAACGAGCCCTTAGAGACCCAAGTTCTCACTTAATCGCTGCAAGAAAAATTGGAGAAACATTAGAGGCAGAACCATCCACATCATTGCTCCACAAGGGAAAATCAGTGTCTGAAATTTTTCATGTGCTAACCTTAAAGTAAAAATTGCGCATGCCTGCGTTCAGTTCTATCACAGTAATAAAAAACGAATCCACACAACAATGAGCTTGAAGAGGAGTAGCGAAAAAAACGAGCAAAACCATTAAAAATGTAGTTGGTTCCTCAAAGTCAGTGCCTAAAAAATTACTCCAAAATAAATCTAAGCAAAAGCGATCGTTTCTACAAGGTCAAAAGGAATTGTCATCTGGTTCACCAGAAGATAAAGACTGTGTGTCCTATTTATTTATATCCATTCTTGAAATCAGAAGAGAGGAAACACTGGATTCGCTGTGTTGTTTGTCAAAAGGGGACATACCTAAAAGGCACAAGTAGCGAAAATACAATTTCCCACCATTTCATAATTTTATGCCTACCTAACTCTGCAAATGCGTTATCAAATATTTTACTACATAACTAGGAATTACATTTTTATTCCTTGTTGCATAATATTTTTGAAATAAATGTTAGTTTTGTAAGTAATCTAAAACAGAGGTTGTCCAATTTATTACACTTCAAGTTCAAATTAGGAAACCGGTATCTCAAATTGAAGCATTTGTTAAATTTTGAATTTATTTAGTCTGAATTAATCTGTGACGGTTTAAGGATCAGTTCTGAAATTTATATCTAAATAATAAGCATAACAATGTTATAATTTTTTTTATCTATTGGAGTTCACTATTTTATTTTACAGATGTGTGTTTTGAGGTGGTCCAATAACATTTACCCTATTTATTAGGTGTAAATGTTGACTAATAACTCTACCACAGAATCCTGCTACTGATATAATAAGACCATCAAATAACCACTTAAATACAACGTCCAAAATTCTACAACTATTTAATCTAGATGATTCCAAATCAACAGCTTTATTTTTATCAATCACAGTTCACGACCAGGCTTAGGTAAAAACTCCACAATTGCGTGTCCATTTTCGATGACTGCAGTACTTATTTTTACCCAGATATTTTTTATAACAACATTACAGACTAAAAATGATAAATCATTCATGTGATCCTAGTAATAGTTACCGCGTAAAGCATGTAATCCTCCAAAATGAGCCCTCTTGCTTCCCAAAACAGGGTCAGTAAGTCAGCAAGTTTTCTGAGTAAAGGCATGATATTCTTTGTTTGGTCTCTTGGTATAAGGTTGACAATTATGCACCCAGGACTTATACTTTGTCAAAATCTTTGCCAAAAGGGGTCTTTATTTTATACCACTGCAAAAAAGCACCAACACTTCGTTGTTTTTGTTTTGAAATCAATTGCTTTGGCATCCATCCTGCTGATAATGTATGAAAGAAAAGGTTACATGCATGTGGTCACAGAACTATAATACATTATAAAATATTTGGAACCTTTGGTAAGCATTAATAGTACACATTGGAGAATGCAATTTACCACACCGCATTTTAAGACTCATCAGTTTCTTTAACAAATTTGTCTTTAGCAGAGGGCGAATGAAGCTCCTAAATATACCAACTGATGAAGATAATTTTGCTGGAAAAACCATAGTTAGGTCCAAAGATGTAAATTGGTGAATTGGGTTCTCGAAAGTGTACTTAGTTTAATAGAACATATTCAAAACTTTAGCAATTTCAGTGATGATTCGACGATTGCCGCAATAGATTTAAACGTCACAATAGAATTTGCTTGACCAGGTCAGAGGGATATTTTAGGTAAAGCTGGTTATAAAATACTCAAAGTATATATTAAAATACCATGCACTAATAATTGAAAAAAATCAATGATTGTTAATCTGAAATTCGTGCCAAATGGTTATTTTACGTATTTCAAGGTTAAAGTCTAAAACTAAAAGCAACTCGGACAGTGTCAATTTTGAAAAGCACCACATTTAATGGATCTGTAATAAAGTAAAAAATATGGACGTTATGGTTGGGAATATTTATAAAAATCATTCAAATCTAATAATTCAATTTTCCAATAATTGAGAAATACCAGTAGATAGATGTCTATAAAGATACCAAGATATATCGAAATTAGTATTATTTCTGAAGATACTTTGGAAGGAGATTTGAATTTCTTTCCAAAGAAATTTTTGAAAAAAGTTCAAAGTTCCCCCAGAACAACTGGTCCGGTTGAACTGGTTAACGAACACACCCAATTGAGTGTAGATTGGAACCCGCGATGAGCACCGATAAGTACCCTTGGAGAACCCAGATCACATCTTTTTAAAGACCTGACGATTGTTTCACTAACAAAGTTAGCGTCATCAGATGATGAAAAATTGTAAACTACTTAACTACTATACAATATATTTATACTACGTGTTAGGTAAATGACCTATAACCTAGAGACGTAGAAAGTGCAGACAAACTTCCTGCCTCTATATTTTAATTGCTGGACGACGTTTTTAATATCACGTTATAACTGCAGCTACAGAGTTTCCGAATATCTTTTACATCAAAGAGGGAATGCGAACAGCAATATTAATTGGTGGCGGAGCACGGTTAACTTTCTGCGTCTATATTTTTTAATTTCGAAAAATGTGCGAATGGTCTAACGCAGCAGCCATATGAAAGTATTAAAATTGCCTTAACCGTACTCAGTCACTGATTAATAGCTCGCTGTTTACATTTCCTCTTTTATGTAAAAGATATTCCACAGGTTGCAGTGCTATCGGGGCGGTAAGGCCGCGGACGAGCCCTGAGAAAAAAAAGGTACTCCAAAACACTGCAGGTACATTTATAACGGGGTCTTAAAACGGGCATCCGGCAATTAAAATATAGACTCAGAAAGTTTTACTGTGCTTCCTTCCTTTCTAGGGTATCAGTGTTTTACTTAACACGTAATATAAATACAATGTGTAATAGTTAAGTAATTTAGAAATTTTCATCATCTGATGACGCTAACTTTGTTAATGAAACGATCTCGTCAGGTCTTAAAACGTCTGGTTATTTGGGTTCTCCCAGTGTACTTAGAGCTCATCCAAGCTATTAACAAAAAAAAAGACAAGTGCCAAGTGGGTTCTGGCGGTCCCAATTCGTGTTCATACGAACAAAATTTTTAAAATACGGAAGTCGTGACCTCCCTAAAAAAAGTAGATTGGTCTGTGACTATTGAAAACTCTAGTACAGGCCCACTAAATGTTAATATAACAAGTGAAAATCAAACATAAAGCACACAGAAAAAGCATTATGAAATATAAGGAATAGGCTACATACAAGGTTACGAGCAAATAAATTCACTACAATCTAAGTTTATGCATGTCAAATTTCAAATGCGCACACGTTTACTTACATCATTGTCTGTAAAAAACCAATATCGCTTTTGCTATTTGTTTAAAGATGAAAAATAATAATCGCACAAGATGTTTCTATTAGAGACATTATGCTATAGAAAATCAGTATTTTTCGCAATCTTAAAAAATCACAAAACTGACGTCACTTACTAAGCACACTTCTGAAAAATATGATTCAGATAACCATTAATAACATAAAAGTCTGGACGCAGCAAGTGCGTTATGGTAGTGAATTTTCATAGAAATGATCTGGCACCAAATATTCTTATAACTTTTTTCTTGTTACATAGACATCTAAATTTTGGTGTGTAGTTTACTTTTTATATCGTAAACCTACCTACCGAATTTGATTACCATAGGTTTTTATTTTTTTAAGTAATTTTTTTTTTAAAGAAAACTCAAAATGTTCCAGGAGAACCTGGTTCGTTTTTCCTGGCTATAGAGCTTATCCAAGCCACTTACAAAAGGAAGGTGTATCCAAATCTTATCAAAATTCAGAAGTCGGAATCTCCCCATTAGTGATTTTTTTACGGAAATTCACTAAAAGATAGATGAAAGCCCTGGCCCATTTCTTCCCTAATATAGGGACAATGTATGTAAGGCTAGATGTATTCTCACCATAATTACAACCGCAGACCGGTTTCGCTCTAATTAGAGCTCATCTGTATGGTGAGAATACATCTAGCCTTACATACATTGTCCCTATATTAGAAAAGAAATGGAAATCTGAATTAAGACTGAGAGTGAAAAGGACAAGTAACAACTGACATAAGCAACAGAAGTAGATGAACACGGGCAAGCGGAGAATTGTCAGGGGCAAAGACAGAAAACCAAAGAACAATGAAAACAAGTCTGCTGAGCTCCATGGTTGGAATCGATCATTGATCAGCAGGAGCACTATTATGGAAACGATTCTATCAGGTTTCTGTATGTAAAGTGAAAGTTCATGGCACTGGTGCTGGAAATGTTAGGAACATTGCTGTTTGAGCCATTTACGTATTTGTAACTCTCCATTTCCTGCAGGACGAAGTCAAAACTTGATGGGTGAAGGATTCTGGCACCGCTCTCCCTGTCAAAGGTGTGGCCGCTCTCTCTCTCTCTCTCTCTCAAGGGGCAGCCGAAAACTGAAGTGGTGTTGTCAGCATTATTCCTGATTCTCAGATGTTCAGAGACTCTGGTACCCATCGCTCTTCCCGTTCTTCCTATATAGACGGGGGATTGGGGATCACCGCAGGTGATACAGTATACGTCTGACTTCTTAAGGTGGGGAATATAATCCTTGTTGTCTGACGTTTAGAAATAATATCACTGTATAATATTCACTGACATCTCAATATTATTTTTCTATATCTATTGACCGAGTACATTTTTAGACTATAAGTATTCCAGCTCACGCATGTTCTGTACAAATAAAGTTATCTTGTTTTAATTAAAAAAGTTACTCTTTATACCAATCCTTCAGACTGCCTAAGTGGCTCTTAAGATACTTATATCTTATGCGGTTATAAGAAAGCATGAACTAAATTTGTAAGAAGCAATATAATTATATTTTGAAAATAAAATAAAAAATAATATTCTAAACCCTAAAAAAAATTAATGTGCATCAATCGAACAGGGATATCAGCACCTCTTTGGTACAGTTTTTTTTTGTACTTTCTAGGTGGAAAAATACTAAGTAACAACCTATAATTATCAGCAAGCCTAGCGGTCTTTGTGATACCACTAATTTAGCTAAGTTTGCAGTTGAACAGAGAAGTGTGCCGGTGCACCGTCTTGCATAAAATACATAAATACCCTGCCTTAAATTTCAAAATAAATCATGAATGAAATTACTGAACCCGTTTTGGTGAAAATTTAGACAGCAATTTCCATTTAGATTTGGTGCTAATTCACACGAGCCTAAGATATGATTTCCAATTATTCCATAGTAAAAACAATCTTGAATACATGTTTGAAATGCCGTTCTACTGTTACGTAACGAATTTTATTTTCCCACATAATACACATGTTTGTTTCTGAAGTTGAATAAGCCCCGGCGAGTAAAGGTAGCTTCATCTTGAAATAGTATTTTATTCAATGAGTAAAGATTGGAACGTGTGATGAGCACTTATAAGTACAATTTGGAGAACCCAATTGATCACATACCAGTTTTAGGCCTGACGATCGTTTCGCTAACAAGCTAGCGCCATCAAAAGGGGTGAATAAACTTATTTAAAAATAAAACTGCATTAATCCCTCTGATGACGCTAATTTTGTCAGCGAAACGATCGTCACGTCTAAAAACTGTATTGGTATTGTGATAAATTGCGTTCTTCAAAATTTACTTATTAGTATTTTATTTATAAGGTTTTAATCTGCATTCTGTTTGTTTTTAAAGGAATGGCAAAATTATAGTCTAGCTGGAAGATCAGCTATCCGTGGGGGGTTTGAAGTGATATGAATAAAGACATTCGTCAGGAAATATCCTCAGAATCGATAATCTACTTACATAGCAGCTGAACTTATTCTCCTTGAACTAATTTCTGGATTATCTGCTGCAGAACTTAAATTCTTGTTCGTAAGTGATATTTTTATACGGCCTAAAATATATCGTTTTCAACGAAATCAACCAGTTTTACTTAATCTGTCATAAAGCTTTTTAAATAATTTTTGATCCGGCTGTGTTCTGTTTGAATGATTTGCAGCATACATTCTACACGCTTACGTTCATTAGAATTTGCTAGAAGCAAATAATATCTTGCATTTTTTCAATAGAAAAACCATTATGTGGCGGCATAATCTTGTACAGAAGCTTACTAAAGTAAGAACCAGTGTCACCAATACGCGATTTTGATAAAACAAAAAAATTTGTTTATTTGCGGTGAATGAAATATGATCTGAGAACTATTACGAAAAATGTGTTGAGACTACTTAGAAAATCGCAAATATTTCTAAAACAGTAACGTTTAGCGTCATACAACGATTGACCTTTTTTGTTAAGAAAATACCAGAGCGCACCATTTTTCATTCAAAACTTTCCTAGCGGCTCTAACAAAAAAGTGTGAGTATTTTAAAACTTAAAGGGTAGCGCAAACAGCGCCTTCTATCCTCTTGAGTCAAATATAACTCATCTGTACTAATTTTCAAGACAATGCGTTAAATACTTTTTTTGATATCAAAGAAAATCAAAATTCATTTTCATACTTTAACCTCCACTCTTTTAATTTTGACTTTTGTACTGAAGTGAATTTGCCTAAATCATAACATTTTGTTACCAATAATCTACTAGCTGTTATAAGTACTATTATTTGGACCAGTCTGTATACAGGGTTAATAAAAATAATGGAGAAGCACTTGTATTTTCCGAGATACTCGTTATTTGAAAAAATTATTTTACAAAAGTTTTTGGTAAAATTTTTTGCTACAAACTGGCCATATTCATTCAAATTCGTTGCTATGGCAACTAATTTTTTGTAAGCGCAAGATATGATTTTTTTTCGTATTTTCGAAAAGAAGTAAATTTTCATAAAAATGTTTTCAATAGCAAATATGCCTCTTTAATGCAAGCAGACATCAATTTGGTCACCGGTATAACCTATATAGTAGAAACAATGTACCATATTTTATCAAAATAACTTAGTGTTTGAAAATGTACAAAAATTTTCCGAAAATAAACTTTAAATGTTTCGGGAAAACTGGTTTCGTAGCCAACCTTAGGTTAATAGCAAATTGAGTTATTGAAATTTGAAGCAATGAATCACAATTCGCTATCAAAACACACTTACTGCACCTAGATTTTTTTTATTACAAAGATGCATCATATTGCATTGAAAATGAAAAATTGCAAAGATATGAAAAAAAATGCAATATATATATATATATATATATATATATATATATATATATATATATATATATATATATATATATATATATATATATATATATATATATATATATATATATATAAGGGACGTTTGAAAAAAAAGGTATGTATCACCAACGACTTATGGGTCAGGTCAGGTCCAAATAAGTTAATAAGATGCAGCTCAAGACACCCTATAATTAACGTATACAATTTTTTCTCACATCTTGTAATGAATTTTCTGGAAATATTTTAGTAAAATGAAAAACAATGACGGTTGAAGCTGAAACTTAAGGGTTTGCAAAACACTCTTCTTGTGACATTTTCTTTACATAACCCGTATTTGTTTAAGGTTCTTTGCCCAAGTGTTGCCAATTTTAAATCGCGACTTTGGCGTTTTAAGGAAAACCACAATTTTTTTTTACATGCCTATAACTTTTTTGTCTGTAAACTTCCAAACTTAAATTTTGGTACATGGTTCACTGTTTATAGCACAAACACGCTTGGTAAATTTGGCTGCCTTTACGTTGTTATTTCTTGAGACATACATTTTTTCCGAAAGAAAATACCAAATTTTACGCGAAAGCC
This sequence comes from Tillus elongatus, assembly GCA_964006375.1. Lineage (NCBI taxonomy): Eukaryota > Metazoa > Arthropoda > Insecta > Coleoptera > Cleridae > Tillus > Tillus elongatus. Next base: position 109,390,789 of record OZ023269.1, on the reverse strand, counting down.
TGGGCAGATTTTCCTGGCTAACAAAGTTATCCAAGCCACTGACAAAAGGAAAGTACCTACCATAATTTTTTTTAATTATCGGTGTGATACACACATTCATATATATATATATATATATATATATATATATATATATATATATATATATATATATATATATATAATTATTTATTTATTTATTTTAATATAACACCACAGTAGACAAACTTCGCAACCAGAAGTCTTTGACTTGTGCGGGGAGACACATATAGATAAAGGACACCACCCATAACTCATCAGAAGCCGGCCTTTACACATTCGAGTGAAAAAGACCGACTGTCTGAATACGGGTCTCGAACCCGCGACCTCCTAGTCCGATTCTAGAGGTTACTGAGTTTGCGAACTGAGCTATTCGAATTTTTTCAAAATTCACAAGTTGGTATCTCCTCATTAGTGATTTTGTTTTAAAGAAAATTCACTAATAAAACAAAACAGCAATAATAATTCTAACTAATTAAATGTTTAAAATGTTGTCCATTATTATCAATACACAATTAATCCCGCGTTTTTAAGGAATTTATTGCATAAACTAAGCTGAGATGCATAATCCGTCTTGTTTCGCCAATAATTATGGCTTTTAGGTCTTGCCTATTTAATGGTCTTTGTAGTCAACATTCTCCAAGTGACCCCTAAGAAAATAAGAAATTTCACTAAAAATGGCGTCAAATCAGGAGAGCGAGCAGGCCACTCAAGAGTACCACCGCGATTCTTTTCTACAAAAAAAAAAAAATCCAAATATTGACGTACGCGTTTCCGAAAATGACAGGGCGCTCCTTCTTGCTAGAACAAAAATTTATTAACTTGGCCTGCTGCAATCACAGAATCACCGCGAGTATAATTTTCTCTACTAATAAATTTAGATATTTTTCAGATGTTAGATTTCTCTCAATGAATAACGAACCGATAATACTGCTGTCTTGTATACCGGCCCATACATACATTATTTGTGGTCGCTGGGTTTGAGCTTCTAGCATCCAATGTGGATTTTGCTGAGACCAATAACGATAATTTTGTTTATCAACAAATTCACTCAGGCTAAAAGAGAGAAAGAAAATAATGTTTCCAGCAAAGTCCGGATTCTCATAATATTACAAAATCCAACACGCCTCTCAAAATCGCCATCTACAAGTTCTTGTAGAAGTTGTACTTACCATCAAGTTCTCAATTGTCTGATTTAAAGCTTTCGTAAGTATTGCAAACTGCAGATAACTGACAACAAAACAATGTTTGCAACTACAAATCCTATTACATTTTTTCAATGGGTAACTTTAAAATGAACAATGAAGTCCAACCGAAATAGGTGATTTTTAAGAAAGTTAATTTTTCTGATTTTTTAAAATCAAATCTGATTAAAGTTTTATAGTGCCGTATCAAGAAAGTTACGTTGTTTCTGAAAATGCAAAAGAACATATCCTTCTATTAAAAAAAGTTGCCATAGCAACGAGATTGTTTACGCTAGTGTGTAGAAAAAAATATAAGAACATTGTGAGATGTACGACACCGTCGCCATCTCGGTACGGAACTATGTAGTATGTTGTCATGACAGCTCCAAATAACACAAAATGTTATAAAATAGGGACTGTGTACAACCAACCAACAATTTTGTAAATTGTCAGCCCTTGCCCATTTCTTCCCTAATATAGAGACAATGTATGTAAGGCTAGATGTATTCTTACCATAATTAGAACCGCAGACCGGTTTCGCTCTAATTAGAGCTCATTAGTATTGTATACCAATTACAGCGAGAACACACCTATAAAGTAATATGGCTATGGTGACTCCTAGAACAAGAGCTCTAATTAGACCGAAACCGGTCTGCGGTTCTAATTATAGTGAGAATACATCTAGCCTTACATACATTGTCGCTATATTAGGGAAGAAATGAGCCAGGGCCAATTCACAAAATTGTTGGTTGGTTGTACAGAGTCTCTATTTTATAACATTTTGTGTTATTTGGAGCTGTAATGACAACATACTACCTGGTTCCGCACCGAGATGGCGACCCTGTCGTACATCTCACATGTTCTAGTTCTACCATAGCACTATTACTTTATAGGTGTCTTCTCGCTGTAATTAGTATACCGTACTGATGAGCTATAACTAGAGCAGAACCGGTTTGCGGTTCTAATTATGGTGAGAATACATCTAGCCTTACAGCAAAAAATATGTCGAAAAACATTCATCAAAACATTTTTTTGAATAACGAATATCTCAGGTAATACAAGTGTCTTTCCATACTTGTTACTAAACCTGTATAGGATATCGGTTCTTGGGGCTTACAAAGACGTGATCTCGTCAAAGGAATATTTAAGATGTTGAATTGATAACCCTTTACCTCGAAAATTTTTGAGGTGTCAGTGTAAGTTGACAAACAAATATTTTTAATTCCTGAAGTTATTACAATTGGCACAATTATTTTAATCAAAAGTTGACTTTTTGGTTGTGGCTTCGAAATTACTTTAAATATTTAAGGTGATGTTCACCAGTGACATTTTCGTGCCTGTTAATTATTATCAATAATAAATTATTATTACCTAAATTACAAAGATTTTTAGGAAGTTTACAAGCTGACACAAGTTTTTGATATCGGAAATACCAACCAAAATGTTTTAACGTAAGTCATCACGATATAAATTATATAGATAATAATATTATAACAGCTTGTTGCTAGACCTTCAATATAGTTAATATATATTAAATGTTTAAGCTGAGTAATCGGTGATTATTCGAAATCACATAATTAGAAGCACGTAGAACGAGAAGTGTGTTGGAAACTTACAACACACTGTGGTTTGGTTTTGCGTTGACGTCGTCCCAGGCCTAATGAATGAAAGTAAGAGTAGTAATGACATTACAACTTCTCGAGCTAACCTGATATATTATAGAAAACTGGGTGAAAGCGCCTGAAGGTCGGCTTACTTTCCTAGGCGATTCTAGGAAATCCATTTTCATTCATTTCCGTTTAGTCTTCATCGATTTATGAATTACTACAAAACCTGTTTCATAACTTTAATAGCTGAACAAAGTATAATCGAGTGATTATGCTTAGTTTAAAAGTCATTACGTTTGAATGGACTTTAACAATTAGGAGGCAATTACAAAACACATACAACATTTGTTTCAGTTTTCATGTGGATTAATTTAATCCAAAAACTGAACAATTAACGCTTTTTACCTAATTTTCGAAGAGAAACTATATGGATCATTACACTTATTAAAAAAATAACTGACCCAATTTGATAAACTTCACAGGTACCCTCATTTCGTAAATAACTTTTATGGGTTTGTTGGCCAGGCTAGTTGGAGAGTTTTCCTGGAAAGTGTTTTATTTTTTAGAAACTTTTTATATCTATGAAAATAAGAAAGTTATTTAAACGAAATGTTGTACACAAATTGCCTTTATTAAAACTAAAATATTCCATTCACCTTTTAGTGAATTTTTGAAAAAAAAATCACAAATGAGGAGATCTCGACTTGAATTTTGAAAAAACTTCTTCAAAAGAGCGCGAATTAGGTCCCCCAGAACACATATCCAGGGTCAGTTTAAAATGTAATATGCTACACACTATATATATATATATATATATATATATATATATATATATATATATATATATATATATATATATATATATATATATATATATATATATATATATATATATATATATATTCAGAAAGATTTACGCGGTCTAATGTGAGACACACTTGATTCTCGAATTGAACCGCGTCCATAATTTATGAAAACTCGACGTTTCGGCTCCTGTTTTGGAGCCATTTTCAAGAGGTCAAGGAAATATGTAAGGACACTCTAAGGCCTCAATCTGCCTACTCCTTAGAGCGGTGGACAAAGGTGGGTGGGGTTGGTTTCAAGAGGTAAAGGAAATATGTAAGGACACTCTAAGGCCTCAATCTGCCTACTCCTTAAAGCGGTGGACAAAGTCTGGATTGGGTTGGTTTCAAGAGGTAAAGGAAATATGTAAGGACACTCTAAGGCCTCAATCTGCATACTCCTTAGAGCGGTGGAAAAAGGTGGGCTAAGTTGTTGTAGCTCGATTACGGGGCCTCAATCTGCCTACTCCCCAAATCTCGCCGGAGATCATCTGTGAGGTCTCAGTGTGTTCAACCCAAGATCTCTCTGAGGCCTAGGATTGAACACATTGAGACCTCACAGACGATCTCCGGCGAGATTTGGGGAGTAGGCAGATTGAGGCCACCGTTTTAAAGAAGGTTACGCAAAGTTTTTAGATCGACTTTTCACTATGATCGAAACGTCGTCTATTACTATGATGTAGAGACTAAAGAGTAAACCAAACACTGGAAGCATGCCAACCAGCACCAAAGTGATGCGAACTGAGATTGGACCATCAGGTGAGTAGTTATTACGTGATCGCTGTAATTCTACGAAACTATGGTAAAAACGACTTTGTATTTCACATTAACAATGACAACTGCAAACATATGATCAAATTGGTAAAACATCCGCCATATTCGCCCGATTTATCACAATCAGACTATTATTTATTCCCGAAGCTCAAGAAGATGTGAAAAGCAAACGATTTTTGACAAACAATGAAGTGGCGATGTAGGTAGTTGAGGACTAAGATAAATAATTTTTGAAGGATTTAAAAATGATTTTTAAACGTTTTGCTAACTGTTAAGTCTTAAAGAAGAATCTGTTGAATAAATACAATTTTGTTTTAGAAAATAATGACCTTTTTTTAATTGTGCGCTAAGTATATTTCAATACCTCCTCGTATTCATAACACATATGAAACGTTAATCCTAGTTTATAAATCAATAATCTTGACCTTTTTATGTACTGTGAGTAATATTATAAGATCGTAGTAAACGAGAAGAGAGATTACAACAGACGCACTAAAGAGGTTGTAGGAGCATCAGAGAACAGAGTGCTGTGGGCGAGTGGGCTAGTTAAAGCTGGATTAAGCGAAGGTAGGGAATTAGAAACGGCCAGGATTAAGACCCCTACCCCTCTTCACCCAACCTTGATCCTTCTATAGCCTATCCTGCCTACTGTTTTAGACGGGAAGTAGGGGATTAAGCTTGCGCGGGATTAACATTCACAAGGGATCAAATATAAAAGAAAAATTGAAAACATAACGCAGTCGACTACTACAGAATGAACCTTGGAGCTCCCCTATCAAAGATTAGCTTCACTGCTTAGAGAAATATATAGTTTTACTAGATGCATATTAAATGAAGCTCTACAACAACGACATGACACGTGCGTATGTACGCACAACCAAATTAATATTATCTCTAAAAATTATAGTAAACAAACCTCGAAGATAATAAGCACGAACATGTCCTTATTGTAGACTTGCTTAGCTGGAACATAAATTAGCAGTATGTATTTATTTGCAAACTCGCAGAGTTTCCCAGACACCTGTTGATTCCTTTCCGTTACACTAGGTCTCACAAACTTTAGGAATAAAATAATGATTCAGTTTTTAATTAAATCTTCGGTATCACACATTCTTTCTTATACTTTTTTCCATGGAATAGTTCAGGAAATCAAGACCCATGTGTCTCTAGGACATTATGAACTTGATTGTTGTCCACAAGTTGGGTTGTTACGCGCTTTCTAAATAGCTGGAGATCATATGCCTTCGGAAATATATCTGCCGGGAGCTGAAAGGAAAGAAAAAGGTTCGCAAAAAACTGTCAAATGGGTAATTTGACACTAAAACGGGTTTTCCAATTAATGGACTCAGGCAGTAGTACTAACGAAGCAATTTCTGAGAAGCAATGTCGATAGAATCTATAGACAAGGCAGCGGTTTCCAACATTTCTTCTTCGGCGTGGAAAAGTGCGATTTACTGTGGGAGATAAATCTTCTATAAAGCAAACAACTCGTTTTGTAATATAATATAGAAGGACAACGTTGTCTTTGTGGTAGTATCCTATACATGAAAACAATATTCCAGCTATGGACGTGTCTGTGCTTTATACAGCGTAAGAATCTGGTATGATGAAAACGAACTTTCAACTCGAAATAGAAACCCAAGCTTACTTCCTGCTGCCCTTGCAATATTGGAAGCATGTGAATGCCAGAAAGATCCTCAGTAACCATTATATCCGATAAAGAGGATGTGGCGTTTTTGGTCAGTATTTGGCCAGTCATCTAAACGTCTGGCCATTGTAGGACCCAATACCCATATAAGATCCGATTCTGTACCTTTGAGGCATTAAATAAAGCCATATTTGCAGAGTCCGACCTAAGATTCTTAAGACAGGTCATCATGTAGGGGTAGGGTGGGGTTGGTTACTAAGACTCTCATTTTTAAGGAGCTAGAAACACAATGAGAACGTACTGGAAAAACTGATATAATTAGCAAAGTTATGGATTGAACTGTTAGTTGTTAACAGGTCATTTATATGTAAAAGAGAAAGTGTGGTAGCCAAAATGGAACCCTGTGGAATACCCGCATAAAGTACTAATTAATCTGATGAAACACTTTCAATAGCAACATGCAAGAAGCGCTCCTCCAGAAAGTTGTCCATAGACATAGTTTTAAAGGCAATATGAAGTTCTCGATATGAAACATACCATTGTTCTAGATGCTGAAACTGCACATTAGAACAAAAATTGAGTTACGCGATTTCCCGCCGCATGATTTTAACTGTGCTTTATGCAGTTGTTCGACCTTTGCTATATGTTGTTCTTTGTTTCTAGGTGTAACCAACGTCTCAAAAATGTTAGAATACACGTACACCTGTTGCAGTTCCAGCCTAAACTGCTGCTATTTTGTTGAGCTGTCGATATTGTTTTTGATGTTTCAGTGAGTTTTCTTTAAAAAATTCACTAATGTGGAGAATTTTGAAAACATTTCTTTAAATGAGCGCGAACTACGCCTTCTAGAACACATATCCGGGGTCAGTTTCAATTTTATATATATATATATATATATATATATATATATATATATATATATATATATATATATATATATATATATATATATATATATATATATATATATATATATATATATATATATATATATATATATATATATATATATATATATATATATATATATATATATATATATATATATATATATATATATATATATATATATATATATATATATATCGCACCCATAACTCAAACAGTAACGAGTCAATTGTAATTTAGTTTGGTGAGTACCTTCCTTTGGTAAGTTCGTTGGCCGGGAACATCGGCCTGGTTTTTCGAGGAAAATGTGTTTTCTTTCGGAAAAATTTTATATCTCCGGAAATAAGTTATGGCACCCAGATTTAGTACAAGTAATCTGTAAGTTAAAAGACAAAAAAGCTATAGGTGTTTAAAAAAAGGGATTTTCCTCTTAAAACGTCAAAGTCGCGATTTGAAATTTCAAATTTGGCAACATTTAGGAAAAGAACCTGAAACTAATACGGGCTATGTATAAAGTTGTAGCAAGAGGAATGTTTTACACACCCTTAAATTTCAGCTTCAACCGTCATTGTCCTTCATTTTACTAGAATATTTACAGACAATTCAGCAATTGTTTTTAAATAATGCGCACCAGAACTTACTCCTGTCCTGACTCGTGTGTTTTAGACATCTTACAATAGAGGCATATTCCCTAGTAAGTGGAAAACTGCTCGAGTACAACCCATCCCCAAGAAAGGATCCAAAGCGCTTGCTAGCAACTACAGGCCTATTTCTCTCCTTTCAGTCGTCGCTAAAGTGATGGAAAAGTGTATAAACACCGAATTACTAAAATTTCTTGAGAAACACAGTCTAATCCACGACAGGCAGTATAGATTCCGTCAGCGCAGATCAACTGCCGACCTCCTTTCCTCCATATCCAAAGCATTCGACCAGGTCTGGCACGCAGCGCTGCTTAACAAACTACCGGCCTATGGCCTACCACCAAAACTCTGTACCTGGAGCATTTCTGTTGTCGTGGATGTCCATTCCTCTAAACTGTATCCAACTAATGAAGGAGTTCCTCAAGGTTTAGCTTTTGCCCCTACTTTGTTTCTTCTCCTCATCAATAACCTCCTCTCTAGCACATCCAACCCAGTTCACAGTTACGCAGGCGACAGCACCCTCCACTCAAATATACAATATTCTAAGCCTGTCTCTTTAGCCCAATTAGACGAGGATCACAGACTCATGAACGGTTCCGTCTCCGTTGATCTCCAAAATATATTAGACTGGGAAGTAGAAATCTTGTACAATTCAACCCCACCAAATCTCAGTCTTGCTCTCCTCCTCATAAGATATACACCAGCCCTAGACCCATCACAATGAACAACCAAGTTATTCAAAGTAATGAGTCCTTTTCACTTGTTGGCATTACTGTGGATCGAAATCTCAATTGGCACCAACATGTCACATCAATTGCAGAAGCGGCTGCTAAGAAATTAGGTTTCCTCTTCCGGGCTCGCAAATACTTTTCACCAGCTAATCTATATACCTTATATCCTTTACAAATAAGGCCAAACCACGAATACTGCTCCCACATCTGGGGTGCCGCTGCCGCTTCTACACTCGCTATACTGGACTCCATTCAGAAGAGAGATATACGTCTCATCGGTGACCCTATCCTCACCCAAAGGCTACCGTCCCTTGCCCACCAACGTGCTGTTGGTAGCCTCTCTCTCTCTTTTATAGATATCTGCACGGGCACTGCTCAGAGAAGCTTTCTTCCATAGTTCCTCCACCTGCTGCCCCCAAAAGATCTACCAGGGGAACAGAACGAATGCACCCTTTTACTGTCCAGGTCACCAGACATAGAACATCTTGTTATGCCCGCTTTTTTGTCCCGAGGACTTCCAAGTTGTGGAATTCCTTGCCGGCACATGTTTTTCCTTCTCCTCCGAACCTCCAAACCTTCAAGTCCAGAATTAACAAGTTGCCTCTTTCCTCCTCGTCGACACCCACGGTACGATAGTATTTAGGCTGTAAGCCCTCGTGGTGTGTTGTTGAAACAATATATTCAAATAGACCCTTTCTCTGATGCTTTGGCTGTAGTTTTAGGTATGAGTTTATCGTTTAAAGGTCTGTATTTTTTAGCGAAATTCTGTAGAAAAAGTCGCCACTTTAAAATTTTTAAAAGATTTCTTTAAATGAGCGTGATCTAGGCCGCCTGGAACCCCTATCCGGGATTAGTTTTAGTTTTAGTTTTTATCTGATATATATATATATATATATATATATATATATATATATATATATATATATATATATATATATATATATATATATATATATATATAGTGTAACGCATTTCTACGGTAAAATAAAAAGTTAATATATCCGTTATTATACAAGATACGAGAAAAAATTTTATACGATAATTATAGGGTGTGTTGAGCTGCATCTTATAAATTATTTCTTTAATCACAGGTGGCTCATAACTCGTTGGTGATATAATCTTTTTTTATCGATCACGCCTTATATTATTGCATTTTTGCATTTTCCGTGGAAATGCATGTTTGTAAGAAAATAAATTCAGGGCGCAGCAAGTGTGTTATGGTATCGAACTTTCATAAAATGCTTCAAATTTCAATAGCTCAATGTGCTCTTACCTGAGATTCGTTGGCCAGGAAACCAGTTTTTTCGGAGAATGTTTGTACATTTTCAAACAATAAAGTTATTTTGATAAAATATAGTAGATTGTTTGTACTATATAGGTTACACTTACAACAAAATTTGATGCCTGCTTTCTTTAAAAAAAGACATATTTGCTATTAAAAACATTTTTATGAAAATTCATTATCATAACGCACTTGCTGCGTACAGACTTTTTGTTTTGGCTCCTCTTTATGGAGCTCTAAAATACAACATATATATATATATATATATATATATATATATATATATATATATATATATATATATATATATATATATATATATATATATATATATATATATATATATATATATATATATATATATATATATATATATATATATATATATATATAGGCTGTTTCAAAAAACATGCACCATCGCTCGTGGGGCAATTCCTTACTAAAAAATAAGAAAAAAAGTTCCTGTGCACATGGGCCCGGAAACGCATAGTTTCCAATATACAGGGAGTTGAATTTTAATATTTTTTTTAATTTTTTATAAACAATTTCAAAACCACTGGATTGATTTTAATGAAACTTGGAACTTGAAAGTGTATTATGAAAGTGCATATTTTCAAGTGAAAATCTACTTACAACTGCGTCAGTGGCGTGCGTACGGGGTAACTGTAAAAATTCATTTGGGAAAAAAATATGTGCGCCACTGTCTTTTTCCAATTTTGACACATCAGTTATGAAGCTTATTACATAAGCCACAAAAGCTGCCTCTTGGTATTTTTTCGTTTAGGGTATCCCTTAGGAGATATGATTAATTTTATAAAAAGGGGCAAAGTACCGATTCGTTGGAGTAATGAAAACAGTAATCGTAAAGTGCCATGAAACTATAATTTTTGACAGTTCTCTAAATTCTACAATTTTGAAGTGCTTTGTAGGCGTCAAAAGAGTTTTCGTGCTATTCTTTAAATTTTGATACGGTGCAGTATTTTCGTTTTTAGTTATTTGTTGATACTGAGCTGCTCATTAATATTATTTCCTCCTCTCAAGATGGTTTTCATTAAGTACACTTCAGCGGATTTGACTGATATGTTGTTAATTTATGGACAAACAAATCAAAATGCTAGACAAGCTGTGCGAGTTTATCAGGAAACTTATCCGCAAAGAAGAATTCCTGACAAAAATATTTTCCCACGTATTGTAAGACATTTGAGAGAAACTGGTTCTTTAAAACCTTTAACAGCTGACTCTGGACGCAGAAGATACCGCCGAACTGTACGAGTTGAAGAGGCAATATTAAATAGAGTTGAACGTGATCCTAGTACAAGTACGAGAATTATTGCCACCGAACTGGGTAATATTTCGGCATCATCAGTTCACAGAACTCTGAAGGATCAAAGTTTATATCCCTATCATTTTACACGTGTCCAGGAACTTCTACCTAGAGACTTTCAACCAAGGGTAATGTTTTGTCAGTGGTTCTTAAACAAACTTAGGCACGACCAACATTTTTCTAAACGTGTACTATTTACTGATGAGGCGTCATTTACGCGAAAAGGTATCGTAAATTTTCACAATTTACATACATGGGCCGATGAAAACCCACACTCTCTAAGAGTTGCAAATTCGCAGTATCAATTTTCCATCAATATTTGGGCTGCTATTATTGAAAATCACATAATTGGTCCTGTTGTTCTACCGAATCGTCTTGACCATGAATCATATTTAAACTTTTTACAAAATGATTTGCCGGTGTTACTACCGCTTTTTATCAGAAATGGTACAATGTGGTTCCAGCATGATGGTGCGCCCGCACATTTTGCAGCAGTTGTAAGAACATATTTAGCCAACACATACGGTCACCAATGGATTGGTCGTGGAGGTCCGGTGTCATGGCCACCTCGATCTCCGGACCTGAATCCTCTCGATTTTTATTTGTGGGGTCATTTAAAAGAAATAGTGTATAAAACACCAGTAAATACACGAGAAGAATTGTTGGGAAGAATATAATATGCATTTGACAGCATTAGAGAAGATCAAAATATTTGCAGAAGAGTAAGAAGATTTGTTGTTGTGTTCGACGAAGGGATGGCCTCGGAAATCAAGTTCAGCCGGCCACAGTACATTCCAAAGATATAATTCAATTCTCTACATATTATAGAAATGTATAGTGTAGACTCATATACACATATATTAAGAGACAATCATAAAGAGTAAGAAGATCTTTGCGCAGAAGGTTAAATAATTGTAACGACGCTAATGGTGGTCACTTTCAACATTTTCTTTAGCTTTGTTATTAAAGTCAATTGAGTAATGTACAAAAAACAAGAGTTTGGAAAAATCATGGTGTCTTTACGATTACTTTTTTCATTTTTTATTTTTATTTTTTATTTATCATTTTTTATCAATGTTTGTAATATTCATTTCAATGTTTATTACCAATAAGTTTTACGTAGGTTAGTTATTTGCACGTTTATTGCTGTAATGTTTACTGTATGTTTTGTTATTCATATTCTTATGGTTGCAGTAAACATATATTATTATTATTATTATTATTACGCCGACTAATCGGTACTTTGCCCCTTTTTATAAAGTTAATCATATCTCCTAAGGGATACCCTGAACGAAAAAAATTCACTAAAATACCAAGAGGCAGCTTTTGTGGCTTATGTAATAAGCTTCATAACTGATGTATCAAAATTGGAAAAAGACAGTGGCGCACATATTTTTCTCCAAATGAATTTTTACAGTTGCCCCGTACGCACGCCACTGACGCAGTTGTAAGCAGATTTTCACTTGAAAATATGTACTTTCATAATACACTTTCAAGTTCCAAGTTTCATTAAAATCAATCCAGTGGTTTTGAAATTATTTATAAGAAATTAAAAAAAAAATTAAAATTCAACTCCCTGTATATTGGAAACTATGCGTTTCCGGGCCCATGTGCACAGGAACTTTTTTTCTTATTTTTTAGTAAGGAAATGCCCCACGAGCGATGGTGCATGTTTTTTGAAACAGCCTGTATATATATATATATATATATATATATATATATATATATATATATATATATATATATATATATATATATATATATATATATATCGTGACATACCTGCTTTGATTAATGAATTTCAAATATCAAATTAAAATTTACATGGTAAGCATTAACAATTTTAAGTGCAGCAAATTTCACCGACTTATCGTAATAACTTTTGTTATTGCTTTTTTACAACTTATTCATTTCAAACGGTAAACATAATTTTATTAATATTAAGATTATTAATTAAATGTAAATGATTTATTTCGTTTAAAACTGAAATCCAGACTAATCACAAATCTGTTGCAATAACTTTTTGCAATTGCCTATAATATTACAAAAATAAAACTATACTGAAAATCTAATTCAAACTGAACATTATGAGAAATGCTTATAAATAATTTTAGATTAGCACACATTTGAAAAACACTTATATAACTGTACTTAAAACGTAACGAATAATCAGCGTTTAGATATCCAGTGAATGGACCAAGTAAAAGTAAAAAGTCTGAACGCAGCAGCATGTGCATTATGGTAGTAAGAATTTTTTTACAATAACTTATTAAACATTTATTATTAATTACCAAAGTTCACAAAAATCTTACAAAAAAAAAAAATGAGTTCCACAGCAACAAACAAATTTCTGCGAAAACTGAAAATATTTTCTACACAAAAAATTCCTAAAAGAATACATAAAATTCAAATTATATACCCAATCTCTAATTCAAATTCAAAATAAAATAATTTGTTTGCAGGAAAACCCATTAATTATTTTTGACGAACTTCGTTAAAAAAATGTTCCATTAAAACTTCTTTGAATACTTTTTCACACCAAAATTCGTAACAAATGTTTCTTCTAAGAAAATTCATTAAATTTATTCATAAGAAAATTCGCTATTAAAAAGATTTTGTACAAGAAAATTCGCTACTAAAAGAATGAATAAATTGAAATATATGCAAATTCTGATCTTAATACATAAATTGATACTTTTTCAGTGGCTTCACAACAACAATTCTTTTGCTTGGCGACGCTGTAAAAAATGAAACCGGTTGCAGAGAAGAAAAAGTCTGGACGCAGCAAGTGCGTTATGGTAGTGAATTTTCATTAAAATGTTTTTAATGGCAAATATCTCTTTTTTAATGAGAGCAGGCTAAGCAGCAGGCTAAATATTTTTTACACAAAATTTTGCTAAAAGAATACATAAAATTTAAATTATATACCTAATCTGTAATTCAAATTGGTTGCACAAAAATCCATTAAAACTTAAATTTCGTTTAAAAAATGGTCCTTCAATGTATAATTTTTCATACAAAAATTCTCAACAAATGTTTCTTTGAATAAAATGCATTAAAGTCATTTATAAGAAAATTCGCTATTAAAAATAAGTTACATAAATTTAAAAAAAACTGGTCCGATTTTCCTGGCCAAAGAACCATTTCAAGTTATTTACCAACCTACCAAAATATAATTTACCACAAAAACTTTTTCGAGGACACAACAATAATTTCATGAAAATTTGCAAACAATTGTTCAAAAAATCCGTAAACGATTTTTTATATTAGCTTATTAAACATTTATCATTAGTTACCCAAATTGCACAAAAACATCTTACAAATAATGATTTCTTCTACGAAGCACAAGACAATTTCTGCGAAAACTGACTAAATATCTTTTACACAAAATGTTGCTAAAAGAATACATAAAATTCAAATTTTATACCTAATCTGTAATTAAAATTGAAAATAAAATAATTTGTTTGCACGAAAATCCATTAAAACCTTATTTTCAGCGAATTTCGTTTAAAAAAGATTTCATCAATTGAATAATTTTTCATACAAATTTTCGCAACAAATGTTTCTTCAAAGAAAATTTATTAAATTCATTTATAGGAAGATTCACTGTTAAAAGAACATTTTGTACAAGAAAATTAGCTAATAGAAATAAATTAAATAAACTAAAAAATATTCAAAATTTGATCTAAATACAGAACTAGATACTTTTTCTGTGGCTTCACAGAGAAAATTGTTTTGCGTGTGGATGCTGTAAAAATTGAATCCGGTTGTAGAGAAGAAAACAACTTATTCACAAATCTCTACGTCTATGTTAACTGTGGAACGGTTTTACCAACTAAGGGCAACAACAGCTGCTATTAGACTTGAATTAACAGTCTTCGGCCATCTAAGCATGCAAACTAAAGTAAACTAAAATGTAGATAACCCATAATGGTCTTCGGTTATTTATTTGTAATATGTAACGTCTATTTAGATGCATTTTTGTAAATATTGTAATCAAATGAGAACATTTGAAATATAAATGTACCTTCGAATATACAATCCTTGCAATTTTTACCATTTAGACACCGCATTAGTTATAAAAGCTTTATTTAAACATTACTAATGTTTGACGTTTTAAATCCCCACTTTCACATTTGCAAGAGAAAAATTATGAAATTTTCAAAGTAATTTTTGCCATACTTCTTGACCTTTTTGCGCAAATAAAAATACACGTTATCTGTAATATTTAAGAGATTTTGTTTAACAGATACAATATTTTGGTATGGCGTCTTCTCTGACATTTTGCTTCATTAAATGCCCATACATTTTATTTTCTTACAACTTAGAGTTCTAAATTTTGGCACTTACTTTTTACAATGTAAACCTGCTTGCCAAATTTGGTTGCCATAACTTTGTTATTTTCGGATATACAATTTTTTTCCGAAATAGAAACTAAAACTTTCCTTCCTTACAAAATGAATGCACCTGCCAAATTTCATTAAAATCGGCCCATTATTTTTTGAGTTATCGGTGCGATACATACATATACATACATACATACATACACATATATATATATATATATATATATATATATATATATATATATATATATATATATATATATATATATATATATATATATATATATATATATATTTATTTTCTTTTCTTTTAACCCAGAGGTCTAAAAACACTAAGTGAGTAGCGAACGTGTCGCCACCTAGTTCGGAACCAAGTACTTGTTGTCACGCCCGCTCCAAATAATACAGAGTATTAAAAATAGAGACGGTATACAACTAACTAACAATTTAAAAAATTGTTAGCCCTGGCCCATTTCTACCCCAATATAGGGACTAAGTATGTAAGACTAGATGCATTCTCGCAACAATTTGAGAGCGAAACCGGTCTACGGTTCTAATTGTTGCGAGAATGCATCTAGTCTTTCAGAGGTCTAAATTTTCGTACGTAGTTTACTTATTAAAATTTAAACCTGCCTGCCAAATCTGGTTGCCATAACGTTGTTATTTTCGGAGATACAATTTTTTTCCGAAATAAAACTCAGAATTTTTGTTTCTTACAAAATGAATGCACCTGCCAAATTTGATTTAAATCGGCCCATTATTTTTTGAGTTATGGCGCAACGTCTTCTTTAAAGAGCGGAACGTGGAGGTATTCAACTTACTGAAACACAATACCACTGCCTCGGTTGTTGTTATTTTTAGTATGTACCGAATGAATTATTAATTATGTTAAAAAAGTGATCGACGTTTTGTAATAGGATCCGAACCCCTGAGCTCTACACAGCAAGCTGATGTTCCACCAGCTGCGTTAACTGAGACCTCATATACAAAGTAAAAACCTTCCTTGGTTCTAGCCACTGTCGAGTAGAGAAATAGAACAAATTGAAGAAAAAATGTGTACAATGTTAGTAAAGTAAAATTGATGGTTTTCTAGAAACATTATATACTTCTGAAAAGTCATGTGGTATACTTAATTTGATCAATTTGTACAGGTCAAAAAATCGACTTGCTACGCTTGTTTGGGCAGTGGAAATCGTAAGCATAAATTTGTTTATATTTTTTGTCTGTTTTCTCGTCAACTGCGGAAGTTCCTTAACAGTGTGCTTTAGGGCTACCAGTTTTTATAATGTCATGATCAGTATAATTTATTTGGTCGATTATTGGACAGCCAATAGTTAGTAGTTATCTTTTACAAATCCTTGCTTAGGCGGTGTTTCTTAGGTCAAGTTAGTATTGATTGTTAATTTTTATTAGCTTTGATATTAATGCAGTATTTCTGATTAGCCCTTGCCTGGTTTCACAAAAAAATAGCGTGAGGCTAAATATCGCCAGGTATCAGGGATATAAGATGTTTTTTTTGTTTGTTTCTGGTTTATATTGTTTAGTAAAAAGCAACCTATTATTGTTATTATTTAAAAAAATCATTTCTGAAATTTGCAACCAAAAATTAAAATATATAAGAAAACTCACCAGGTGATTGTTTTGCAGGGTCAAATTCCTCCTTGATGGAGGGAGACGAGACAGTATTTTCAAGTGGTGTTGATGATCTCACTGTGGGAGGTGATGGCAGTCTTTCAGCAGATTCTTTGCTAGATCTTCCTGTTGCGCTTGTAGTAGTGGTAGAAGTTGGAGGTGGTGTTTTACATGATCGGGTCAACGCCAGCGCTTGGCTCTGTAACAGTCGATTTAACATATTATCGTGTTTTTAGAAGAAACATTTAAAATTTATGTTAAACAACAAATAGGGCGTAATTTCTAGCGCCTGGCTTGAAACCGTTTTCAAAATTACTACTTTTAAGTAAAAAATCAATGAGACTACTGAAGTATAAATGCTTGCCTAGTCAAGCTTACCGAATTTACCAAGTTTCGAATCCACGATAAACTGCGAACCTTTGTGAGAAATATGTAAATATTATTTCCGTTTTAAGACCTTGTGTGCCTAATATTGCACAATAACTTTATTGCTCTTTATTTTGTCTAATATGACAATAGAGCAGTTTTCTCATGTATAACGTCCACTTACTTCTGCAAATAAAGCCAATCACCGACGCCATTGAGCAGTTTCACCTACCAACCCTGAAAATTTTGCCGAATACACTCTTTGTGCCAATGACTTACCCCTTAGCCAAAGAGAATACCCTGCATTCTTTCTGTAAAGGAGTAGGGATTTTTAAGGTACCTAACCCGACATGGTACGCGGGATAGACGGCCTTACACCCCCTCATACATGCAACTTGCTCAAACCCAATGTCACAACCTTGGTTGGTGTTAATTTTACCATATGCACTAACAGGGTGAATTAACGCCACTACTTGGAATCGAACCAGCCACCCTTGACTACCAGAGTACAGTATTACCACTAAGAATGTAATATAGCGGTTATGACTAAGTAATTTTGCACCATGTAGATAAAGTTATATGTTTATCTCCATCTAGTTTTGAATTTTATATCAAATTTACGGAATTACGAGCAAACAAAATATAGTCTGTAAGACTGTAATCTGGGTGTTTGGTGGTTACAAAAATATGGTCTTATGCTTTCTTATCTATCAAACGCCAGATTAATAGAGAAACTCAGGATGACTTGTGTTGTCTATAGTCGTGATTTTTTTATAAGAAAAAAAATTACAGCAATATCATAAGCTCGTATTTTTTAGAATTTGTAAAAGTTGTCGTATTTGAATTATTATTTAATTATTTCTTCTACCAGAAACTTCAATTATATAGGGTTATACAAAAAATGTGTTAGTTTCATAGGACTCTACTGTCTATTGGTAAAAACGCCGTATCATAATATTTTATGTGCCAAAAATGCGAAAAGTTGGAAAACAATTGAAATAACTCAAAAACGATGACCGCTATCATTTTTTTCTCTACAGACATACATTATAATTAGATGAGAAGTGCAAACATTCAATAATATAGGAGGTGTTTGAAAAAAAAGAGAATTTGTATCATCAATGACTTACGGGCCATATGTGACTGTCAAATAAATTTTATAAGATGCAGCTTAAGTCGCCCTATAATTAAGGTATACAATTATTTCTCGTATCTTGTGTAATAACGGGTATATTGAGCTTTACCGTAGAAATGCGTCATCCTGTATGTATGTGAACAGATAAAAACTGAAACTGATCCCCGATGTGCGTTCCAGACGGCATAGTTTGCGCTCATTTGAATAAATCTTTTTAAAATTGAAATGTCGCAGTCTCTTCATAAGCAAATTGTTTCTACGAAAATTGGATAAAAATTATAAACTGTTAAACAATAAACTAGATAGTACAACTACTGCTAATACATCAGAGAGAGGGTCTATTTTAAATGAATTTTCTGGAAATATTTTAGTAAAATGAACGACAATGACAGTTGAACCTGAAATTTAAGGGTTTGTAAAACAACTTTCTTGCCAAATGTTTTCTGCATAACCCGTATTCGTTGCAGTTTCTTTGCCCAAGTGTTGAAAATTTTGACCCCACTTTTTTTAAATGCCTATATAACTTTTTTTCTCTTTTAATTTACGGATGTAAATTTTGGTACATAGTTTACTTTTTATTATATAAGTCCCCGTATCAAATTTGGTTGCCATAACTTTGTCATTTCTGGAGATAAAAAAATGTTCAAAAAGAAAACTTAAAATGTTCTCGGAAATCCTGGTCCGATTTTCCTGGCTAACGAACCTATCCGAGCCACTTGTAAAAGAAAGGTGTTACCAAATGTGATCAAAATCGGCCCATTATTTTTTGAGGTATCGGTGTGACACGAGATCTCTTCATTAGTGAACTTCTTATTTGTACGAAAATTGACTAAAAGAAAATTTGATAATCAAAGTCTAGGATGCTGTAAACAATAGTATGAAATTAATTTTGATTTAGTGATGAATAAATCTGAATGGTGAGATGGTGGAGACGCCGATCAGCAATGTTTTTAATCTGGGTTAAGTGGGGTCAAAAAGCATCAAATTCCTTTCCTACTGGCTATATTTACTGCCACAAGATAACTACCTATAATAATTATTTTTTATTGCAACGCATAATAAAATGATACTTCATTGCAGCGATTGAAGAATTAAAGGATTGATTACTTGATCATATTTTATTTAAAAAATTGACACTGACACATATTACGTTGTGCAAATAATCTCGACATATAATCCCACACAGCGCTGGCTTCATATATCCTACATTATTAATGTTTAAACATTATACAAGGTGCATTCAAATATTTGGATCATTTCTCAAAAACTAATAATAAAAATTACAACAAATTTGTATACTTTTATTAAAGCACTGATAATATTAGCTAACTATTTCTGCACTACAAACCTATAAGTATAAAAAGTCTGGACGCAGCATGTGCGTTATGGTAGTAAATTTTCATAGAAATGATCTGGCACCAAATATTTTATTATAACTTTTTTTTCTTGTAATATAGAAACCCAAGTTTTGGTGCTTAGTTCACTTTTTATATCGTAAACCTACCTACCAAATTTGGTTATCATAGCTTTTTATTTTTTGAGATTAAAAATTTTTTCGAATTAAAACTAAAAATTTTCCCGGAAAACCTCGTCCGATTGTCCTGGCTAACAAACTTATCAAAACCACTTACAAAAGGAAGGTACACACCCAATTTGATCAAAATCGGCCTATTATTTTTTGAGTGATCGGTATGATACATACATACATACATACATATATATATATATATATATATATATATATATATATATATATATATATATATATATATAAACATATAAAAATTGAAACTGATCCCGGATATGGATTCTAGGGGTCCTAGTTCGCGCTCATTTGCAAAATTTTTAAAAAATTCAAAACTACTCGGGGTCTCCCCGTTAGTAAATTTCACTAAAAGCCTGGACGCAGCTAGTACGTTTTGTAGCGAGTGTTCAGATAAATTATATGCACAATTTTTTTAAGATAATTATAAGAGCCTGGGTGGGTCAGTAGTAAGAACGTATGCCTCTGAACCGAAGAGTACTGAGTTCGATTTCAGAGTTCCCTTTTCACTTTTTTAGTGCATACTGTACAATTACTACAACTAAGAAAAGTATAGACGCAGCAAGTGCGTTATGGTAGTGAATTTTCGTAGAAATGATCTGGCACCAAATATTTTATTTTAACTTTTCTTCTTGTAACATAGAAACCTAAATTTTGGTGCATAGTTTACTTTTTATATCGTAAGCCTACCAAATTTGGATATCATAGATTTTTTATTTTTTAAGTTAAAAATTTTTTTCGAATTAAAACTCAAAATTTTCCCGGAAAACCTCGTACGAGTTCGGCCAGTTATTTTTTGAGTTATCGGTGTAATATATATATATATATATATATATATATATATATATATATATATATATATATAAAAATTGAAACTGACCCTGGATATGGGTTCTATGGGTCCTAGTTCGCGCCCATTTGCAGAAAAAAATTCAAAATTCAAAACTCGGGATCTCCCCCATCAGTGAATTTTTTCTACGAAAGTTCATTAAAAGCCTAGACGCAGCAAGTACGTTATGGTAGCGAATGTTCAGAGAAATTATATGCACAATTTTTTTAAGAGAATTATAAGAGCCTGGGTGGTTCAGTGGTAAGAACTTGTGCCTCTGAACCAAAGAGTACTGAGTTCGATTTGAGAGTTCCTTTTTCAGTTCTTCAGTGCATACTGTATAATTAATATCAACCAAGGTTGTAGCACTGCGTTTGAGCAAGTTGAATGTCTGCACGTTTCGCCCTGCGGAGGGAGCGTAAAGCCAGCTGTCCCGTGTCCGTGCGATGTTGGAGCTATTTAAAATGAATTTTCTGGAAACATTTTAGTAAAATCAAGGACAATGACGGTTGAAACTAAGACTTCAGGGTTTTAAAAAAATTCTTCTTGAGACATTTTGTTTCCATAGCCCGTATTAGATTCAAGTTCTTTGCCTAAATGTTGCCGATTTTGACGTTTTAAATCGCAACTTTGACGTTTTGAGGAAAACCCCAATTTATTTTTATTTAAATGCCTATAACTTTTTTGTCTTTTGACCTACAGAGCTAAATTTTGGTAGGTAACTTACCTATAATAATATAAACGCGTACCAAATTTGGTTGCCCTTACTTTGTTAATTCGGGAGATATAAATTTTTTCTAAAGAAAACACAAAATTTTTCGGGAAACCTGGGTCGATTTTCCTGGATAACGAACTTATCCAAGCCATTTGCAAAAGGAAGGTATTCACCAAACTTAATTAAAATCGGCCCATTATTATTTGAGTTATCGGTGTGATACCTATATATATATATATATATATATATATATATATATATATATATATATATATATATATATATATATATATATATATATATATAAAAATTGAAACTGACCCCGGATATGTGTTCTGGGGGGGGCTAATTAGCGCTCATTTGAAGAAATTTTTTCAAAATTCAAAAATCGGGATCTCCCCAATAGTGAATTTTTTTAAGAAAATTCACCAAAATGGAACATATTGTAAGTATCTCGAGCAATACATTTCATTTTAAACATAAATATATTTATCTTAGCGGGATCGATATTAATTCTAGGCGTAAGGAGATATGTATAGAATCCAGGCTGGGTGTAGGTATAATAGCTAAATGATCAAAGAGAATACATAAATTCTATTTGGTGTGCATTTAAAGTTACTGCTAGAGTACTGACACTGAAAAGAGGGGAGCGTGATAACCCTATCGCAAAGCAGTTGTGTATTCTTAGCTCTTTAGCCCCCCTTGCATTTCAACTGAAAAGCACTAAAGAAGTCAGCTCAGATCGCTCAGATATAAGAAGATCTCCGTTAAATCCGCATGACTCATAATTTCCTTAATCCGCATATAACAAGCATTTGTGCCCGCTTTTTTAAAACCCATACTCAAGAGTTTTTAGAATTAAATAAGCTTGCGATTTTAAACCTTTATCATTCCGACATTATATAGCTACTAAATTTCAGCATTCTTATTATCCAGCTTTCTAAACTCTTCATTAAATTGCATGCCCATAAAGACATCTCCCTCAGCCTATTTTTTAACTTTGTCCTTTTTTGTTCTTCTTTACTCTTTTGCACATGCTTCGTCCGCTGTTTATTTCATTAATGAATTATAAGTATTGTACTTTGCTCTAGAGATTGGCGGTTTTATTCGCAAAGGAATCAGAAGAACGTATTTTTTTAACCTACTTCAAAAAAGGAGGAGGTTCTATGTTCGTCTGTATGAATTTTATTTATGTATCTTCACCGATACTTACGTCAATTGTGGGCAAATTAAACAAAATTATTTGCTTGAAAGGGTATACTCCTGAGATGGTCCCATTTCCACCAAGTCAGGATTTGATGATGGGACCTCAGGGAAATCGATGTAAATCCTCAAAGCTTATTTTTTTATGTAACTTTACCGACATTTTCGTCAAGTGTGGACCAATTTAAAAAAATATATTTTTTTGCTTGAAAGGGTGCACTCCTGAGGTGGTCCCATTTTTACCAAGTCAGGATCTAATGGGATCTCAGAGAAATCGAGGCAAATCATCTTATAATCTATGTAACTTAAAGTTCTACTTTAATACGACACTTTGATTATTTTATAGCAGTTTTATAATACCGTACTCAGTACGTGCGTATATTTACACTAAAAATGGAAAATAAACAAATTTTAAAAAATTAAACCGACTTCAAAACAGTTGTTAAAAAGCTAAAAATAACTGTATTACGGGTTTAATTCGAAAGACAAAATTAATTCAAATGAAATATTATCGTATGCGCTACATATCTGTTTCAAGTCGGTACCAAGCCCTAAACACAATACTACTTAGCGATATAAAAAGCTCAATTGATAACATATTAAAATTCTAATGAAATACCGGAATATGTTGTTAATAATCAAAGACCAACCCACACTCACGCATTGCGCCGCGTGCGCGGAGAAATTTGCGATGTGGCGGGAGTGTACCTAGCCTATCTACCTACTACCTACTTGGCTTAGCACAGACTTCAAACAGATAAGTAGGTAGCGCATGTAATAATATTTCATTTACATTATTTTTTCTCTTTTGAATTAAACCTGCACCAGTTATTTTTAGCTTTTTAGTAACTATTTTGAAGTCGGTTCATTTTTTAAAGTCTACTTATACAAAATATTTTTCACATACATTGTGTTCCGTATGCTACAAGGATCCTTGCAACAATAAAACGATATACAGCTACGGTTCAACTAAGAAAACTAACGCCTTTTTAAGTACTTTCATAATATTTTCTAAAAATACGACTAACGAAGCCGTTCCAGAAATATTCCGATATATATATATATATATATATATATATATATATATATATATATATATATATATATATATATATATATATATATATATGATTAATTAGTACGATAAAGTCCAGTATATTACATGTCTTTTGAGGTATCAAAGTAAAAATCATGGAGATTGTAGCAGGCATTAAGCTTCATATAATAATAAATCATGAACGTCTCATAATTTAGATACCTAATCGATACTTTGCACAGAAAAATGAAAATATCAAAAATTAATAATGGGTATAGGGAATGCTCCACAAAAATAAAAGTATAATAATAGTATTTTACGATAGTTACATAAAATACAAGGTGATGAATTTAAAATAAAAGCCTGGACGCAGCAGGTGCGTTATGGTATTGTATTCTCATATAAATGATCTGGCACAAAATATTTTATTATAACTTTTTGTTCTTGTAACATAGAGACCTATATTTTGGCGTATAGTCTATCGTAAACCTACCTACCAAATTTGGTTATCATAGCTTTGTTATTTTTTGAGATACAAATTTTTTTCGAATGAAAACTCAAAATTTTTTACGAACTTATCCAATCAATTTACAAAAGGAAGGTACATGCCACATTTTATCAAAATCAGCCGATTCGTTTTTGAGTTATCCGTGTGATATATATATATATATATATATATATATATATATATATATATATATATATATATATATATATATATTTCTGTGTGTGTGTGCGTGCGTGCGTGCATACAGTCAAGTTGTGTTTGGCTGACCCTTCATTCGCCAGAAACATGGAACATGGTCTATTTAACAGAAATGCATAAAATAACAGTTCTAGAGATGATTGGTTACAGAGATTGATCGAAGTTGCTCGCCTACTTCAAGAAAAACGTCCCGATTTATATCCCATGGGACAATTAGTAAAATTTAAAAGCAGCTTCACGAGCTTGGACATGTAAGGCAAGAAAATACCTTTTATTGAACTGAGTAATGATACCAAATTATGTAGTGCTTGAGTTGGAGGAAACCTCACTATTGCACTCAGCAATGATATCAAATTGGAGGTAGTAATGCTTGACTTTGAGGATACCCCACATACTTCGAGTCGACAAGCAGCCACAACATTGAATGTTAGCCATTCACCGGTAATTTAAATATTAAAAGAAAAGAAAATGCATTCCTATACATTGATACGAGCTCAGGAGCTCGTGGAAGACTTTTTTGATAGGACGGCTTTTTGTAAACAAATTATGCAAATGTTAGATTACAATGTTATCCAACCAGTGTTTTGTTTTCTGATGATTGAAGTTTTACATCTCACCGCCTTGCTAATCGTCAAAATTGTCGCTACTAGTCTAAAGAAAATCCACATTTGATGAGAGAACAACATACGTAATACCCTAAAGGTTAATGTTTGGGCAGGAATAGTTGGGAACCATGTCTCTGGTCCCTTTTTGCTTGATGGCAATTTAAATGGAGATAATTATTTAGCACTGCTACAAAATAATGTCGTCCCAGTTTTGGCAAACTTATATCCTGATTGATAAAACCAACAAATTCCAGCGAATGTGATGGAGAGTTAGAATGGCCAGCACGATTACCCGATCTTACGCTATTAGACTTCTAACTATGCGAGGATGTGATGCACAATAAGCCAAAGGCTGCAGTGCGTTCGGGGGGCTGAGGTCGCAGACGAGCCCTGAGGGAGAAAAAAATACGACGATGTGAAAATTATGGTATACAAATTTAAACCACGCGACTTAATTGACTTAAGAAGGACAGTAATGATTGCGATTAGGTCGGTCACGCCTCAGATGTTGAACAACGTTAGACGACACTTTTATTTACGATTAGGATGCTCCAAGATAACTCACTGTTACCTACTAAACATCTTGTTTAGTCATCATTACGAAATAATGGAACTAGTTGCACCTGCGAAATTAAAGAACTAAGTGAAGAACCTATGATGAGCACTTATAAGCACACTTGGAGAACCCAAATCACCACAACACATTTTAAAGAACCTGGCCATCGTTTCACTAATCAAGTTAGCGTCATCAGAGGATGAATAATTCTAAATATATAATATCCATAATTCCATTTATATTCTTCTGCAGGTAGTCGGTCACTAAATATTAAAGAGGTTCAACGACACCAAAATTAACATCTTTCATTTGGCGGAAATATTTGTATTCTTTTATTATCTATCGGACGTACTTCTGCCGGTAGTTATTTTTCAAAGTAATCTATGAGGAGACTGCCCATAGGCGGCGGAGCGAGATTCATATATTTTTTATTATTACTATATTTGACAATATATATATATATATATATATATATATATATATATATATATATATATATATATATACTTTCGAAGGCGTTTAGCTGTATCGTTGTCTAACATTTTTAATTAATTTTAGATTCTCCTCATTAACGTGGTGATTATTATTCCAAATATGTCGGGGACCGAAGGTCTATCTATAGTACTGTATCTTAATTGTGCTAAATGTTCTTTAAATCTAATTCCAACAGATCTTTTTGTTTGACGTATTTAAGATCGCAATTTTTACAAATTATTTCATAAATTTTAGACATTTTGGCCGTACTATCATTGTCTTTTGGTTTACCCAGCAAGTTTTTTAAAGTATTTTTTGTCGAAAATGTTAGTTGGAAATTGGCTTTTTTTTTAAATGCTATCTAGACCCCTAGTGATTCGAGGTTCAAATGGTAAACAAACAAGGTTTTTTTCGGCTTTCTTTCATCTAAAAGTAGTTCTTTGCACTAACATTTTCTTTGTTTTCTGTTTGTTAATTAATTTCTCTACTAGGCAAGCAGTGCACCCGTTATATTCGGCCACGTTCTTAATATACTTTAATTATTTGATCTATCTACGTTTACTTAAAGGAAAATTAATTAACCTGTTTATTGAAGAATTCAGACTGGCCTTTTTTTTGTGCGTACGTATGATGTGAGTCATTCCGAAAGTAGCTTAGAGTGGTGGTATCCTTTCTATGTACATCTAATTCTAAAGTGTCTTTATTTTTGATAACTAGTCCATCTAGAAAGGGTAATTTATTATTAATTTCTAATTAGTGGATAAATTTTATAGAATCAAATTTATTGTTTAATTTATAAAAACTGATTGTTGAATTGAAAAATATTTTGTTTAGAAACCTTTGTTTCAAACAAAATATTTTGAAATTTAACAATGAGTTTTTGAACAAACCCAAGGCAGACCTTTACATGAGTATATTTGAAACAGATCTTGAAAGTGAAGGTGAGTATTTTCCTATAGTGTGGTTTTGTTACGTGGATGATATTTTCGCAGTGTTTATCACAACAATTTGCAGAATACAATATTTTATTGTCAAATTAGACAATTTGATTCAATAAAATGTACCCACGAATTAGAAATTAATAACAAACTACCCTTTCTAGATGTACTAGTTATCAAAAATAAAGACACTTCAGAATTCGATGTTCATAGAAAGGAAACCACCACTTTAAGCTACATTCCGAATGACCCACATCATACGTACGCACAAAAAACGGCCAGACTGATTTTTTTTGTAAACAGGTTAATTAATTTTCCTTTAGGTATATGTAGATATACCAAAGAATGAAAGTATAGTAAGAACGTGGCCAAATATAACGGGTGCTTGCCTAGTAGATAAATTAATTAGCAAACAGAAAACAAAGAAAATGTTAGTAGAATGAACGAGTTTTAGAAGAGAGAGAGGCGAAAAAAACTTTGTTTGCTTACCATTTGAACCACGAATCACCAGTAGTGTAGATAGTATTTTTTAAAAAGCCAATTTTCAACTAAAATTTTAGACAAAATGTCGAAAATTTATGAAATAAGTTGTAAACATTGTGATCTTAATTACGTCGGACAAACAAAAAGATGTATTGGAATTAGATTCAAAAACATTTAGCACAAATAAAATACGGTACTATAGATAGATCTTCCGTCAGCCGACATATTTGGGCTAATTATCACCACGTTAATGAGGAGAATTTAAATTAAGTAAAAAATGTTAGACAACCAGACAAACGCCTGCAAAAGTATATATATATATATATATATATATATATATATATATATATATATATATATATATATATATATATATATATATATCCGATAGATAATAAAAGAATACAGATATTTCCGCCAAACGAAATGCTAATTTTGGTCTCGTGTCAAAAGACGCATTGCATTCCGTTTCAATTGAAAAAATCCAAAAATGTGCCAAGAGGTCAACTTGATTTCTGCGATAATGATAGCAATGTCAAATGTAGTACTTTCAGAGTTGTTAAACCCTACCAAGTCTCAATTTAAGAGCAGTCATATCGTGTGCCCGATACGTATTTAAACTTTGTCCTGCTTTTAGCCAGTATTTCTTCGAGTTGTGGGTTAAATTAAATGTTGTAGCTTTCTGTGATTGTGGCAACTATAGTTTACTTTGGTGTAAGTGAAATTTAATCTACTTTTACTACAGAACTTTGAATCCGCATCCAATTTATTCGTTGTGTATCTTCTCTTGTAAAGACCGTTATCAGCTTTGTCCATTTTTTGCCTTGAGGTGAGTGACTGTGGGCTGATAATTTGTGAGGCGAATGACTACGGATTTTAATATTAAACATTATCAGTTTGCTTAAATATAAATAAATACGTTTAAAATATCTGAAATTTGCCAGGGCCGTACTTTGTAGATTAACGCCAGCAAACATACAATTGAATGTACATTATGTTCTGGTTTGTTTCACGGAAGATGTGTGAAGTTATCGGCCGTTGATATAAATTACGTTTTGGATAATTCTGAATCTTGGTTTTCCCCGAAATGTACTCTGGTGCGGTAGCAACGTAGAAGTACTGCTGAAGGATCTGCTGTATCAATCGCCAAAATAAAAGTTGATACAGCCACGTTGGCCCACATAAAAGTCATCCTCGATGAGTTAAAGCAAATAAAATTAAACCAGGTTAGCATAATGGCGGCACAGTTGTCTCTACGCGAGGCAGTTGACAGATGCAGTTGACATTTTGGCTCAGATTTTCATAATAATGTCACTATATAATTCTAGACCCTCATGTTTATTCTATTGTAAGCAGACTAGCTCAAATCTCATGCTTAGACCTCCTGTCTACTTCACAACGTCCAACTTATTTTTTTCACGCCCGAGGAGGTACCACCCCTTACATCAAGGGCCGGTGAAGTCCCAACGGATCGGTCCTCCTTGTACAAAAGATTACGGAGATAAAATACCCCTCCATTCGGATCTCCGGGGGAGGGATGTACAGGGGGCGCCAGCATCAAGATTTAACATATCCTTCTCGAATATATGTAGCCTAAATTCTAACCTGAACTCCGTCCACAATTTCCAGGCTAATAGGCCCCAACTCCTCTTCGTCACCGAAACCCAAATCAGTGCCAAAACAGCCACTAATTACCTTAATTTCCCGGGGTATGAGCTCCTTACTTGCTTTAGATTGCATGGAGGTGTGTGTGCGCATACGTCCGTAGCAATCTACCCTGCACTAGACTCCCAATTTAGAAGCTGGAAGAAAAGACATACTTTGGATGAAACTCTCTCAGGGCTGCAACTAAATTCATCCGTTGCATTTACCGGTCACCTTATGACTACAACTTTGTCCAGCTCTTCGACTACCTTTCTGAAAAAACCGACCATCTAATTTCTGAATATCCTTCCTCCGAGATCACTATTCTTGGCGACTTCAATGCTCATACTAAGGAATGGCTAGGCTCTTAAAAAACCGATCCACAAGGGAGAGCATCGGAGGCCTTTGCAGTCAGAAATTCTTTAGCCAATATGGTTCAGCAACCTACTTACTTTCCTCGCATCCCAACACACAGCTTAAATCCCTTGGATCTCCTTCTTACTACACAACCTGAATGCCATAAGACATCAGTCACCGCCCTCCTTGTTCGCTGATACCACGGCATGGTCACTGCTTCCTGTGAAATGCAACCCGAGGTTACATAGTCATCACACCCACGTATCATTTGGCACTACAACTCCGCAAACTGGGACGAAACGCGGGATTACTTTTCCTCATTTCCATGGGTGTCTGTCTGCTTCCCTCATCCTGCCTCCTCTGATATCTCACAAAACATCACTAAAATAAAGCTGGCATGGAATTATTTTTCGACGTACACAGAAAACCTCTTCAGCCACTCCAAAGCCCTGGTTCTCTAAATCCTGTGACAATGCCAGATTTTAAAAGGTCAAAGTTCACAAAACACTTCTACACAATCCCGGTCAAGAAAACCGTCAAGCATTTAACGACGCAAGAAACCGCTATGTCCGCATTCTTTCTGAGGCAAAAAACTCGTTTAATAACTCCATAAAAACCAAAGTCCTCTCAAGCTCCAACGGCAGCTAACCCTTATGGACTTTTGCTTAATCTATTGGGAATAATTTCTGCAAACGCACGTTCCCATCTCTTGTTTCAGGGAATGAAATTGTTTCTACCGCCCTGGGCAAGGCTGACCTTTTTGCCTCGTTGTTCGCCGATAATTCTACTGACAATCCACCTCCAAATGTTCAACCACCAACAGTCCCCAATGTCGCGAATAAAATGACGGATATCATATTCAAAACTAAAAAGGTACGAAAGATGCTCTCTTTTCTTAATACCAGGTAAGCCTCTGGCCTTGACGAGATCCCAGCAATTGTTCTCAAAAGATGCGCACCAGAACTTGCTCCTGTCTTGACTCGTCTGTTTCAGGTATTTTACAATATAGGCATATTCCCTAGTAACTGGAAAACTGCTCGAGTACAACCCGTCCCTCAGAAAGGATCCAAAGCGCTTCCTAGCAACTATAGGCCTGTTTCTCTCCTTTCAGTCGTCTCTAAAGTCACAGTTACATGGATGACAGCACCCTCCACTCAAATATACAATATTCTAAGCCTGTCTCTTAAGCCCAATTAGATGAGGATCGCAGACTCATGGAGGGTTCTGTATCTGTGACTCTCTAAAAAATATTAGACTGGGGAAGTAGAAATCTTGTACAATTCAACTCCACCAAATCTCAGTCTTGCTTTCTATCTCATACGAGATACACCAGCCCTAGACCCATCACAATGAACAACC
This sequence comes from Tillus elongatus, assembly GCA_964006375.1. NCBI lineage: Eukaryota > Metazoa > Arthropoda > Insecta > Coleoptera > Cleridae > Tillus > Tillus elongatus. The sequence goes on along the minus strand of OZ023269.1, from coordinate 109,359,923 downwards.
AAGTTATTCAAAGTAATGAGTCCTTTTCACTTGTTGGCATTTCTGTGGATCGAAATCTCAATTGGCACCAACATGTCACATCAATTGCAGAAGCGGCTGCTAAGAAATTAGGTTTCCTCTTGAGGGCTAGCAAATACTTTTCACCAGCTAATCTCTATACCTTATATACTTTACAAATAAGGCCAAACCTCGAATACTGCTCCCACATATGGGGTGCCGATGCCGTTTCTACACTCGCTATCCTGGACTCCATTCAGAAGGGAGCTATACGTCTCATCGGTGACCCTACCCTCACTCAAAGGCTGTCATCCCTTGCCCACCGACGTGCCGTTGGTGACTCTCTCTTTTATAGATATCTGCACGGGCACTGCTCAGAGAAGCTTTCTTTCATAGTTCCTCCACCTGGTGCCCCCAACAGATCTACCAGGGGAACAGAGCGAATCCACCCTTTTACTGTCCAGGTCACCAGACATAGAACAACTTGTTATGCCCGCTCTTTTAATCCAAGGACTTCCAAGTTGTGGAATTCCTTGCCTGCACATGTTTTTCCTTCTCCTCCGTACCTCCAAACCTTCAAGTCCAGAATTCACAAGTTGTCTCTTTCTTCCTTGTCGACATCCACGGTACGATAGTATTAAGGCTGTGAGCCCACGTGGTGTGTTGTTGAAATAAAAAATATATAAAAAACTTTAACAACATTAGTCAAAAGTGTGATATAAATGCGGATCCACTCAACTATATTTTAAGCTTTGTTTCACGTACAATTCTTTAACATCACTGGATTACTGAAGTCGCTGTAGTTGTGTGTCTGTTTATATTGATATTAAAGTCTTGTTTTATTACTTTTATCATTTTATATGAGTTATGCTTTGTTTGTTACTTGATATTTTTTTCATTATTATTTATATTACTTCGAATTCAATTTTAATAGTCTTTGGTCCCGTGTAACATTTGATGGTAGGCATGATATAAATGCGGATCCAATCAAATATATCTTAAGCTTTGTTTCACGTACAATTATTTAGGATCACTGGATTACATAAGTCAATGTAATTGTGTGTCTGTTTATATTGATTAAAGTTTGGTTTTTTACTTTTATAATTTTATATGAGTTATGCTTTGTTTATTACTTGATTTTTTTTCATTATTAATTATATTACTTCGAATTCAATTTTAATAGTCTTTGGTCCCGTATAACACGTGATGTTGGGCTCATTAAATATCCCTACAAAACAAAAGTCATTATGTAAAATTCTCAGGACGGTGAGGCGAAACTAATGCCTGGCGTCGGTAACTGGCCATGGTCGCGAAAAGAAACCGACGTCAAAAGAACAAATTATAATACAGCTGTATTTGTATGTACGTTCAAAGTTTTTATGCAGAGAAAACAGTTCTGCTAAAATTAATTAAATTCTCTAGATATTAACATAGCATAGTTATAATTGGTTGACTAATTATGGTGTAATGTGGTTTGTATAATTGATATAATTGACAATCGTGGTCTAGGTGAAACAAAAATACCACCAATATCTAGACAATTAGCGCGGCTATAGTATGATTTATATAAATTAGTGGTGGACATTTAATTGGAAGACATGTTCATAATTAAATTAACTAATTTTTAAATCAATGAAATGTAATACTGAAAAGTACTGCTAAAGCTTTTAGTTCGTGTCAAAATCATCAAATTGCATTTAAAAATGAATCGGTTTCCTGGATATGTATTTACAATCTAGCTAGTACATTTGAATTAAAAACAATTATTTTTATTATGTTACATTATACAGGTGTCAATTTTTCTACTTGCCACCTTTAATATCTCTGCTTTAATATGCAATATTGAAATTCCGCGAGACAAGTCAATTTCTTTAGCGATGAGGAAAGTTTTGCGTACTTGCCCCATGACTAGGTAAACCCCTAGCTGGGTACGCGCTTAACCCCCAAAAACCTAATAGACAAGGGACGTTGAGTGTCACCTAATTTAGAGGCTCGTTCAATTACGTGGTTAAAATAAAACAAAATTAAAGGATTTTCTTGCAGACAGTATTTTATTTTTAAGAAACCCTACGGCTCTTAACAAACTATCCTCAGAAGATAGATACATAGAATACTAAAAAATGGTGGTCAGAAACTATGTTTATAGTGAGTATAGCGTGTGAGCATTACACAAGTCAACAAAATTAACTAGTAACTACAGAAAGCGCAAAGGTCTACGAAGTTTTGTCAAACACCAAAATAAAACCAAAAACGGCCATTCACAACTAAGCTGATGACAATCAGAAGCTAAAGATAACACTTTTTATCACCAGGTGAGTGGTAACACACGAAGCACGTGCCGCCACCTAGTAGCGGAACCAAGTAGTATGTTGTCACGCTAGCTCCAAATAACACAAAGTGTTAAAAAAATAGAGACTGTATACAACCAACTAACAATTTAGTAAATTGTCAGCCCTGGCCCATTTCTACCCTAATATAGGGACAAAGTATGTAAGGCTAGATGCATTCTCACCACAATTAGAACCATAGACCTCTCACCACAATTAGAACCGTAGACCAGAATGCATCTAGCCTTACATACTTTGTCCCTATATTAGGGTAAAAATGGGCCAGGGTTAACAATGTAGTAAATTGTTAGTTGGTTGTATACAGTCTCTATTTTTAACACATTGTGTTATTTGAAGCTGGCGTGACAACATACTACTTGGTTCCGCAACAAAGTGGCAGCACGTGCTTCGTGTCTTATCACTCACTTAGTGTTGGAAGGCTGGCTACCATAGCCGTATTACTTTGTAGGTGTATTTTCGCTGCAATTAGTATGCCGTACTGACGACCTCTAATTAGAGCGAAACCGATCTATGGTTCTAATTGTGGTGATAATGCATCTAGGCTTACATACTTTGTCCCTGTATTAGGATAGAAATGAGCTAGGGCTGACAATTTACTAAATTGTTAGTTAGTTGTATACAGTCTCTATTTTTTAACACTTTGTGTTATTTGGAGCTGGCGTGACAACATACTACTTGGTTCCGCAACTAGGTGGCGGCACGTGCTTCGTGTCTTACCACTCACTTACTGTTGGAAGGCTGGTTACCATAGCCGTACCACTGAACCACAGAGGGTCTACGTATATTTTTAAAACAAAAATATTAAATAACAAAATCAAACCAAATTTTATCTTGGGGTTTTCAAGAATTTCATTCACTTTTCAGGTTTTATAATGCTTTTGAATAAAATAAATACATTCTCGCTCTCCAGGAAGAAGCTGAGTGGTGCCCAATCCTTTTTGGAATAGAATAATTTCATGCGTTAAAATTTTTCAAAGTCTAGATCAAATATTTTAGTTACAGAATAAACAAGAAAAAAAATTAAAATTAATTCAGGCATCTAAAGGTCAAAACAAATTTTACGTGCCTCTAGTAAAAGCCTGTAGAACTCAACACATATATACATGTACGTATATACATATACATATACATATACATATACATATACATATACATATACATATGCATATGCATATGCATATGCATATGCATATGCATATACATATACATATACATATACATATACATATACATATACATATACATATACATATACATATACATATACATATACATATACATATACATATACATATACATATACATATACATATACATATACATATACATATACATATACATATACATATACATATACATATACATATACATATACATATACATATACATATACATATACATATACATATACATATACATATACATATACATATACATATACATATACATATACATATACATATACATATACATATACATATACATATACATATACATATACATATACATATACATATACATATACATATACATATACATATACATATACATATACATATACATATACATATACATATACATATACATATACATATACATATACATATACATATATATATATATATATATATATATATATATATATATATATATATATATATATATATATATATATATATATATATATCGATAAAACTAAAGAAATAAACAATATGCCCTTTTTTATGTGTATAAAGTATTTTCTAATAATTACTCAGTGTATTTTAACAAATTATAAATGAATATAAACTACAATATGTCAGGGTAGTAAACTGCACGTTAAGTGAAATAAAACATATTGTAAATTTAAAACCACCCAAAATTACTTAAATACTTATTTTCTTTTAACAGTCATATGATCTGACAGTGGAATTAAAAGTCTGGACGTAGAAAGTGCGTTACGGTAGTGAATTTTCATAGAAATGATGTGCCACCACACATTTTTTTATTACATGCTTTAACTTTTTTCTTGTAACATAGAGATCTAAATTTTATATATAGTTTACTTTTTATAACGTAAACCTACGTACCGAGTTTGGTTACCATAGCTTCATTATGTTCGGGGATAAAAAAATTATAAGAGAAAATAAAATATTTACTTCCTCAAATTTAAATTAACTCTGACATTTAGCAACAAAGTAAAACTTTTAATACTATGTTTTCATATACCTAGCTAAATTTTTTTGTTTTTAAGTTTGTACAAATTTTACGATTGACAGAGCTCAATTTCGCACTTCTTTGAATACATTTCTGTGAAATTTTTCAGTCGTAATAAAATGTTTCTTAAGCTTTTATAGCTATATAAAATTATTTACAAACACCTACGTTTTGTTTTAAATTAATTATTTTAAATTTTCAATTAAGAATGATACAATTAATCAAAAATGTTAATAGTATTAAATTAATAACTGAAACAGAACTTAGAAAATATTTATTTTTCAACGATTCTCTCTGCATATGAATTAATTAGCCATTGATTCTCTAGTTTGTCCAGGCAAAACTTTAAGTTTGAGTAGTCATTCAAACTCCATAATTATTCATTAATATTTGATAATGCGTAACTGCATGGACTGTATTAATAAATGATAATTCTGAAGTTTACCTCACCGAGGATTAATAAAACAGCGACAAGGGAGTGGGGCCAGTAGTTTGGTGCGCATCAAATTACCGTTTATTTTGAAGCTGCTTCCTATACTTAACGAGCTTGCCTTTCAACACAATTTTTTGAAAATTACTTACCAAAGAATTAAAAATACACACCCATGTAAAGGTAATTGAACGAGAATTAGAATGAAGTGCCACTCAGTTCCCCTTTGCTATTAATATTCTAAGGGTTAAGCCTGCCGCCTCTAGGAGGTTGACCTAGGGATGAGTTTTATGAGTACCTCATAAAACTGCCCCCTTCGATAGTGAAATCGACCTGTCTCGCTGAGTTTCAATAATACATACCAAGGTAGAGATATTGCGGCTGATCAGCTTTAAAATTAACGACTGTACATTCAATTTAGTGTAGCGATAAAAAAAAATTGCCACAAATGTTTTTCTGGTTTAGAAAACTAGAATTTTAGTAGCGGAAGCAACTAGTACATTTTTCAGACAATTTTTGTGTATGGACATGCTGATATATCTGTTTGCAAGATACACGCGAAGATCTTTAATAAATGGACTCATTCGAGCGTATGTTAAATTTCAGATTTTGAATCTAATATACCTATAGATTATGTCATATTGTCACGCCACTTTATGTAAATTATTTTGACTAAAGTACATTATTGTTATAAATTGTATCTTACAAGCGCAAGCTACATGCTTTTTGTTTAAGGTGCGCTGTATAATTACCTTCAATAAATTAGTATCATTATTACAACGAAAAAGCATTACCTAAAATATATATTTTTAATTTATTATAAATTTTTCACACATAAGACGTGATTTCTATTTTTTTATGTAAGAGTAGATACATTCTGATCACCTTTAGAAACACACACCGGTTTCGCTCTTATCACAGCTCGTCACAGTGTCTTATGCTAATGGCAACCAAAACTGATCTAAAGCAACTTGACTAGAATTGGCGAGACTTCCAAAACATTGCAAAATGAATTGCAGTAGCGCCATCTAGGGATGGCAAAAATATATCCATATATGGAAAATATCGATATATACTCAACATAATATTGTCACATTTGTCTATGAGAATTACGATTATGGACTTTCTTATTCTGTGCTCAGATGTCGGTTATAAAGTGTGTTGGTAAGAGCGAACACTCTGGAATTAGATTTCTAGAATGGACCAGAAGTGACAGGTGTAGAATAGTGTAGAAGGTCTAGAATCTCTACGGACAGTATAAATAGACCAGCGGGGCGCAGAGTAAGCTAGTTCAGTATTAAGTCGGTGTGGTTTAGAAAAGTGAGTAGTAAGCGAGCTAGCAATAAGTGTTGGTGTTTAAGGAGCGATCATAGAAGGCGAATAGTGGAATACAATTCTATGGACATTTAATAATAGAGAAAAATATTTTAGTTGATACTGGTGTTGGAAAATAGTTGCTTATAATAAATTAGTAGTTTGAAAAGCTGTGTTTTGTTAGTCAACGAATCCAGAACCCCGTAGAACGTAACAATATCTATATATTTATATCGTACAAATGTTTCAAATATTCATATGACAACCACATCATAAAAGCCCATGCGCATATGTAAATCACCGAATAATTATCAACGAACAAGCAGCTGATAAACTATTTTTTTCTTTCCTCGGGGCTCGTCTGCAGCCTCGCCGCCCCGATAGCACTGCAACCTTTGGTTTCTGATGAACTATGCAAGCAAAAAAAAGGAATTCTGGAAGGGAATAAAAAAGCCTATTTTAGATGTAGAAACGAGGTGAAATTCAACACATTACATGCTGGAAAGATTTATTGAGTTGTCATCTCTCATTGCAAACATTACATTTAATGATAATATTAATGCTCCTGAAATGCTGATACCCTAAGGAATATAACATTTAAAAGAAATCGTGTAGCTTCTAAGGTCATTTGAAAAAGTGACAAAAGAAGTAAGTGGAGAAAAGTACATCACAGTTAGTAAGGTCATCCAGATGTTAATTGCGTAAGTGCTCAGTATGATTAAAAAAGTCTATCCTCGGATATAGGAAAACAACTAAAAAAAAGTTTTATTAACTGAATTTTTAAGATTAGAAAAAGCCTCCCACACCATTCTGTTTAAATAACTTTAGAATATGGGTTATTGGTGTTGAGAGTTTTAGTTTAATTTTACCCAGAAGGAAACCTTTAAATTAATTGATTATTCAAAAAAAATTGTGCAGTTAAAATGTTTATCTGTATAAATTTTATTTTTGTATTAAAATAATTTTAAAACTAGCTGCTGAGTTTTATTCTTAGCATAAGGAAACCCTAAACTAGAGTTATCTTAATACTCTCTTATAATATGATTGTGACGTGTTTTGTCACTAGGTATACGCTAAGGCTGCATATATAGTAAAATTTTGGGAAAATTGATCCCAAATAGGCGGTCATAGTGTTCCAAATAAGTTCAGGAAAGACCTCCCTTGAAGGTCGTTAAACTTAAGTATTGTTTTCAAGCTAACAAGGGGTAGTTTTTGAATACACGTTCTGCCGCTCGAGAGTTGTCAATATTAAAAATATACCTAAGTAAGCATTTGGATAAATTTTCATAATAATAATTACAATTTACGGTCATTAAAAATCTTTGTATTAAAGAAAAGCAAATGGCTTGTAAACCCACCCCATTAAAATTTGTTGCATAGCGTTGTCTATTTGTGTTACCACACGCATGGTTGCTGACAAGCAAAGCCACATCGCCGAACAAATGTTTCTTATTTTGAGTGTTTGACATCTGATTTTTTGTATTTCACCAGTTACGATGGAACAGGTAGTACGCCTACAACTAGCATCATTAGTCAACTGGGTTATAGTTTCCTTGTCCCTCAGCAACCGCCTTCTGGAAATTATACAACACAAAACACAATAATCACTGCAAACAAAAAGAAAAGGACCCAGGATTTTGGTAAAAACCAGACGGAAAATGGTAAAGAGTTCTTCCAGACCTGTTTCTCGATAACTATACTGAAATGGCAGTTAGCATTCCAAGTGTATACCTACTGGTTTGCAAAATGTTTACCAATGTAATGTTCTTGGTTTGTTTCTTGGCGTAGAGATTCAAGAGGATTTACCTCGGTATTTGCTATTATTGTGTTAATGCTAGCTCAGTTCTATCTGTTTTGTATGCTTTTTCCATTTTTGGGTGTTTTCTTGCTTTTTTCCTTTGACTCATAATATGTAGTTGTTGCAACAGTTCATTAAGCATCTACAATACTTATTTACGAAACGAAGCTGAAGTATAATCATAGGATCAAACGAACTTACCTTAAGCGATGTTCGATCTTGATTCTGTGAAAGCTTCTTTGAAGTAAATAGAGTCCCAATACCCTCCACAATTTCTCTTCGTTTTATCCTTTACTGTGTTGCAACAATATCTTGAAACCAAACTGAATATTATATTTGGGTGATCTAAGTAAGAGGATAAGTTTGTTTATCTTTAAAAATGTGTGGGTTTGTAACCGGAATGAGCAGACTACAAAATTTATTTACGAAAGGAAGCTGAAGCATAATCAAGATCGAACATCACTTAAGGTAAATTCGTTTGATCCTATGATTTTGCCATCTTTAGCGCCATCTCGTCCGTTACTACTTCTCTCCACACCTCTAATAAACTCATAGAGACTGTGCAAAACTAACCGTCGATTTTTAAAGCATCCCCTGACGTTTTCTTTCTGGGTACGAGGAAACATGTACACATATGTAAGACTCGATACATTTTGGCCATTATTAAAAACAGAAAGGGGTTTCTCTCCAGTTAGAGCTCGCCAATGTGCTATGGTAATTACAAACAAAACGCATCTAAAGCAACTTGGCTAGATGTGTTCCGCATTTCAGTACATTGTGAGCTATATTTCACTAAGGTATAGCCTTAAAATTGCAGCATTGTACGTAAGTGTTTTTTTAAGTTTTATTGAAATTTGTCAAGATTATAATTATTTCACAGATTAGCTGGCTTTCCATGTCAGCGCGCATATCATCACTAGCTATTTCAAGGTTATACATGACTGTCTAGGGACAGGACTAAGCGTTGAGATAGCTGCTCCAAAATTCTACAACATGTTCGTTGGGCACTACATTGACCGTGTAAATCAAATCGCATTATTGTTCCATAACATCCTCGGTTATTGCACACTATGTGGTCTTGAATTATTGTGCTAAAATATTGATTTCCCAGGTACTGTACATACAGAATTGCGACAAGCTAAAGTCCTGCATATTTAGGTCACTAAGTTAAAATAATTTTAGTGTTAAAATTTATATCGGTCTTAAAAAAATAACACATTAGAAAGATTTTTTAACAATCATCTCGAGTTATGTTGCACTAATCTAGTGTGATAGTCCTACTATACTAATCTTGTGGGATATAATTTTATATTATCATATATAAAATCAAACAAACATATACTAACAATCTTGTGAGTATATTTTTATTACAAATTTGTGTATATATATATATATATATATATATATATATATATATATATATATATATATATATATATATATATATATATGTATGTAGCAACAAGAGGTATAATGTGGTACCAGCATGACGGTGCACCAGCGCATCATAGTCGAAACGTTGTTACATGGCTACATGAACATTATAATGAAAGATGGATTGGCAGAACTGGACCAATACATTGGCCTGCAAGATCACCGGACTTAAACCCACTTGACTTCTATCTTTACGGTGATTTTAAGCGACTGGTCTACAGTGAACAAATAAATACACCAGATGTATGCATCTGTATGACACCGATAACTTAAAAAACACTGGGCCGATCAAAGTTGGTACGGCCCAGGTTTTCCCGGAAAATTGTGTTTTCTTTCGGAAAATATATATCTCCGGAAAAAAACAAAGTAATGGAAACCAAATATGGTGCGCGTGATTGTATTACAGAGTGAACCATGTACCATGTAATTTAGGTCTGTAGGTTTAAAGACAAAAAAGTTAGGGGCATTTAAAGAAAAGGGGGTTTCCCTCAAAACGTCGGTCGCGATTTGAAACGTCATAATTGGGAACATTTAGGCAAAGAACATGAAACAAATACGGGTTATGTAAAAAAAAATGTCGCAAGAGGAGTGTTCTGCAAACCCTTAAGTTTCAGTTTCAACCGTAATTGTCCTCACATTTTACTAAAATATTTCCAGAAAATTCATTTCAAATAAGCACTTCCTCTTGGACAGTAGTTTTAGTTAAATTTATGGTTAGAGATCCATAGTTTTTAGCTAATTTTCGTTAATGAGGAGACCGCGACTCTTGAATTTCAAAAAGAGTTCTTTAAATGAGTGCAAACCAGGCCCCCTAGAATCCATATTCGGGTTCAGTTTTAGTTTTTATCTGTTTACATATATACAGGGTGACGCATTTCTATGGTAAAGCTCAATATAATTGTTATTATACAACAGATGAGGAAACATTTCATACGTTAATTATAGGGTGTCCTAAGCTGCATCTTATAAAATTATTTTGACAATCACAGGCTGGCCAATAAGTCGTTGGTGATACCTACAATTTTTTTCCCGAACACCGCTTATATTATTGAGGTTTTGCATTTTTTGTCGAAATATGATGCATGTTTGTAAGAAAAAAAATCGAGACGCAGTAAGTGCGTTTTGGTAGCGAATTTTCATTAAATGCTTCAAATTTCAATAACTCAATTTGCTATTAACCTAAGGTTCGTTAGCTAGGAAATTAGTTTTCTCGGAAACATTTTAAGTTTATTTTAGGAAAATTTTTGTACATTTTTAAACAATAAGTTATTTTGATAAAATAATGATACATTGTATATATATATATATATATATATATATATATATATATATATATATATATATATATATATATATATATATATATATATATATATATATATATATAACCCAATTGATGCCTGCTTGGATTAAAAAGGCATATTTGCCATTAAAAACATTTTTATAAAAATTCACTTCCCTTACGCACTTGCTGCGTCCAGACGTGTTTTTAATTATTTTTTATTGTAGCCTTACCAAAGAACCTAGGACTTATATAGTAATACCCTACTCAATTATATTTATTTAGAATTGTCTATCGATCACTTTAAACTGTTATTCTATTACTTTTAAACGCAGATTATGATAATTTGGCGTTTGACAATGCAACGTAGACTATATGTCATTATCATAAATATAATATGGCGGAGCCTCCAATATGGCGGCATTTTTCTTTTCTCACAATCCCCCTGACATGGATATCAAATTAAAGGGCTATATAAGTAAAATATAGTAGGCTAGGTAACGCGTCCATAAATTTAAAATGGCGGCCGACACACAATGGCGGAGTATCTCTTTCTCAACAACCTACTTGATATTGGTCTCAAATGAAAGGGCTTCAGGAGTAAAATAGAGGAGGCTTAGGTGACGCTTGCATTTTTTAATATGGCGGCCGACGCATGACGATGGAATATATTTGTCTTCATAGCTCCCTTGACATGGGTATAACAAGAAACGGCTTCACGGGTAAAATACAATGGGCTAGGTAGAGCTTTTATAAATTAAAAATCGAGGCAGACGTAAGATGACAGAATATTTTTCTCCCAACAACCTCCTTGGTATAATTATCAAATAAAAGGGTATCACGAGTAAAATACAGTAGGCTAGGTTGCGCTTACATAAATTCAATATGGATATGTTTTGTTTTAGAACACCTAAATAATCAAAGCTTGTTTTTAAAAGAATTAGGACTTATTATTGACACAAGCAAAACATATTAGTATTACAGTAACACTATAGTGATCGTAGGGTGAGACCTCCTTTTTTTTTGGTTTGATTTGATTGGCCTCGAGAATTCTCTCATCTGGCCACGAAAATAGGTTATAGCGTAGGTAACGGCTTCGTATATCCGGTGCAACATGTACATCGCCATAACCACTATTATTATTTTCTGAAATTTTGAGATGAGACAAGGACACATACTTTTACGTCTAGGGATTCTTCAAGACGACTTTGTGACACTACAACTGGACCATGGAAAGAGGAGTTTCAGTTTCAACACTAGCACGAACAGAGGAGTTTATATGGTATTTCAATTAAATATATGTCACTGCAAACTAAATAACTAAACTAGTTGGGTATTGCCTTATACAGCGTGATTCATAAGTGGTGACCAAAAATGAAACCCCATGTTCTTTGAACAATTTTAGAGAGGGTATATCCTATAAAAATGTTTCCTATAATGCTTCATTAAAAAGATACAGGGTGTTGAAGTTGAATTTCAAAAAATAAAATTTCCCAATTTTTTGAAAAGTAGCACATATATTTTGCTGAAACTTCGCATGTGTAGACTGCTATGTAAAGCGCGTGTTCTACCATAACAATTGAATCGGGTAATCCAGCAGTGGCGCGCGTACCCACATGTCATTGGTTATCCCTCAAGAAAAAAACGGGTAAGCCAATGATATATTTTTTTATTTTTAATTTTTTGAATCTTACTTTCATTCGCGAACAAAATGACTCTCTTGATAATTTTCTGTACGACGCTTATTTTACGAGTAAGCAATGAATCAGGTAAGTGTTTTAGAGCATAGTTCATGATTTTTAACCAGTCGTTATGTTTGGTAGAAAAGCGCAATGATACACTTTTATGCCTCCATTGGCCTGAATACACGCACGACATCTTTTTAATATGGAAAATTTAATGTCTTGCTAATTTTTTGTACGACGATTATCTTTGTTATATTTTAGTAAGTAGTAGTCTGGTTTGCCAAAGTTGTCATTAAGTGTCACTTGACGTTTAGGTTAACAAGTTAATAAATAGGTGTAAGTGGTAAACTTTATAAAATTGCAAAATTTTCTACTCTTTTACTTCATATAATGGAGTACACCTCAGAAGAGTATGCAGATATAATTTTTATCTACGGATGTGCTGATGGAAATGCTCTAGCTGCTTGTCGGGAATATCAACGTAGGTTTCCCACTCGCCGTCAACCTACACCAAGGGTTTTTTCTCAATCGTTTTCAAGACTTCAGCAGTGCGGTATTGGACAACGTCCTGACGCTAGAGCTAATGGTAGAAGACAGCATCAACTTGAAGACAAAGAGAGAGTGTTGGATGCAGTGATGGATCAACCTTCTACAAGTACTCGGAGGATTGCCACGCAGTTACAATATTCTCAAAGCTTTGTTTGGATAACTTTACATCGAGAAGCCTTACATCCATATCATCGACAGAATGTTCATTGCCTTCTACCTGGAGATAATGTGCATCGACGAGTCTTTTGTGAATGGATGTTGGAAATGAACAATCAAAATATCTTATTCCCTAATCTAATCTTCTGGTGTGACGAATCAACATTTACAAGAAATGGCATGTATAATTCTCATAATGAGCATGTCTGGTCATTGGAAAATCCACATGCAACAAGGAGTCGCACATTTTAACAGAGATTTTCCATTAATTTATGGTGTGGTATTTCTAACGGCTCACTGTTCATGGAAGTCCTGCCACAACGTTAAAATGGATCTTCGTACTTAGCGCTCCTAGAAAACCGTGTAGAAAACATTCTAGATGACATTCCACTAGCAACAAGAGGTATAATGTGGTACCAACATGACGGTGCACCAGCGCATCATAGTCGAAACGTTGTTACATGGCTACATGAACATTATAATAAAAGACGGATTGGCAGAACTGGACCAATACATTGGCCTGCAAGATCACCGGACTTAAACCCACTTGACTTCTATCTTTGCGGTGATTTTAAGCGACTGGTCTACAGTGAACAAATAAATACACCAGATCAGCTACAGCAACTGATAAATAATGCTTTTCGTCATATTCAAGCAACAATGAATCCTCAAGACATTAAATTTTCCATATTAAAAAGATGTCGTGCGTGTATTCAGGCCCATGGAGGCATTTTTGAACATTTATTGTAATAAAAAAATTACTATAAGCCTGATAAAAGTGTATCATTGCGATTTTCTACCAAACAACGACTGGTTAAAAATCATGAACTGTGCTCTAAAACACTTACCTGAAAATAAGCGTCGTACAGAAAATTATCAAGAGAGTCATGAATGAAAGTAAGATTCAAAAAATGAAAAATAAAAAAATATATCATTGGCTTACCCGTTTTTTTCTTGAGGGATAACCAATGACATGTGGGTACGCACGCCACTGCTGGATTAGCCTATTCAGTTGTTATGGTAGAATACGCGCCTTACATAACAGCCTACACATGCGAAGTTTCAGCAAAATATATGTGCTACTTTTTAAAAAATTGGGAAATTTTATTTTTTGAAATTCAACTTCAACACCCTGTATCTTTTTAATGAAGCATTATAGGAAAAATTTTATAGGACATACCCTCTCTAAAATTCTTCAATGAACATAGGGTTTCATTTTTGGTCACCACTTATGAATCACCCTGTATAACATCATAAAGTTTTGCTTCTTTAATAAATGAGCATATGACGCACAGAATTCCTAAACGTATGTTATATCCAGCGTTTAGTAAAGTAGTTATGTTTGTAGGTAATTCTACACCTTCTATTAATAGATTTATGAACATTAGAGATCGTGGTTGATTATACTTTGGGCAACTAAAAAAATATGGTCGAGGTTACCGACACTTTTTCCATCACAATCACAGAACAACAGCTACCTTAAAATAATCAATCGTATGCGAAAGAACATTTTACTTTACACTTGCGGGACACTTTTTAACTTTGTTAGAAATCTTTGAAAATTCCAGCAGTAATCTGCAATCGTGTGTATCCCATCCTTCCTGGTAGAGTACTTACATTCTTTTTATATCCTGATGAAACCTTTCATCCAAATTTTTAAGAAAACGGCCCAAGTGGATGTGTAAGTAATAAATCTTTGTGTTCGGATTACATCCAAAATCTCTAGTTTACTAAGCAAGTTGTTTGCTCGGTCAACATAGTTTTGCACGGATAAGAAAACAAAGTAGAGAAACATAGGGATCTAATTCTAAATCTTAATGTACATACTTACATTATATTAAAATTTATAATACAAATATTACATCATAAAAATACTCGCAATATAAATTTTAGTCCTACCCGATAACTTGGAAGATTTCACCTAAACGTACTAACAAACCACTTACAAAAACTTGTAAAAAGGAAAATAAGGGGATGTTTATTTTATACGATTTTATTTGATTCCTTTCAAAACTTGGTGTATCGTAGTCACTAGTGTTACCGTAAGGTTATTATATTTTGTTCACATAATTATTATATTTTAGAAAATGCAATTATATTGTTTAATATACAGTGATCGGCAAAATTATGGAATAAATTCAGTGAAATTGGAGCGATTTCTGTTTAGACGAAATGCTCGGATACGTCAACTCTTTGTTTTCAAGAATACACATTTTTCCATAAAATTTACGTTTTTCCCACTCCTACGTTTTAAATATGATGTCGTCGACAGTTTTTTTCCGAATGGCGGCCCTCGTTTTTTTTACTTTGAATGAAAGTCGTTTAAAGAGTGAAAAACATAAACAATATTCAAAACAACAATCAGAGCCTAGGTTATTCAGTGGTAAGAACATGTGCCTATGAACCGAAGGGTCCCCTACCCTCCTTACAGAAAGGCAGGGGTTCGGCAAAACTTCCAAGATACTGGAAACTGCTCCCTGGCGTCGGTGATTGGACGTAGTCGCGGAAATAGACCGACGTTAAAGAAACAAAAACACACAAAACAACAATCAAAACATAACGAATAAGATAAGATTATTTCTTGTAAATAAAATGTTCAAAATTATATCCACAAGTAGGTACTAATCAATAATACATGTGAATCAGGTGTACGTCATTGTCAAATGAACATTATTCTTAATAACATACATATCTTTTGAAAGTTAATTATATATGGCACATTATAGGAAACCCAGGGTAATTTTAGTTGGATGCGGTGATAAAACCAGACACAGCAAGAAGTGTGCAATTTGCTTAATGCAAAATCTCCAGATAGGCGTATCAGCCAATCCACTGTGAGTAAAATACATAAGAAATTCAGAGGAACTGAACATGTTAAACACATGAAAACTGCTTGGCGTCCTGAAAAAAATGATGAAGACGTAAAACTTGATATTTTATTAAGTGGAGGTAAGAATTATCATGTTGCATCTCGATCAATTCCAGTGGGGTATGAAGTTTGTCAGCGATCAGTATTACGTGCATGAAAATTAGAAAATACAGCTGCAGGAACTTAATGAAGGTGACCCTGACCGACGAATGCATTTTTGTGAAATAATGCGAGATTTATGCAACGGTAATCAAAACTTTATCCGCCAATTATTTTTTTTTTTCGGAAGAAGCAACATTTTGGCTAAATGGAACAGTGAACAAACAAAATTACAGGTATTGAGGCAGAGAGAATCCTCACTGGATGACTTAAGCACATACACAGCATCCACGTAAAGTTAACGTGTGGGCAGGAATAGTCCACGAAAGAATCATATGTCCTTTCTTCTTCGACGAAACTTTCACTGAGCAGTGATATCATAATTTACTTATTCCTTATTCTTTTCCTTTATTCCTGCTCTTGCTGCAAGCTTGCCAAATGAAGACGATCCTGATTTACTAAGTGGTGATATTTACTTTCAGCAAGACGGTGCCATCTGCACTTTGCACGTCATGTTCGCCGAGTTGTTAAATGACCGCTTTCCTGGCAAGTGGATCGATAGGCAAGGACCAGTAGAGTTCCTCCAAGGTCCCCAGATCTTACCCCTCTTATTTTTATGGGGGTATTTAAAATCCAAAAACTATGTTGACAAACCAAATAACCTGACAGATTTGAAAAATCGATTAGGTATGAAATGAGTCGAATTATATCCCTGACGTCATTCACAATGTACAAGAGGAATGTGTCAAGAAGTCGGTGGATTACATTTCGGGCGTATATTTAAAGGAAACAATACTTTAATTTGTTAAATAGGAGCCTTTCTCTTTTGATGGTTGTTATGAATAGAGTTAATGTTTCCTACTTTTTAAATGACTTTCATTCGAAAATTTAATAATGTGAGTTATCGAAATTTTTATGGTACCGTGTAGATAATTAAATGATATATCAAAATAAAAAAGTGGTCATTTCACAAAAATATCGATGACGTCATATTTTAAAATCAGAAACGTAAATTTTATGCAAACATTAGTCTTTTTGAAAACTAGAGTTGACATGCCCGAGCACTTCTTCAGAACAGAAATCGCTCAAATTATAATGAATGTATTCCATAATTTTTCCGCTCAGTGTATAATGTCTTTAATTGAACCATATGATAAAACTAAAAAAAGCGTGGATGCAGCAAGTGCGTTATGGTAGTGAATTTTCTTCTTTTTTCCCTTGTAACGTAGAAATATAAATTTTGGTATGTAGTTTCCATTTAATATCGTAACCTTACGTACCATATTTGGTTACCATAGCTTTTCTATTTTTTAAAACAAAAATTTTTTCCTAAAGAAAACCCAACATTTTCCCGCAAAACCTGGTTCGATTTTCCTGGCTAACCAACCTATCCAAGCCATTTACAAAAGGAACGTACATGCAAATTTTGTCAAAATTGGGCCATTCTTTTTTGAGTTATTGATGTGATACATACATATATACAGGCTGGCGCACTGAAAACGAAACAGACCGATTTGCGTCCAGAGAATTTTTTTTAAAAAACGCTGAAACACGTCGATTTTAATATTGAGGGGGACATTTTTTGATATAAAACTCAACTTTGTCACATCAACCCCTTAAGGGTGGTGATAACAACCCTTATATTTTAAACAGGGAACAAGGGTCGAGTGTTACATCATTTGAAAGCGATTTCTTTTCTGAATTCAGCACACTAATTTTTTAAAAGTTTTATCAACTCGTTTAAAAATTATTCACAGTTGGAGTTGCAAGAACGTATTTCATTCATTGTGATAAGAAATGCACTGATTAGTCAATTTTTCGTTTAAAAAAACTGAAAAACAAAACCAAACGTTCAAAAATGTTTATTCAGTTAAGTAGGTGTTCAAATTGTTGACCACCAGCTTCCATACAAAAGTAAAAATTTTGTTCAAAACGAACTCTGACATTCTGGAGCGTTTGTGGAGTTATTAGACGGCATTATTCAACAATGCGTCGTCGTAATTCTTCCAGAGAAAATTCTACTTTTCAAATGGCCCCATAGAAATAAGTCTAAAGGAGTTAAATCCAGTGATCTAGGGAGCCACTCAATAGCACCTCTACGTCCAATCCATTGTCCTGGAAACTCTCTGTTCAAAAACTCCGTAACACGTTGTGAAAATGCCAAGGAGCTCCATCTTATTGAAATACTAATTGATTTTGTTGATAGCGATAATCATTTTCAACAATGTCAATCAGTAGAGGGTAAACGATATCTTCTAGTACCTCCAAATACGTTTGGCCACTCAAATTGCCATCAAGAAAAATTGGTTCGATTAAACGCAAAAATGCCAGTCCAGACATTTAATTTCTGTGGAGTTTGAGTGCGGACTTCGCGAAAATTTCTTGGATTATTATCTGCCCAATATTGACAATTATGACGATTAACTGTAGTTTGATAAAAACGTACACTCGTCTGAAAAACAGATATTGAACAGAAACTTCACAAAACTCCAGCCGCCCATCAAAATCATCTTCATTCAGTTGTTGTACAAGATGAATTTTATACGGGTGAAATTTATGATGCTTCAATATTCGCTGAATATTCTTTGATGTTTGAAACAGTGGCCAATTTTCTCGTGTTCAAAGTTGGGTCAGCAGCAATTTGTCCTAAAACTCCAATCTCAGTAGTCTCATTTTTAACCGGACATTCACGTTCAGGATCCCGCTTTTTGTTGGCTACTGAACCACTTTGTCGAAACCTTGCAACTAACTCCAAAATGTATTTTCTGTTAACACGTCTGTTCGGATGTCATTTATTGAACAAATTTGCGATACGGTTGGCACAGTCATCCTTTTTGAAAAAAAGAGTAATTATTTCAACTCTTTCTTCTACAGAATACACCATTGTGAAATTAAGTTTTGGTAGTACTATCAAGTATCAAACCGACCGATAAACTGAAATAATAAACCACATTTCTCTCATTCCGATAAGAAATGTTCTGATAGTCAATTTTTTGTTTACAAACCAACAAAACATTGACTATCAGCACATTTCTTATCGGAATGAGTGAAATGCGTTTTTGCATCTTCAACTGTGAATAATTTTTTAACGAGTTGATAAAACTTCCAAAAAAATTAGTGTGCTGAATTCAGAAAAGAAAGAGCTTTCAAACGATGTAACACTCGACCCATGTTCCCTATTTAAAATATAAGGGTTGTTATCACCACCCTTAAGGGGTTGTTGTGGCAAAGTTGAGTTTTATGTCAAAACATGTTCCCCTCAATATTAAAATTGACGTGTTTCAGCGTTTCTAAAAAAAAATTCTCTGGGCGCAAATCGGTCTGTTTCGTTTTCAATGCGCCACCCTATATATATATATATATATATATATATATATATATATATATATATATATATATATAAATTGAAACTGACCCCGGATATGGGTTCTAGGGGTCCTAGTTCGCGCTCATTTGAAGAATTTTTTTCTAAGAAAATTCACTAAAAGACGTCAAATTACGCTATTGTCATAATATGTAAAGAATTGAAGCGTTTTGTTGAAAATACCCAGTTATTCGGAAACTAGGGTAAATATGTCGTATCTCAGAAACTAGATCTGATATTTCTCAATTCTAAAGCCCAAAATTAAGTAAAAACACAGGAAGAATTCGCAGGCACAAAAATCTGTGTTATTGTTTACGCTATATTTCCTGATAATATATTATTGTTATTAGCTATAAAATAAGTTAAATTTGATGGCTAACGAGTAAATTGGAAAATTAGATTACTGCTTGTATAAGTTCATAATTGAGTACAACACTATGGAAGTGCAATAAAATCGATGACTCGCTATCCAGAGTGCATTATACCACTGTATACTTCTGAGAATCTGGGTGCAAAAAGTGTGCTAAAGCAAGTCACACTTGGATATCTTACGAAACATGGTTTACACTGATCTTTGATCAGAGCAAGAGACGCAAGAGCATCGACCTGTCGTCTCACCGATATCAATTGCCAAATTTATCTATAGCTAAGGACTAATGATAATACGCGGACCTAGTCCCTAGCCATATATAGAGGAATCTAATAATTATAATATGCAAACCTATATACAGGCTGGCGCATTGAAAACGAAACAGACCGACTTGCGTCCAAAGAATATTTTTTTAAGAAACGCTGAAACACGCCAATTTTAATATTGAGGGGGACATCTTTTGACATAAAATTCAACTTTGTCACATCAACCCCTTAAGGGTGGTAATAACAACCCTTATATTTTAAATAGGGAACATGGATCGAGTGTTATATCATTTGAAAGCTCTTTCTTTTCTGAATTCAGCACACAAATTTTTTGGAAGTTTTATAAAGTCGTTTAAAAATTATTCACAGTTGAAGATGCAAAAACGCATTTCACTCATTCCGATAAGAAATGTGCTGATAGTCAATGTTTTGTTGGTTTTTAAACAAAAAATTGACTATCAGAACATTTCTTATCGGAATGAGAAAAATGCGGTTTATTATTTCGGTTTATCGGTCGGGTTAATACTTGATAGTACTACGGAAATTAATTTAACAATGGTGTATTCTGTAGAAGAAAGAGTTGAAATAATTACTCTTTTTTACAAAACGATGACTGTGACAACCGTACCGCAAATTTGATCAATGAACGAGATCCGAACAGACATGTTAACAGAAAATACATTTTGGAGTTAGTTCCAAAGTTTCGACAAAGTGGTTCAGTAGCCAACAAAAAGCGGGATCCTGAACATGACTTTCCGGTTAGAAATGGAGGACAAATAGGACAAATTGCTGCAAACCCAACTTTGAGCACGAGAAAATTGGCCACTGTTTGAAACATCAAAAGAAGAACTGATCAGCGAATATTGAAGCATCATAAATTTCACCCGTATAAAATTCATCTTGTACAACAACTGAATGAAGATGATTTTGATCGGCGGCTGGAGTTTTGTGAAGTTATGACTGCACGAATAGCTGATGACGGGAACTTTCTGTTCAATATCTGTTTTTCAGACGAGTGTACGTTTTTATTAAACTCTACAGTCAATCGTCATAATTGTCGTTATTGGGCAGATAATAATCCAAGAAATTTTCACGAAGTCCACACTCAAACTCCACAGAAATTGAATGTCTGGAGTGGCATTTTTGGAGACCGTTTAATCGGACCTATTTTTCTTGATGGCAATTTGAGTGGCGAAACGTATTTGGAGTTACTAGAAGATATCGTTTACCCTCTACTAATTGACATTGTTGAAAATGATTATCGCTATCAAGAAAATCAATTAGTGTTTCAACAATATGGAGCTACTCCGCAATTTTCACAACGTGTTAGGAAGTTTTCGAACAGAGAGTTTCCAGAGCAATGGATTGGGCGTAGAGGTGCTATTGAGTGGCCCCCTAGATTACCGGATTTAACTTCTTTAGACTTCTTTCTATGGGGCCATTTAAAGAGTAGAATTTTCGCAACAGAACCGGAGTCTCTGGAAGAATTACGACGACGCATTGTTGAAGAATGCCGTCTAATAACTCCACAAATGCTCCAGAATGTCAGAGCTCGTTTTGAACAAAAGTTGTACTTTTGTATGGAAGCTGGTGGTCAACAATTTGAACACTTACTTAACTCAATAAACATTTTTGAACGTTTGGTTTTGTTTTTTTAGTTTTTTTTAACGAAAAATTGACTAATCAGTGGATTTCTTATCACAATGGATAAAATACGTTCTTGCAACTCCAACTGTGAATAATTTGTAAACGTGTTGATAAAACTTTCCAAAAAAAATTAGTGTGCTGAATTCAGAAAATAAAGAGTTTCAAATGATGTAGCACTCCCTATTTGAAATATAAGGGTTGTTATCACCACCCGTAACGGGTTGATGTGACAAAGTTGAGTTTTAGGTCAAAACATGTCCCCCTCAATATTAAAATTGACGTGTTTCAGCGTTTCTTAAAAAAAATCTCTGGACGCAAATCGGTCTATTTCGTTTTCAATGCGCCAGCCTGTATATATATATATATATATATATATATATATATATATATATATATATATATATATATATATATATATATATATATATATATATATATATATATATGGTTAATTATTCTCACTGTTTGAACAGTTTTTATGTTTAAATAAAACATTACCTTGTGACTACTTTGACAAGTAAAAAGTAACTGAACATGCAACGTTAAATAAGCTTCGGTAAGGTAAAGGTATAACAAGAACACAGATCTATTTAGTGTGGTGCAACAACAATCAATACGTATTTTGTAGTAAAACGCTTTAAAAGTCATCTATAATACGTATACTAAATAATGTATAATCGACAGAAGCAATATCATACACGGAAAACCGGAAATGTTAGTAATCCCACTCACCGGATGTGAAATACGATTGTGGATAATCCTAAAATATATGTATTAATATTCATTTTATAAAATAAACAAAATTACCAGGCATACAGTTCCAATGCAAATCGTCATAAGAGTCGGCTAATAATGATTTCCTAGGTATCAACTGATGTCATATATTAATTTTCATATTACAATCAATAAATAGCTGTTGCAATTTGTGCATATGTAGTAGTCAGCATTTTTGGATCAACTGCCTGAATCTCTGTTTCTACATACATGAATTACTTGTGGTAGAGAACATGTAAATGTGGCAATATGGCAAACTGGAAGTGAAAATGAATGGTTTATCTGTAGCGGATGGTTTGTTTGCTGGAAGCTTTGATGTAACCACATTTGTTCCACCTATTTACTTAGGGCAGAAATTAACGCGAGAGGTGATGCATCCCTGACAATCCGCCACATTCAGACTCATTTGTTTTAATACAAACTAATTCGTTTAAGATGTCCGATTCTTTTATGCAAAATGTCAATACTGTTTTTCTTAAATACAAGCTTTTAACATCGATAGTGACCTATTAGTCCAATTACAAAGTCTGTACGCAGCAAGTGCATTATGGTAGTGAATTTCCATAGAAATAATCTGGCACCAAACATGTTTTTGTTAAATGCCTATAACTTTTTTTTGTAACATAGAGATCTAAATTTTGGTGCGTAGTTGACCCTTCATAACGTAAGCCTACGTAAAAAAATTACTTACCATGGCTTTTTTATTTTCAGAAAACAATTTAAAAAAAAAATAAAACTCAAAGTTTTCATGGAAAAGCTAGTCCGATTTTCCTGACTTACGAACTTATCACAGCCAAAAGGAAGCTACATGCCAAATTTTATAAGAAAATCGGCCATTATATTTTGAGTTATCGGTGTGATACATACATAACATACATAATATATATATATATATATATATATATATATATATATATATATATATATATATATTTGTGTGTGTGTGTATGTATTTGGGTTCTAGGGGTCCTAGTTCGCAATCATTTTAAAAATTTTTTTTAAACTACAAATTTCGTGATTTCTCCATTAGTGAATTTTTTCTACGAAAATTCACTAATGCATTCAAAAAGGGCAAGCAGCGAAGGTGACAGTAAAACTAGTATTTTCAGTGGTTGCGACTAAATCCTAGTTGTTAAAAAAATTCAGGAACTGCTGCAAAAAAATTATAAATTTATTATTTTGTGATATTTTTATTAAAGCAAAACTTATATTTTGGAATATTTTTTACAATAAATATTAAAATCATAAACGACTTACATTTTGGCAGTGTCCGTGTCTCGATTCAACAGTTTGAATAGCGTGTTAAATAATTTCACGGTTATTTCAGCTCGTATCCGTCCAAATTATTTACTGTTCGCAGTGTACTTAATCACTTGTTTAGAGCCTGGGTGGTTCAGAGGTGTGCCTCTTAACCGAAGGGTACTGGGTTCGATCCCAGGGTTCTCCTTTCACTTTTTCGGTACATACTGTACAATTAACATCAACCGAGGTTGTGGCATTGTATTTGAGCAAGTTGAATGTGTGTACGTTCCGCCCTTCACAGCGGGCGTAAAGCCGACGGTCCCGTGTCCATGCGATGTTGGGTACGTTAGAGATCCCTACCCTCCTTACAGCAAGGCCTGGGTTCGGCACACTTTCCAGGATAGTGAGGTGAAACTCCTCCCTGGCGTCGGTGATTGGCCATAGTCGCGGAAATAGACCGACGTTAAAAAAAACAAAGAAACCACTTGTGAGCAGTGGCGTTGTCTTGCCAAAAGAGTAAACCTTTGGCCAGTTGTCTGCGAGGTTGTTAGCACCCAACTATAGAATGCTCGAGTGAAAGTTCTACCTTTTTCAAAAAGTTTAGGAGAATTATCCCATGTTTATCTTAGAAAACTGAAGCATATATCCACCTGGCTAGCCTACTTTTAAACATTAAATATTTGTGTAAGGCTAGATATATTTTCACCATAATTACAAACGCAGACTCGTTTCACTCTAATTAGAACTCGTCAGTGCGCTATACTAATTACAGCGAGATTACACACAAAGTAATACGGCTAGGCAGCCAGTCTCCTAGAACGTTGTGAGATGTACGACAGGGTTGCCATATAGGTATCGAACCAGGTAGTATGTTGTAACGGCGGCTCCAATAAATACAAAATATTATAATAGAGACTGTGCACAACCGACCAATAATTTTGTAAATTATCAGTCCATTCTTTCCTAATGCCGGGACAATGTAAGTAAGGCTAGATATATTCTCACCATAATTAGAAACGCAGACCGGTTTCGCTCTAATTAGAACCCGTGAGTGCGGTATACTAAATACAGCCAGAACACACCCAAAATTTCTGACGTGATAACATACTACCTAGTTCCCCGCACAGAGATGCCGACCCTGTCGTTCTAGAAGGCTGGCTACCTTAGCCGTATTACTTTGGGTGTACCCTCGATGTAATTAGTATAGCACACTTACGAGCCCTAATTAGAGCGAAAATTATGGTGAGAATACATCTAACATTACATTCATTGTCCTGGTATTAGGGAAGAACGGGCCCGGGCGGATAATTTACAAAATTGTTGGTTGGTTGCACACACTCTCTATTTATTTTGTGTTTATTGGAGCTGCTGTGACAATACTACCCGGTTCCGCACCGAGATGGCGACGTTGTCGTACTCAAAATGTTTTAATGAATATTTCGAGTCGTGGGGAACACATTCACTCTTTTGATTGCTTTTCAGTCTCTGAATAATAGTGATGCACCCATGTTGCATCCGTAGTCACAAAGCGACCCCAAAAATTTAAGGAATTTCCTTCAGAACGGTGACAGTGTCAAACAAGAGCGCTTCTGATTAGCTTTATGTACTATTACATTTAGAGCCCCTGCATAGATGTAAAATTCTACATAAAAAGGAAACGCCTTTCCTGTAGCAAACATGCAAGATCGCAAAAGTCGTAGTGAAGCAGTTTTTGTATGGCAATGTCTATAAATATACCTCTATCAAGAAACGAGACAGGAGACTTGAGCGATATTTCCGTGGGGATTAGAAGACAGTTGATCTATAATAAATAAATATTAAGTACCTATAATTAAAGTGATCAAACATTTGCAATTGTATATAGTTATGAAAACAATTATCCGTTTAACTCAATATTTAATACCTACTATTAATAGATACTGGCTTATAAAAATGTCAGCATCTGAAATAGGTATGTGAAAATTTTATTGTTTCCAAAAATAAGTCGATACATTTCCAGACTAAACGTTCCAAAAATTTATAATACGTAAAAGTGTTTCTGGAAACATTGACCCAAAAAAATCCGCAAAAAATCTAACTGTACATTATAAAAAACATAACGTTGAGAAGAAATTAAGTATATAATTAAAACAAATAACTTTCCATCTTGGTTTTATTATATACGCGATAGATGACTCCATCGTATTAATAAAT
Source organism: Tillus elongatus (assembly GCA_964006375.1). Lineage (NCBI taxonomy): Eukaryota > Metazoa > Arthropoda > Insecta > Coleoptera > Cleridae > Tillus > Tillus elongatus. The sequence continues at coordinate 109,333,910 of OZ023269.1, read as the reverse complement.
ACCTGACCAATATATTGATTTATTGCCTACTTGGGGGCAATATTAATAAAATCCATACATAATTTGTTGATATAATATGACTCGATGTCTCATTTATTTCTTCTCATCATTGCAATAATACTGGAGGTAGGAGATGCTATCAATAAATCAAATTATTTCACCGAATTATAAAACCTGATTAATATTAAATAGAAAATAATCTGACCTTCTGTATCGTACGTCGTTATACAATATTACTGTTGATGCATATGGTGATTAACTTTAAATGAGTTTAATAGACAATGTCTGAAGAAAGGTATCAGCAGAAAAACTAGTGCGTATATAAATTCCCAAACCAATAATTCTTGCCGCATTTCACAAGAATTACATAGATATTGGGTTTTGTAAATAAGAGGAAAATCTGGCCTGTTTTCATGATTCAGGTACAAAGTTTTATAACGGTACCTACCTGGTATTTAGTTTAATTATTTATTCATTAATGCAAAAACAGAACGTTTTGTAAACCATAACAGTTTTATTACAAATTAAAAACTGACTAGACGATGCAATATTGACTTATAAGGCTAGAACGTAATATCTACTCAGTATATATAAGGAATTAATAGACAAGCTGACAACGTTGCATTTTACTACAATGCGTAAACCAGGAAATTTTTTAAATAACAGCATTATTTCTCTGAATTACAACCAATTTTGAAATGGCTCCACATAACGTCCACAAAGTCCGGACGCAGCAAGTGTATTATGGTAGCAAATTTTCATAAAATGGGTTTAAATTATTAAAAGTTAAAATAAATAAATAATAAAAAGCTTGTGGTAAACAAGTAACAAGTAAACACACACACACACACACACACACACACTCGCGCGCGCGCGCGCACACGCATATATATATATATATATATATATATATATATATATATATATATATATATATATATATATATATATATATATATATATATATATATATATAGAGAGAGAGAGAGAGAGAGAGAGAGAATATCGTGCATTCCACAATATCTCAAAAATTTCTTAACTTAATAAACCTGTAAGTTTGAAGTAAGGTATGTGATTTGTCAATAATACACAAGCAACGTAACCATGGATTATCCAATAAGAGCCTCGGTGGTCCATGTGTAAGAACGTGTGCTTCTGAACCGGAAGGTACTGGGTTCGATTCGCAGGTTTTTTTTTACTTTTTCGGTACATACTGTGGAATTAACATCAATCGATGTTGTGGCATTTTATTTGAGCAAGTTGAATCTCTGCACGTTCCGCGTACCCCGTGTCCATGCGATGTTGAGCACGTTAAAGATCCATACCCTCCTTATATAAAGGCAGGAGTTCGGCAAAATCTCCAGGATAGTGAGGTGAAACTGCTCCCTGGCGTCGGTGATTAGCCATAGTCGCGGCAATAGAACGACGTTAAAGTTTTTATTTCAGCAACACACCACGAGGGCTTACAGCCTAAATACTATCGTGCCGTGGGTGTCGACAACGAGGAAAGAGGCAACTTGTTAATTCTGGACTTGAAGGTTTGGAGGTTCGGGCGAGAAGGAAAAACATGTGCTGGCAAGGACTTCCACAACTTGGAAGTCCTCGGCACAAAAGAGCGGGCATAACAAGATGTTCTATGTCTGGTGACCTGGACAGTAAAAGGGTGCATTCGCTCTGTTCCCCTGGTAGATTTGTTGGAGGCAGCAGGTGGAGGAACTATGGAAAAAAGCTCATCTGAGCAGTGCCCGTGCAGATATCTATAAAAGAGAGAGAGAGAGAGAGAGAGAGAGAGGTCACCAACGGCACGTCGGTGGGCAAGGAATGTCAGCCTTTGGGTGAGGGTAGAGTCACCGATGAGACGTATAAAGTACAAAAAAGATTATCCAATGGGTTTCATCTTACTTCTCGTCTTTTTTTGTTTCGTACAACACTTAATTTTACTTTTTGGTGCCTTTTCGTATCATGCAACATTTTTAAATCTTATGCCTCCTTTTTGAAAAGAAATGTAAATGCATACAACTTTAATGTTCTATTAAACTAGAAAAGAAAAATTTGATATATGTAGGTACTGTGGTCCTTTAAAGAAAACTTGTGCTACAAATTTCACTAAAATTGCAAAAGTAAACAAAAAAACTAATCCGATCAGGCTGCGTAACCAACTTATTACAGCTATTTACAAAAGAAAAGTATTTTACCCTGTTAATCGCTTGGATGATTTTGTTTAAGCAACCAAACCGAATCTTCAAAATTAAATTAAATTGAAGTCTTCGAAAATCGTTACACACTTGCTGCATCCAGGTTTTTTTCAACACTTATATACTAATAATTATTTCACAAACTACTATTTTTAATGAAACTTCACTACCGTAACGCACTTGCTGGGTGCAGACTTTCTGCAACTGTTGTTGTTGTTAGCGCTTTTTTTTGGCTGCGGATAATTATCCATTAGCCCATTGTTCGATTTATTATTTCTGCAACTGACAAAATATTGTAACTTTCCACGTAAACTGTTTACGATTTGGGGTCGATTGCTCTGGCTTAGTGTATGAAGCCTTCACTCCGTCAAAGTGAGACACACAAAAAAGGTCTACGTCAGATTAATTAATTTTCTGTTAAAAGCTATTTTTGACAAAATAAAATGACATAATCCAGAAGCCGTATTTGTTTCAAAATCTTCATTTAGAGGTCACTAAATCTGACATTACGTACCGACCACCGCTCTAGGAACAATTGATTGTCAAAGTTACATACTAAGTGATTGGTACGACACGAAGCAACGTGCCGCTACCTAGTTGCGAAACCAATTAGTATGTTGTCACGCCAGCTACAAATAACACAAAGTGTTAAAAAATAGAGACTGTTAACAAACAACTAACAATTTAGTAAATTGACAGCCCTGACTCATTTCTACCCTTATATAGGGACAAAGTATGTATGGCTAGATGCATTCTCACCACAATTAGAACCGTAGATCGGTTTCGCTCTAATTAGAGCTCGTTAGTACGGCATACTAATTGTAGCGAAAATACACCTATAAAGTAATACGGCTATGGTAGCCAGCCTTCCAACACTAAGTGAGTGGTAAGAGGCGAAGCAACGTGCCGCCATCTAGTTGCGGAACCAAGTAGTATGTTATTACGCCAGCTCCAAATAACACAAAGTGTTAAAAAATAGAGACTGTATTCAACCAACTAACAATTTAGTTTGTTTAATTTTCGTGACCGAAATGCTTTTTTCGCGCGCGGAATTTTTATTAGCCTCTTCACGTCATAGATTTGTTTCGGTTATACTCAATATATAGAACTTTGAATTTAAGAATTTGATTCTAATGAGGCAGCCGATGATAACATTTTTTTGTTAATTGACTACTAGCTGACTTGGACAGACGGTATCCTGTCCAAATTTCAATACGTCAAACGGCATTTGCGCACGTAACGAAATAAATCGGAGAAAAAAGTACTTTCAGTTTTTCCCCAATTTTCCAAGTTTCAGGGCAATTTTTCCAATGTTTCTTTTCCTAAAAACTTTATTCGGTCTATTACGAACATTTTAAAAATAAAATTAGCCAAATCGGTCCAACCGTTCTCAAGTGGTGAGCTTACCAACGAACAGCATTTAATTTGTATTTATATAGGTATGCCATTAGCTCTAAAAAGACAAGTACACTTGGAGAACCCAAATCACCACAACACATCTTTTTAAAGACCTGACGATCGTTTCACTAACAAAGTTAGCGTTATCATAGAATGAAAAATTCCGAATTCAACAGGGATTTGTTAAAAAACTAAAAAACAAAACCAAACGTACAACAGTACAAATTTTGTTCAAAACGAGCTCTGGCATTTTGGAGCATTTGTGGAGTTACTAGACGGCATTCTTCAACAATGCGTCGTCGGAATTCTTCCAGAGACTCCGGTTCTGTTGCGTAAATTCTACTCTTTAAATGGCCCCATAGAAAGAAGTCTAAAGGAAATAAATCCGGTGATCTGGGGGGGGGGGCACTCAATAGCACCTCTACGCCCAATCCATTGTCCTGGAAACTCTCTGTTCAAAAACGCCCTAACACGTTGTGAAAAATGCATAGGAGCTCCATCTTGTTGAAACACTAATTGATTTTCTTGATAGCGATCATCATTTTCAACAATGTCAATTAGTCGAGGGTAAACAATATCTTCTAGTAACTCCAAATACGTTTCACCACTCAAATTGCCATCAAGAAAAATTGGTCCGATTAAACGGTCTCCAAAAATGCCAGTCCAGATATTCAATTTCTGTGGAGTTTGAGTGTGGACTTCGTGAAAATTTCTTGAATTATTATCTGCCCAATAACGACGATTGACTGTAGAGTTTAAAAAAACGTACACTGGTCTGAAAAACATATATTGAACAGAAAGTTCTTGTTATCAGCTATTGGTGCAGTCATAACTTCACAAAACTCCAGCCGCCGATCAAAATCATCTTCATTCAGTTGTTGTACAAAATGAATTTTATACGGGTGAAATTTATTATGCTTCAATATTCGCTGAATAGTTATTCTTTTGATGTTTGAAACACTGGCCAATTTTCTCGTGCTCAAAGTTGGGTCTGCCGCAATTTGTCCTAAAACTTCAACCTCAGTAGTCTCATTTCTAACCGGAAATTCACGTTCAGGACCCCGTTTTCTGTTGGCTACTGAACCACTTTGTCGAAACTTTGCAACTAACTCCAAAACGTATTTTCTGTTAACATGTCTGTTCGGATGTCGTTCATTAAAGAAATTTGCGGTATGGTTGGCACAGTCATCGTTTTTGGAAAAAAGAGTAATTATTTCAACTCTTTCTTCTACAGAATATACCATTGTGAAATTAATTTTCAGTAGTACTATTAAGTATCAAACCGACCGATAAACTGAAATAGTAAACCGCATTTCTCTCATTCCGATAAGAAATGTTCTGATAGTCAATTTTTTGTTTACAAACCAACTAGACATTGACTATCAGCACATTTCTTATTGGAATGAGTGAAATGCGTTTTTGCATCTTCAACTGTGAATAATTTTTAAACTAGTTGATAAAACTTCCAAAAATATTAGTCTGCTGAATTCAGAAAAGAAAGAGCTTTCCAACGATGTGACACTCGACCCATGTTCCCTATTTAAAATATAAGGGTTGTTATCACCACTCTTAAGGGGTTGATTTGACAAAGTTGAGTTTCATGTCAAAAGATGTCCCCCTCAATATTAAAATTGGCGTGTTTCAGCGTTTGTTAAAAAAAAAATCTCTGGACGCAAATCGGTCTGTTTCGTTTTCAATGCGCCACCATATATATATATATATATATATATATATATATATATATATATATATATATATATATATATATATATATATATATATATATATATATATATATAACAATTTATTTTATTATAGACCTAATCGACATGGCTCTTCCAGTTTATTCCCTCCTCTAAAAAAACCCCAAGAATTTTGTAGTAGTCTCGGAGGTAAGTTTACCAATAGTTTTTCATTATTAGAGCAGTTAGCAATATTGGTTTTTTCAAAATTTAGTTTCATATTGTACCGAGAGAACTACCGATCCAATCTCACCAAAATATCACCCACTCTCTTCTGCATTTAATTGTTGCGATTAACCGCAATGCCAATACAAATTTTTCTTGTCTAATAGAGTATTGCGATAAATAATACGCGGACAACGCTGAGTAATCAGCTAGTTACTAGCTAGTTCCATATACTATTCTATGTTATAGATTGTATATTTCTCTACAGATCCACCTTCTCTTTAACTATTATTGTTTGATTTTCGCAGAATAAAACGAACAGAGCTACTTATGATTATCTCTTTTAATTCCAAGTTGTAGAAAATTTGTCTCATCAAGGTGAAGGACATGTAAAATCCCATAAACCCGTCAAATTCCAAGTATTCTGTTGTTTTCTGATTTTATTTGTTAATTAATTAGTTATTGCAGCTACGTTATTCCCAGCAAAAATATTTTAATGGTGAGGTCTTACCTACCCAATAATTATTTACAATGTAACTTTTTAGCCAAAAAAAAAGTAAATATGTACCTGAAAATCTTTCCAGTAATATGGAAACCAAGCTTTCTATTTAGAAAATCGCCAATAATTTCAACAATAATTGTAAAAAAACGACAAACTAAAACTATTAGATACCAGATAACACACATGCAAGAAATATTTGATGTAGATATTCAGATTTATTATCAACAACGAACAGAATAAATAAATACCTAGATGATGCACTTTTATAATTACATTTGCTTTGTGTATATCTAATGGCTATAAGGGTTACGCTTTTTACAGCGTTCTAACAGTTTTAGGAAACAGTGGGCAAAGACGCCTGAAGAAAATGCGTTCAAATCGGCGGTTATTTTTTAATGTCTTCTTCTCTACGTGTTGAAATTGTTTTCTTTTAGGGCAGGCTCCACTTTTGAAAATTAAAAAAAGTCTGCTGGTGCCAAGTCAGGTGAATTTAATAATACCGTGTTTGATTAAAAATGACTCTAGTTAGTTCAAAATGGCAGTAAGACCCAATATCTTTTGCCTGTGTTTTACTCTGTTGATGTTATACATACATATATTATGCATTAATTTTATTGTAATCGGAAAACTTTTGTTGCGCAATTTTTTTATAAGATTCCATTTCTTAACCAAAAATTGCTTCGTTTACGATTGAGGCAAATATATAAAAATATTCTTTTGTAGAATAAACAGTTTACGGTGCAGAAACATTCAAAGTTTTTGCAAAAAAAAAAGTTTAATTTGGCCAGATTTGTCTTTACGCGATTTTTTTCTCGGGGTCATTTAAAAAGCGTTGTTTACAACGATTGGCCTGCGAATTTGGACAGTTGCGAGACCGAAGTATGATTTTCTTTCAATAAGTGCCTAACGGATCACTGCAAAACTCGATTCATCAGGCTTTGCTATTGTCAAGAAGTTCGAGGGGCTCAATTTGAGTATCATCTTCAATAAACTAAGATTTTACCATTTCCCCCAAAAAAATCATGAAAAACCGATTGTTTTCGTTCTTGCAAAAAGTAACCTAAAAATAATTAATACCATCAAAAAGTACGCTGAATACGCTTTCCACGACCCATGTTACCATTTAAGGAATTGTGCCCCTCCACAAAAAGGTCCCTTCAAGAAATTTCAATAATGCCACCAGATAGTCGCAAATAATCTGTTATGCAATCCTACAAATTTTGAGTACGGTTCGTTTATTGGTTTAAAAGTTATAGCCTTGTTGCGTTACTTGTGCGCAATCCTGTATATACTTTGTAATCACCTTAAAATAACTTAAATATAATCCCTTTTGTGATTTTTCGTTAAACCCATTTATTTCAGAACTGCGGCCATTTTTCGTTGAAAAAATGTCAAATATGTAGTCTTTATTTATTTTTCCCGTAACTCAAGTATTTAGAAATAACGGCCAAAGTGTTTGTATGCGAGAGAACAATAGAAGGGGCTACACCAACAAGCGGATCCTCATATCCACAGACAGCCAGTCCTTAAGGCCCTAAGTTGCCCACGGGTAAATTCCAGGCTGCGATGTGAATGCCGAGATGAGACGAGCAACCTGGCTGGGCAGAATGAGGTCACCCTCATCTGGGTGCCGGGTCACTCGGAGGTCAAAGGCAATGAAGAAGCTGACAGTCTCGCGAAGAGAGGATCAGCAGAACCATTTATGGGACCATAACCGGTTCCGGTCGTGACAAAGAGCACTACCTGGGGAGCCATTAAGTCCTGGGTCAGAAACCAACACAAGGTGTCCTGGGCAGACTGTCCAGGGCTTAGACCTGGGAAGTCAATAAATGACGAACCCAGTTCAAAAAGAGCTGTGGAGCTGCTAAATCTTAGCAGAGTACAGCTCAGAAACATAACAGGACTCTTGGCGGGGACATGGCTGTCAAGAAACACTTGCATAAAATGGAGCAATTTGAGGGGGACCTGGCATGTAGACTCTGCGGTGAGGGGAGGAATCAGCCCAGCACATCTTGTGCGAGTGTAAAGCTCTGGACCGCAAAAGACAGCTGATCTACGGACAGCCTAGACCGGAGACAAGAGCAATATAAAACTTCACCCTACCAATTGCTCTGCAGACTAGTTCCAGGGACAGTGATTTTGGAATGGGTGGAGTAGAAAAGACAAAGGGCATGCACAGTAAGCCAAATCTGCGGTGCTATCGGGGCGGCAAAGACGCGGACGAGCCCTAAGGGGAAAAAAGGTGTTTGTATCTAGAACGATTTTGTAAACTCAGAAGGCCTTGAGCCAATGCCTTCAGGTTTGGTACATAGAATCCTTGTTGCTGTGAAATCAACTAGTTGACCAAACCAGCCGGATCGAAAAATTTTAAGGTGCTTTCCAATTTTTTGTTCAAAATTTATGACACGAAATAGTATCATTGTTATTTGTAAAAAAAATTGATACCTATGTGTCATATGTTTTATAACACACTTCAAGAAACACACAAATATTATCTCATTTGTGATTTTCTGCTAAATATACTTATTTCAAAACGGCGGCCATTTTTAGAAGTTTTCTCCTATCGTTATTTATTGACCAAATATCGAGTTAAAAAAGGTTTGGAAATGAGACTGAGCAGTGTCATAGCTATAGGTAGGCCTTTAGGGTTCCCACTAAAAACAGCATATCAATTTCTCTGACTTTTCCCTGATTTCCCTGACATGCCAAAACCTATTTCCCGGACTTTGATATTCACAATCTACCCCAAAAATGTGTAACACACTAGTACGGAATACAGTAGCTCTTCACATCATGGCGGAAAACGCACTTCCCGAAAATGACATTTAGCAAACATACACAACTTTTCTTACAAATAAACGAAAACGCTACTTATACAAATATCCACCTATCATTGTGTTTTATTTATTTATCATCAAACGGAAACAAATAATTTTTCTCTGACACACACAAAAATTCCCTGAATCTTAGTCAATTTTCACAATTTTTCCCTGATTTTCCTGACAAATTTTTTCCTTCTACAAATTCCCTGACTTTTCCCGGTTTTCCCAGTTTTCCAGACGAATTATTTCATAAAGTCAAGTAGAAACGACTGCCAGTTTGTTTTGCTATAATGATCTTGTAAACATTAAAATTTTCTAAATGATATGTTAAATACATGTACAGCACTGGCCTATATCGAATGCAACTCGCATTTTTTGTTATGTAATAATATTGGCTGTGTATTTATAAAACTATGAACCATAAACCGACTGGTAAGCAATAATTTTGCGATATAACGAATAATTAAGTTTTCTTTGTTGACTTTAAAATATATCATACTGTTCTGCTTGTAAGGTACCTTAACCAAGTATGGGCACCCCCCCAAATACGGGCACTAGTGAATAAATACTGTTTGTAACCAATTTTAATAAAAGATGGCAGCATATGCATTACAGGTATCTCGTACAACTTCAGTCATAATCAAAATTCGGCCATTAGTCGATAGAGGGCGCCACCGGGTGTTTCTAGTCAGAAGTCGTCGAATGTGGAAAGTGAGGTTGTAGTTTTCGGTAAGTAGATTTTATTTCATTTTGTAAAGAAAATGTAGCGAAATTAATTGTTACTATATATAAAATTGAAGCTGAGGAACTGTACTTTGAGACTGTACAATAGATATTTAGGTTTACTTCCGTATTATGAAAATGTGTTTCAAAACTTGTAGAAAATGGCATGTCCCAAATATGGGCACTAGAGTGACTGCCAAATATGGGCAGTGCCCATATTTAGAACACATGCTGTGCCCATATTTGGGACATACCTTTTGCTGACGTTTGGTTATGTTTTATCTAACACGATGTTATTTTTCAGAATATGTCTCCACAAAAGCGAGCTCAGTGGAGTTCTGACTCCCTCAAAGCAGCAGTTGCTGCAATTCAAGGAGGAATGAAGATAAAACGTGCAGCAATTAATTTTAATATTCCACGAAGTACTTTGCAACGCCATGCTTGGAGTGGTAATACAGTTAAACGGCTGGGTCGAAAATCTTTTTTAACTGACGCCCAGGAAACCGAGTTGTGTTCTCGAATATTTAGACTTGCTGAGATAGGAATGCCCCTTACATCTAAAATTTTAAGAAGAAGTGTTTACACGTTCTGCAGCGAAAACAACGTCCCCTTTCCACCTACAAAACATAATTCTTCAATGGTTGGTAGAAAATGGCTTAAATTATTTTTAAGAAGACATCCTGAGGTTGCTCGCCGAAAATCTCAAAACGTTAATCCAGCACGAGCTGCAAAACTAAACAGATTTATTGTTGAGGATTATTTCAAGACATTAAGGACTGTGATGGCCGAGTTAGACGTTATGGATAAACCTCAGCTTATTTTTAATATGGACGAAAAAGGGTGCCAATTAACAATTCATAAGGAACCTGTAATTTTAACTCGCAAAGGAATTAAACGGGTACCCTTTGTGGCACCAGAACATGCCGAAAATGTGACTGTTGTGTCTTGTGGAAATGCTATTGGTCAGATAATTCCACCTGTTGTTTTGTTTAAAGGCCAGAGAAATAAACCTGAATTTTCAGATAATTTACCACCTGGGTGCAAAGCATTCATGACTGCAAAAGGCAGCATGACTTGTGATACTTTTGTTAAATGGATTGCACATTTTGCACAATACAAACCTCCTGGAAAAGTCCTTCTGATTTTTGATGGAGCAAAATCCCATCTCGATGCAAATATTGTTGAGGCTGCAGACACTCATGAAATCACATTGTTATGCCTTCCGAGTAACTGCACGCATGAATTGCAGCCAATGGACAAATCGGTATTTCGTTCTTTTGAATACCACTGGGACGATGAATTGCAGAGGTATTGGAGTCTTAATCCTGGTAGAAAATTAACAAAATCTAGTTTTGGTAATGTATTTTCAAAAGTTTGGCCAAAGGCAACAACCCCTTCAAACGTGTCTGCAGGATTTCGAGCAACTGGTATATACCCTTTTGACCCGACGATTATTCCAGAAACGGCATTTGCACCTTCAACACTGTCAGAGAGACCCCTAGAGAACCAAAACAATGCAAATTCCCCTGCAACTACAATTCCTAGTAGTCCTAATCCTGTCCAACAAACGATGGCTTCAGAATTAACAAGAAAACAAGAGGTTGATGGTCCCAGTACATCTACTCCAAGGGTTTCAACTAACAATCCTCGTCAAAAACAAAAACGGCTTCGACGTGTCTCAGATGACGACAGTTCTGACGATGAAAATGAATGGCAACCATCCGAATCTTCGACTTCTGAAACCAGTGAATCATCGGACGAAGAGTTGGAGGCTAACAAGTCTAGATCGTTTACTGAAATATTGAAAACACCAGAACTACCTGCCAAGTCTAAAGCACCACCCAAAAAGGCAATAAACTATCGAGCTGTCAAAGTTGTTAAATGGTTGTTTGCGGAGAAGAAGTTAAGTCAAAAGGAACCATCAATTGCCAAAAAAAGAGCGCCTCAGTCCAAACAACAAACAGCCAATTTAGATAGAGCTACGTGCAGTGGCGTTGCAACTCCTCGAAAGGAATCATGGTACTGCCCCCTTTGTAAAGAAGATAAACAAGAAGACATGAGGCAGTGTACTGTTTGCCAGACTTGGGTTCATGAAGAGTGCTGTGGGCTGATGGCCAAAGATGTCATACCCTTTTTTAGGTGCCCGTCATGCGAAGAGAGTGAATGAAGTTTAAGTTATCTAACTCGTTATCTAACTTAAGCTTTTTTACAATGTTCAAGTTCATGTACAAGTGTTTAAGTTTTTCTTTTGATTAATAAGAATTATTAATAACTATATTTTCTGGATCATTTAATTTCTCTTAAGTTTCTTTTAGGGTGCCCATAATTAGAACTTGATGCTCCTAATATGGGCACTTGATTTAATTTTTTTATGGGTGACTGTTTCAGAATAAAGACATATTTTTCAAATTCTGTGTATGATTTTGTATTCGTTCTGACCTAAAGAGCAAACCATTTTTTTTTTCTTTGGCTTAATCTTAATCGATAAAGTTATTAATTGATATAATGCTTAGGGGTGCCCATATTTAGGTTACTTACCTTATATTGAAAAATTATTTGTATAACCGGATTATTTTGTTTATATTCCATTTAACAAAAGTGTGTTTATTATTTGCACTTTAATTAACTAAAAATCAAGACACTCTTATTGGTATCCATATTTAGTCTGTATTAAACACATTTAGTGAAAAGCAATAAATAGGTAATTAAAAAACATTGGTATAATTTATATGTAAATAGATAATACAGCCCCAGTAGCTCAGTGGACAGAACATTCATCTACTACACTAGGAGCTTTAGTTTCGAATATGCACTAGACACTACACGTTATTTAAGAAATATCTGTAATGTAACATTTACGGATGCGGTGCATCGTGTCTGAGAAACTTGAATAAGATTTTAAAGAAAACTTAGATCTTGATCCAAACGTACGAAATCTGGACACTTTGTTGTTCCTACCACATATTTAGTGAAACAAAACAAAATGTTTACATGCACCGGGCAAGAATCGAACCTGGGCCGCCCACGTGACACGAAAGCAATCAGTTTCAATGTTTGTTTTCAATTTCCAAATATTTATTCCTAATTCATAGGTTAAAAATATTACACTATGTTAGGTAGAAAGTTTTAGTCTATAAACAGAGAAAACTAGATATCTAACAATATTATTTTACAATTTCCTTAGTATAAACATGGCTCCTATCTTAAGATTTATCCATGACTTATGTTTACATATTTTGAATATAATAAAGAACATATATATATATATATATATATATATATATATATATATATATATATATATATATATATATATATATATATATATATTATATATATATATATTATATATATATATATATATATATATATATATATATATATATATATATATATATATATATATATATATATAATGTTAGTGGGTGGTGGACTAAACAGTGTTTGTTATGCTTTGTCAACAGATATAAAGGATCGAAGTTTTACAAAAAGGGCTGATATGCAACAGGTTCGTTATTTTCTCGCTGATGCTTTGGCGGTAGTTTTAGTTAAGTTTATGGTGTAATGGTCCATAACTTTTAGCTAATTTTCGTACAAAAAATTCGTAATGAGGTGACCGCGACTTTAGAATTTTAAAAAGATTTCTTCAAATGAGCGCAAACTAGGCCCCATAGAATCCATATCCTGGTTTACGTTCAGTTTTTATCTGTTTACATGTATACAGGGTGACGCATTTCTACGGTAAAGTTCAATATAATTATTATTATAAAAGAGACGAGAAAAAATTGTATAAGTTAATTATAGGGTGTCTTGAGCTGCATCTTATAAAATTATTTTGACAATCACAGGCTGGCCCATGAGTCGTTGGTGATCCCTACAACTTTTTTTCGAACACCCTTATTTTATAGCACTTTTTATCGAAATATGTTTGTAAGAAAAAAAATCGAGACGCAGTAAGTGCGTTTTGGTAGCAAATTTTCATTAAATGCTTCAAATTTCGATAACTCAATTTGCTATTAACCTTAGGTTTGTTGGCTAGGAAACCAAAATTTAAGGTTTGTTGTTGGAAAATTGTTGTACATTTTCAAACAATAAGTTATTTTGATAAAATATGGCACATTGTTTCTACTATATAAGTTATACCGGTAACTAAATTGATGACTGCTTGCATTAAAAAGACATTTGCTATTCAAAGCATTTTTATAAAAATTCACTTCCATAACGCACTTGCTGCGTCCAGACTTTTTAAATTTAAATTGACATGTTTTGGGATTTTTTATAAAATTTCACAAAAATTGAGACACTGAATTTATTCCATTTGACTATTCTACCTGTATATTAATATAAACACAGATCTGTTTATTAGCGAATTTTTTCTATGAAATATCGCCAAAATCACAATGTGAAATCTAAAACCTGTTGCGGCCAAGTATAATTTTACCAACGCGCACTATTTATAGCTTGAATTAAGTAACTTTAATCCAAATTATTAAATGTCATATCTATAACGCAGTATAATATTTTAAGCAATCAAATTTGCACCTACACTTACGAAATGGTAGATTAAGAATAGTTAAAACCCATTTTTAAGCCGTTAATCAAATTAAATCCTATTTATTTTTGTATTCCTTTTATTTATCGACAATAATAAAACATTCAGTACAAATAAAAATCTTTCACAATCACCGAATAAAAACGTGCTTGATACCGTATATCATGTGAACATGAGGGCGGTTGGAATAAGAGGGCTTAACGCCACAGGTTGGGGGAAACAGGTAAAAACTAAACTAAACACTCTTCCCGTGCGTCACACATGACAAAATCTACCGGTCATTTCACTAAATTACACCAAAGTAGTGTTTCATTAATTGTTACTTGAAACGTTAGCGGGTAACTCCACAAACTAGTCGTTATTTTCATACAGGACCCTTGCGTGTTATAATTCACAGACCACAATGAATTTTAGTGCAAAAAACTGGGCTAGCAGTACCCCCAATTTATAACTGTGGTCTTTGAGGATAACCCAGACCCAAGGATACATATTAAAAAACAATTACATACCTTCCAAACAGCACGATTTAAGTTTATAATGGTTTATGGATTCTCGACTACTATTATACAGGTGGTCCAAAACTAATGGCACACAGAGTAGCAGTAGATTCTTCGCATAACTATTATAAGTTTGCCAAACTTAGTTTAGTCCAAAAGTCAAAATTAAAAGAGGTAAAATATGTGAAAATAAGAGATCAAACTGTGATTTTCCTTTGTATCTAGAAATTTAAGTACGCTTTGGAGACCGCAATTCACTGCAACACAATCTTTAGACCTGACAATCGTTTTGCTAGCAAAATAAGCGTCATCACATTAGAAATTATCGAATAGCAAAATAAGTGCCATGACTTTAGAAGTTATCGAAAAATCTTTATGACAAATTAGGTGAAACTTGTTTGTTTCGTCGCAACCCAGGCATTTCAGGCCGAACAAAAATAATCGCCCCCGAGCAAGAAGTTATTATAGTTTGTGTAGTTCGCCTTGATATTTATTTATGTGTTTATAGCTCTCTGGATTTCCTTGATTTTTACATCTTCTCTTTTCTTCGAAAAGCGCCATGATTTTTGCTGTCATTCAATTGTGTTTATTTGTTTTCCGCTTATGACCTAGTTCACCTTCTGCGACCTTTATTAAGGCCTCCTCCATTTCTCCCCATATGACATCTATAGTTGCACTCTCTTCCAACTTCGGTTCTATGGAAGTTATTATTGTTTAATTAATTTTTGCAACTATTTCGTTTTTGAGATCTTCGCTTCTAAGTCTATCGTAATCTATCTTCCTCTGTTTTATATGGGTTTTGATGTTTGTAATCTTAGTCTTGACTACTGCTACTAGGAGAACATGGTCCGAGAAAACGTCGGCACTAGAATATGTACATACTCTTTTTACTGATTTTCAGAAACGCTTATTAAGTAGTATGTAATCTATCTGATTACGTACGATGTTGTCTGGACGATCGGCTGGAGCTCTCCATGTGTACAAGCGCCTAGGTGGCATTTTGAACCAAGTGTTTGTTACTTTCAGGTTTTCCTCCTGGCAAAATTTGCAGAGGCGTTCACCCTGGTCATTTCGGGTTCCTAATCCATAAGGGCCCACTATATCTTCGACTCTTTCGTCTACAATTTTAGAGTTGAAGTCATCTCATGATGTTTAACCTGTTTCAGTACTTGTTTCAGTTCCTCGTAGAACGTCTCGATCTCTTCTTCAGTCGAATTCGGGTGCATACACCTGAATAAAGTTGATGTTTACTGGTTTGGCATGTATTCTAAGCAATGCGATCCTATCTGAGTGGGGGAGGAAATTTATCATAGATCTGGACATTTTTTCAGTCACTAAAGGATTTAGGTCCGGTGATCTAACTGGTCATTCTATAAATGCTCTTCTACCGATCCAACTATTCGAGAAAATTGTGTTGAAGTAATCACGTACTGTTCGCGAGTAGTGTGGAGGAGCTCCACTCTGTTGAAAAAATATTGAATAATGGGAAATTGTAAGGTTTGCTCTATTTGGATGAGGCATTGTTCGATTAGGAATTATTTGTTGCGAAGCAGATCCAAATAATTATTAGCACTAAGTGTACCAATAAAAAACTGGCCATCAATTAAGGTACCCACAATTCCCGCCAAATAATCCAAATTGGTTTAAGAAGAATAAGTGCAACTGCTAATATAAATTAATCATCGGGCCTAAAGATATTTCATCACAAAGATCCTCTTTATCCATATCACTTTACACCTGTTTTTATGACGAAGGTCTTAATTCATATCACTTCACACCTGTATTTATTACCAGATAATCTCTTCCAGGTAGACTATAGTTTTGTGATTCCTTTAATAAACGGAAATCATATCTTAGGTCCATAGGAATTACCAACAAACCTGAATAGAGATCCGTACCTAAATTTACTACAAAATTGGTTCAATGAACTTATTGGTGATTTACCCCAAAATTTAAGGCGGAATATGTATTTTATACAAGATGGTCGGCTGGTACATTTTTCTGTTCAAGTACGAAATTACCCAAATGACAGGTATCCCCAAAGATGGATAGACCGTGGCAGTTCAATATCTTGGCCAGCACGAGGCCGGACATTAACCCACTAGACTTTTTATTTCAGGGGTCCCTTAAATGAATTGTCTACAGTAACACAATAAACACCTGCGATGAAAACAAAAAATAGGAAAAACTGCTTTTTTTAAAAGGTGTTAATACAAACTAAAACTAGACCGTTCGAGTTTTTCCTCACAAAAAATATTTGCTAAACTATCATCAAAAATACAGACTGCTTCTATTACCGCTTTTAATTAAATCGCAATTATACAAATACGCAATCGGAAAAAAACACCTTCATATAACCTATAATTATTACTAAGTACTTACACATATAGAGGCTTTTTGTTTGGCTTCACAAATGCACTTGTAAAGCCAAAGTAAAAGTCTATATCTCTGTATTTAGCATGGAAAAGGGCTAGCAGGTTAGGACTATAAAATGAACTATAGTTTATAATTTTAATTTTTAAAATTAGGGATTCATTCTTATAAATTTTTTGACAAATTCTTTCAGCACTGTAAGTTTCCTGCATCTTAGCATTATTAAACAATTATTCTTGGTATGTCTAATTTCTCTTACGTACAAGCCTTACATAAAATAATTGCGACGAGTTGTGACTTCAGCGTTGCCAGACTGCAACAATTATTATTAGTTCTGGAAAGTCACAGAATTAACAGAAAAAGAAGATTTTCCAATTCTGGAATGCTGACTCAATGTCAAAAACATATAAAAGTTAAACTTTCTATATTATCCCTAATAGCGACATGGTGCTAAGTCTGGCAACAATGCTTGGGATATCGGCAATTTAAAGTTTATAAGATCCCTGTTAGACGCCTTACTTGGAATCGGTCCCAAGTTTGCAATGATTAATTTACCTCTGTTTTGCAAAATAAATATAGTTTCATACGAGCTAATTTGCCGGTTTTGCTTTACCCCTTTAACAATTAATATCAGGAATATATTACCAATTACATGATTTACATTAAAAATATGCTTCGCAACACATTTCTTTTTTTCACTGTTCCATATCTTAACTGCGCAACTTGTTATTGAAATCTAATTTCGATAGGTTTTCTGCTTTCTGCTTTTTCAGACATTTCCAAGGTTTCACAACCAATTTCATAAATCGCCGACTTTTCAATGGTTTTGTCTTTATCTTTTGGATTGTTTTGTTGAAAATGTGACCAGTCTATTATTTAAATCTCTATTGTGTTGCCGTTTCTTTTCATATGTTCATTTATCATTTTCTTCATACATTATTTTTTTAATTACTTTGTCTATTTAGATGACTCGTATCCATTGTATTTAGGCACATTTTTCATATAGTCTATCATTTTTTCATACCTACATTACCAAGAAGGAATTGTACTAATCTGTGAACTAAAAACTTTCCGCGAATATGGCCAGTCACCAACACCAGGTAGCAGTTTTACCGCACCGGCATGGAAATCTTGCTGAAAGCTGATCTTTTTTACGCAGGGTAGGTATCTTGTGAGTGCCCAATGTCGCATGGTGCACATAACCGACGTCTTAACGCTCCCTCCTCAGCACGAGCTTAAATTAAGGTGTTATAGAATTTACGCCTTGTTTCAATATATCTATAGAAACCCAAGAAAATAAAATCATGTTTTATTTGTCACAATGCTTCAAATAATCAATATTATAGTAATTATTTTTGTGTAATTGCCATGCCAACATCGAGATGTTTTAATAAAAATATAATTGTCAATACTACACAATATTTGTTCCTTTTAAATAAAACATTTCCATCTGTCGACCAATTGTAAAATAAATAATTTCGAAACCATGAACTTCATAATTAATGTGAAACATATAAAAGTCAAGTGGTCAATTTGTCGCAAAGATATTAAAAAATACGATGTATGGCCTGAAAAATCATTCAACCAAATTGGTAGAAAAATTAACAAACAAAATAATTAATAAGCACACTTAAATAATCCAAATCACCACAACATATTTAAAAAAAACCTGACCGTCGTTTCACTAACCAAGTTAGCGTCATCAGAGGATGAGGTGTTGTGGTGATTTGGGTTCTCCAAGTGTGCTTATCAGCTTATTACAGGTTCTAATCTTCACTTTACATATATATATATATATATATATATATATATATATATATATATATATATATATATATATATATATATATATATATATATCTGTGTGTGTGTATCGGTGCGTTGAATAAGAAAAATTGGGACGTTTTGAATGGAACTGGTCAAGAATAATTTTTATAAGTGGCTTGGATAAGTCCGTTGGCAGCCCAATCGATCTACTTTTTTCGCGTTAAAGTAAAGTTTTCTTTCAGAAAATTTCTACTGAACCTAATTTTAGTGAATTTTCTTTAAAAAAAATGTACTAATGAGGAGATCCCGACTTTTGAATTTTGAAAAAATTTCTTCTAATGAGCGCTAATTAGGCCCCCCAGAACACATATCCGGGGTCAGTTTCAATTTTTATATGTTTATATATATATATATATATATATATATATATATATATATATATATATATATATATATATATATATATATATATATATATATGTATCACACCGATAACTCAAAAAATAGTGAGCCGATTTTAATTAAATTTGGTGAATAAATTCCTTTTGCAAATGGCTTGGATAAGTTCGTTATCCAGTAAAATCTGCCCATGTTTTCCCGGAAAATTTTGTGTTTTGAAAAAAATTCATATCTCCGAAATTAACAAAGTAAGGGCAACCAAATTTGGTACGCGGGTTTACTCTTATAGGTAAGTTACCTACCAAAATTTAGCTATGTAGGTCAAAAGACAAAAAAGTTATAGGCATTTAAAGAAAAATAAATTGGGGTTTTCCTCAAAACGTCAAAGTAGCAATTTAAAACGTCAAAATCGGCAACATTTAGGCAAATAACTTGAATCTAATACGGGCTATGGAAATCAAATGTCTCAAGAAGGATGTTTTACAAACCCTGAAGTCTTAGTTTCAACCATCATTTTCCTTTATTTTACTAAAATGTGTCCAGAAAATTCATTTCAAATAGACCCTTTCTCTGATGCTTGGCAGTAATCTTAGCTATAGAGTTTATCGTTTAATGGTACATAATTTTTGTCGAAATTTCGTAAAAAATCAATAAAGCCCAATATATCCGTTATTATACAAGATATGAAAAAAAATATTTATACATTAATTATAGCGTGTCTTGAGCTACATCTTAAAAAATATTTCTACAATCACAGGATGGCCCATAAGTCGTTGGTGATACAAATTTTCTTTTTTTTTTAATCAAACACGCCTTATGTTATTGCATTTTTGCATTTTCCATCGAAATATAATGCATGTTTGTAAGAAAAGAAATTCTGGATGCAGCAAGTGCGTTATGGTAGCTAATTTTGATCAAATGGTTCATATTTGAATAGCCCAATTTGCTATTAACCTATAAGGTTGATCAAGAAACGAGTTTTTCCGGGAACACTTTAAGTTGACTTTTGGAAATTTTTGTACATTTTCACACAATAAAGTTATTTTTATGAAACATGGTACATTGTTTTTACTATACAGGTTATACTGGTAACCAAAATTGATGCCTGCTTTCTTAAATAAAAAGAAAACACATATTTGCAATAAAAACATTTTTATGAAAATTCACTACCATAACGCACTTGCGGCGTCCAGAGTTTTATATCTGCGAAGATAATGAAGTTATTTGGATTAAATTTTAATGAAGTAGAAAAAAGAATAATTTTTTCGAATAATTTACAATTGAATATGAAAAACAGTACATTAATAAAAATAAAGCAAAAACCCTATTGCTACCAAACTAGCACCAAAAGTGATTGGCAACTGAAATCTACCCGATTGAACGATATCGTCAAAAATGTTGCCGAGTTTATCATTTTTTTAATAAGGTAGGTAACTTTTTCTTTTTAAACGCAACACTCGCTCGAATCGAACGGTTAAAGGGCTTGGGCTCCCAGCCCTTCCGAATGTTACCATGCCAAGTGCAAAAATTGCATTGGAGACTTTTTCTGCACGATTTTTTAATGCTGCTGGCAAACTAGTTATACATTATGGCAAGTGTCTGCCAAGATATATCAAACTTTTGTGAAAATGATTTCAAACCAAGCGAATCCCAGCGCATCCACATTTTGGTATTTCGTGGTTACGGGAAAAAACTAGACGCCATCAGGGGGTCTGTGACTTATTTAATGCTCGATATCCCAATAGGCAAACAAAAAATCCGCCACGTGTCCACTACTACAGAGATATGAGCAGATTTCAAATATAGACAGTGTAGGCGGTCCAAAAACAATAACGAGTGACAAAAAATTAAATGTATTACTTTGGAGGAAAATCCAAGAACAAGTCTCGCACAAAAATATACAAATTAAACCAGGAAATTACTATACTACTAATTTGTCTGAAATTTTTTTTAAAGAAAACAACAACCTATACCAAATTGTTTACATTCAATGAATATTAGAAGATGATTCAGATCGGCGAATGGAAGTTCTGCGAAGTAATGATAGATACCAACTTGAATTTTTCCCAAAAATATTCTGTTTAGTGACGAATTAACATTTTCGTAGATGGACAAGTTAATTCGCAAAATTGCAGGTCCTGGAGCAAGAACAACCCACATTAGATGTAGATGAGGGTGCTTCATACGCAGCATCACCAAAAGCGAAATTCGTGGGCGAAAATCTTGGAAAACCCTGTTATTGGGCCATTTTTAATGGTAAAAGCTTAACCTATCCCAAATACTTAGAAAATCGGGTGTTTACTCGGCTGCCAGAGCAGAACTTTAAATTGAGAAAATATGGTTTCAACAAGATGCGGCACCATCTCATTATTCAAGAGAAATTCGTGCCCTCTTAAATCGCACTCCTCCAAAGAGATGCATTGTTGGAAGAGGAAGCATACAGTGGCAAGCCCGGTCATCAGGCTTGACAGCACTAGATTTTTTTCTGGGGACATATGAAAAATCAGGGTTATGTAAAAAAACTCATACCTTAAAAATGTTAAGAAATCTGACTTGCCAAGCTCCTTTATTAACGATTCGAGTGCTAATAGCGTAAATGGTGTTATGAGCGATTAAAGTATTTTGTAGCAAATGATGAAAAACATTTTGAACATCTAATTTTGTATTTTTGTATTGTTTGTTTTTAGTTTAGATAATGAATTTTTTAACTGGATAGTTTTTGAGTAGAATTCATTTTGTACAATACACATCAAGCTTTATCTTATCTCGTTTTACATTTGATAAGTCGGCGTTCTTGATTATGAACATAATTTAATATGGCTTGACCTATTCTTGTTTTAAAAATCCATAAAAAGATGGCATACTAATTTCCTAATTTAGATTTCAAGTTTGCTTGTTTAGAAAATTTTCGCCAAATATATCACCACATTTAGTTTTATTCGTCATTTGCAGTTTTTGCATCCTCCTTACAGGTTTACCCTTGTAGATAAGAACAAGCATTTGTTTAATAAACATTTTCTGTATTGAACAACCTGTTTTATTATTTGAAATTAACAAAAATAAACTCGGTAAGTAGGTTATTCACTGGGATCCTGAAAGTATATACTCACATTACTTAGAAAAAGGCTATGTTGTCATATTTTAAAACCCAAATAAGGTTCTTCGATTCCAAAAAATAAAATTCCAAAACGTTAATTTGGCAATATTGCGGATGCAATCATTAAATCGGGCATTCTCCTGTAGCAATTTTTTTTATTATGTGATCATTCGGAACTTTTTAACAAAAAGCTGTGTTGTCATATATCCAAATCCAAATAAAAGAGAGATCCGATTTTTGGCGGTTTCAGTGACAGTAGACCGCTAAATTTATTGCAATAAAAATCAGGTCTATATTGCATTTAAAAAAGCAAAGTTACCTACCTTATCTGAAAAAACAATAAACTTGTCAACACTGTCTATGTCATAATTGGAAACTAGAGTTGACGTGTCTGAGCATTTCGTCAAGACACAAATCGCTTGAATTTTAACGATTTTATTCCATTATTTTGCCGCATACTATATATATATATATATATATATATATATATATATATATATATATATATATATATATATATATATATATATATATATATATATGGTTTTCTGATTACACTGCAAAAAATTGGGGTATGAGTTGCCCTTGAAAAAAATAGTGGGGGTAGTTCGTATAACATTTTTCACTTTAAGGACGTGATACTGAAAAACAAGGTATTACAGTGGTTACGCTTAAAGTGATTTTCCTTAATTATCTGTAAAACGGCGAAAGATAAGATTTTCAAAATTTGTACACGAGTTAATATTAACAGCATATAAGGAAAGACGCAAAATCCGATTCATTATGTGAAGCAGTGGCGCGCGTGTGGGCACTCTGAGATTTAATATGTTTAAAGTCAAAATTTCTGAAATTTTCAAAAATTCAAAGACTAATACAAAAATAAGGTATACTGGTAGAAATTCCGTGGGATGTACAGTTTTCGAGACAGATTCAGTTAAAATTGTTTGTCCACTAAAGACGCAGAAGTATTAATTTAGATTTTTAAACTGACAATTTACGTTACTATCGATACAGCAAAAATTGTCAACAGCAGTTCAAATTATCAAACAATTAATTGCAGATAGTTTTATTAAATAAATAATAAGGAACATTTTTAGTTAAGTTTGTTAATTTAATGGATTAATATAGAATATTGAACAGAAATGGAAAAGAACACTTATTAAATTAAGAAATTATTAAACACTATAGCAAATGCTCAAATTGTGCTCCATTTACGTCTATACACAAAGCTGTGCGTCGCAGAAAAGACTGTCTTATTCTAAACAAATCTCCAATATCTTGTCTCACCAGATTGGCGTTTCCACAATTCGTGCTCATAGTTCCTGCGGAGTTTGTACTGGTACCTTACATAAATCCCCAAAAATAAAAATCTAAATTATTTAAGTCGGGTGATCTGGCACGCCAATTTACTGGCGCATCTTTGCCAGGACCAATGCAGCGCCCAGCAAACTGGTTAATAAGAAATTGCCCCACAGGTTGAGCATAATGTGGTGGTGCGCCGTCGTGCATAAACCACATATATCTTCTAACATTCAAAGGCAAATCTTCTAATAGGCCAGGCAATGTATTTTCTTAACAAAATTAGATACTGGCCTCCATTTAAGCGTGGAGGTAGCTCAACGGGTCCTAACACATGATCACCGACAATTCTGGCCCACACACTGATGCAAAATTGATACTGGGAATCGGACACAATTGTTGCTTTTGGATTAGCGTCATTCCATTCATGGCTGTTGTGTAAATTTAGTACTCTACTTTTGTGAAGCATGATTCGTCAGTAAATAAGAGTGTGTCGGTATTATTTTCATTCTGTTTGTTCCTGATCCAATCTCAGAAACGTATTCTGGCTTTGTTATATTGGGGCAAAAGTTCGTGTACTCGAGTTAGAAGGTAGGGCCGTAGCTGCGGTTCTTTTAATACGTTGCGGATTGTAGACTTGGAAACATTCACTTCAGTAGCAATCCTTCTTACGCTTGTATGTGGATTTTTTTCAAGCGCGTTTAAAATAGCTTCTTTCATATCTACAGTTCTTGCAGATCGTGGACGAGCATGCTCAGTGGTATAAGGTAGAACGGTGACGTTTTCTCTACACCTTCGGTCAATTGCAGCAACAGCACTGTGGTAAGGTACTTGTCCCCCAGGAAACTTTTCAGCACATCGCCTTGCAGATTCTAAAGAATTACATTCACCCTCTCCATATACTAAATGCATGTCAGCCAATTCATTTAAACTATACTGATTATAATATCAAATAAGCGAAGCAAAAAGTAATATTGTTTGACAAGTTATGACAATTTAAACTGCTGTTGACAACTTCTCCTATATCCGTAGTAACGTAAACTTTCAGTTTAAAAATCTAAATTAATACTTGTGCGTCTTTAGTGAACACACAATTTTCCATTTTTCTCGAAAACTGTACATCCTATGGAATTTCTACCAGTATACCCTTCTTTGTATTAGTCTTTGGGTTTTTAAAACCGTTCAAAAATTTCAGTAATTTTGACTTTTAATATATTTTTTTGCTAAATTATAACCATCAGAGTGCCCCCGCGCGCGGTACTGCTTTACATAATAAATCCGATTTTGCGTTAATATTTACTCGTGCACAAATTTTTAAAATTTTATCTTTAGCCGTTTTAAAGATAATTAAGGAAAATCGCTTTAAGCGTAACAGCTTTAACACCCCGTATCTTAGTATCACGACCTTAAAATGAAAAATGTTATACGAACTACCCCCACTATTTTTTCAAGACTCCCAACCCAATTTTTTAACTATAATCAGGACACCTATATATACATATATATATATATATATATATATATATATATATATATATATATATATATATATATATATATATATATATATTCCACTCTTGCGTCCATCTGATTCGTTAAAGACCCAAGGTCGTTCTCCTCATAAACAAATTGTTTGCTACAAAAATTTCCTAAACGCTTAAAAGAATCCCTGTTCACTTTACTGTAGTTAATTTTTTTAAGTATTTTATTATAAAAAATGTTTTCCAAAATGTCTTCAAGACTGTTATTACGAATTACAGCCTATAATTAACCAAACATAAAATGAAAAGAAATAAAAAAGAAGCTGCAAGAATAGCCTTACCTTATAGTTAAAACACGACATTTTATTCCTATAAAACCCCATACAACAATTTTGGTGATCCCTATACATTTTAACTTTGTCACAGAAGACCCACTACACTACGCGATATACTTTGCACTTACTAAAGTCTCTTTCCTTTTAAAGATAAGAAGAGATTAACATAGAAATCTTAATGAGTTTGCAAAAGCTATTCCTTTGTCGTTAGTAAAGTAGCCTTTCCTAATCTGAATATTAAGTCTTGAAGTGATTTGATACCTAATTTACCACGTAACTGCTCTTAACTTTACGTTAAATAACTATCATATCCGTAGGGAAATATTATTAAAAATGTGTGTCGTTCCCCAAACAGGTACAGTAATATCACTGGATATGTTTAAGATTGTAACTTATCGTATAAAACAGAGTTAAAGTTT
The DNA here is from genome assembly GCA_964006375.1 of Tillus elongatus. Taxonomy (NCBI): domain Eukaryota; kingdom Metazoa; phylum Arthropoda; class Insecta; order Coleoptera; family Cleridae; genus Tillus; species Tillus elongatus. Next base: position 109,308,144 of record OZ023269.1, on the reverse strand, counting down.
TTGTACCACACGAACCACACAAAAAGATTATCTGATAGTAAATAAACGGATTATTGGAGTTTTTACTGCAATTTTATCTGTCATAAAATTTATAAAATAATCCAGAACCACAATAAATGTAAATGGTCAATTAAAAAAATTATATCGAAATAAACCAAAACAATTTTACTCTACTGTGGTATAAAATGAATAAGGTCACGCGCGTTACATTTAAAACCCCGAATGTATTTTTTTCATTAACATTGGTCTATTTCCGCGACTATGGCCAATCACCGACGCGCCAGGGAGCAGTTTCACCTCACTATACTGGAAATTTTGCAGAACCTCTGCTTAGGTGGGGATCTTTAACGTGCCCAATATCGCATGATACACAAGACCGACGGATTTACGCTCCCTCTGAAGGGCGAAACGTGCAGACATTCAACTTGCTCAAATACAATGCCACAACCTCGGTTTGTGCTAATTGCACAGTATATACTGAAAAAGTGGACCACCGAGGCTCTAAATTATTTTTTGGATTATAAGGAAAGTTTGTTGTGAATTTTTCGAAACGTTCTTGGGACATAAACCAAAACATATCTTAATAACATGCCTGTATTAATTATTATACAATGTACCAAAGGCCTTAATGGAATTTTTATTTTTTTAAATGGCTAATAGAGCGGTAGCGATGGTGAGACTTTGCAAATTTTTTTTTCAAATAAGCGCGAATTTAGGCCCTTAGAACTCGGAATCAAGGTCCGTTTGAATTTATATATATATATATATATATATATATATATATATATATATATATATATATATATATATATATATATATATATATATATATATATATATATATATATATATATATATATAGACATATATGTATCCGAACGATAACTCAAAAAATTATTAACCGATTTTGATAAAACTCGGCAAGAATCTTTCTTATATTAATAGCTTGGACGAGTTTGTTATCCAGCCTTATCGGGCGAGTTTTTCTATATAAAAAAAATCCGCAAAAAAATTCATATCCCAAAAAATAATAAGATTATTTTGATAAAATTTGGTTGATATGTTGCCCTAGTATATACCTTACGACATACCAAAACTCAACATTCTAGGTTTATATAAAAATGACATATAGAAATTTGAATAATTTAATAAAAATTTGCTACCATAACGCACTTGCTGCGTCCCAAAATTTTTAATATTTTTTAATTATTCCAGCAATTTTGGAAATAGTTGTAATTTCTTAAATAAATATGTTAAAGGTTTCGTTATCTCATTGTAAATCATCTTGAAGGTTGTTGAATCCAGTAATGCCTGCTTGCCCAACTTCATTTTTTTCAACATATAAACTCATTAATTGTTGTTGCCGTTACTTAGTGAAACCGTTTTATACTTCTTCTCTCACTTCACAAGTGTTGTTTTTCTTCCCTGTACTTGTCACTTGACAGTATCACCAGACAGAAGGAAATTGAATTTATTTGTACACATTAGTGACACCTATAAATAAAAACTTGTTGCTATGTTATGGTATCTTGATCAAAACATTACTTAGATGAAAATGAATATAATAAATATGACAGATGACGTTGTTAAAATGTCTATGTCAAATTAGAATCAACTTATACCATTAATAACCATGACAACCAGCGCCGCCTTCGGGGGGCGGGGCGGGGGGTGTTGGTAGCGGTTGGGGGTAGCGCCGGAGCACAGGGGTGCCGCCAATGTTTTATGCTCTTTTGGATACCGTGCTTATATCTATAAAATAAAGATTTGAACAGATGCCAGATTTTTCTACGACGTGGAGTTTCTTGTTTAACATAAAAAAAAATCAAAATAAAGAACGATTATTAAAACATTGTGCTAAATTACAGGAACAGTTAACTGTCAACTTTAAATCAGATATCGATGGCAATTTGTTGTACGATGAAATTTTAGCCTGCAACATTATCTTGAAGACAATCAAGCAACGCCTATTGAAACCTTAAACTTTATCAAGAAACATAACATTCAAGGATTATATCCCAACACCTGGATATCGTTGCGTATTCTGTTAACAATACCAGTGACTGTTGCAAGTGGTGAACGCAGTTTTTCCAAACTGAAATTGATAAAAACCTACTTGCGGTCTACAATGTCTCAAACCAGATTGACCAGTTTGGCCTCACTGTCCATGGAAAATCAAGTTGCAGAAAACCAAGATTTTGCTTGTCTTAGTAGAGAATTTGCTAACAAAAAGCTAAAAAAGTAATGTTTTAACATTTTTCGAGTTCAACCAACTGCGAGACAAGCTTAGAGTTATCTTAAATTTAAAACAAATGTGCTACCCAATTACTTCTTTTATTATTTGTTAATTTTCGTAGAAAAAATCACTAATTGGGAGATCCCGACTTTTGAATTTTGAAAAAAATTGCAAATGAGTGCAAACTAGGACCCCTAGAACCCATATCCGTGGTCAGTTTCATTTTTTATATGTTATATATATATATATATATATATATATATATATATATATATATATATATATATATATATATATATATATATATATATATATATATATATATATATATGTATGTATCACACCGATAACTCACAAAATAATGGACCGATTTAAATAAAATTTGGCATGTACCTTCCCTCTGTAAATGACTTGTATAAGTTCGTTAGTTAGGAAAATCGGACGAGGTTTTCCGGGAAATTTTTGAGTTTTCATTGGAAAAAAATTTGTATCTCAAAAAATAAAAAAGCTATGATAACCAAATTTGCTAGGTAGGTTTACGATATTTCAATATATAATTATACATAAGTATTATATAATTATCGTATAATAAAGGGCGCCAAATGATTGACTCGCCCGGGGCGCCTGGGTGGTTAAGGCCGGCGCTGATGACAACAATCGTAGAGAAGCCAAAGAAGTCTCCTCAATTGTATATAACATATAAACTATTTTGACAGCTATATTATCTTCTATTATTATTTGAACATTTTCCTCTACAACTTCATTTTATAGTTTTCCCCATGCTTCTGTAAACTTAAATAGAAAGTCCAGTGATAGTACCCCCCCTATTGCAGCATACATGTTCATTTATTTTAATTCTTCCTAACGCTTTTTGCGAGTCTCGCTTATGCCCACAGACTCTATGAGTTTCAGACCCTATTAAACTAGTTTTGTTCTTTTTAGCAATAAAATGAAAAATACATAAATATTAGAGTGAAACATATTGCGGCTATGTAATTTGTTTGCAAATAATATAGATAAGTACATTTGGAGAACCCAAATCACCACAACACATTTTAAAAAAGACCTGTCGATCGTTTCACTAACCAAGTTAGCGTCATCAGAGGATGAAAAATTTAGTTCAACAATGAATTTTTTGAACAAACGCAATTCGCTATCGCCATTTATTGCAGACCTTTTCATGAGCAGATTTGAAACAGATCTTGAAAGTGAAAATAGTTATTTTCCTAGAGTGTGGTTTCATTACGTGGATGATATTTCCGCAGTGTTTAACACAAACATTTGCAGAATAGAAGATTTTATTGCCAGATTAAACAATAAATTTGATTCTATAAAATTTACTCACGAATTAGAAATTATTAATAAATTACCCTTTCTAGATGTATTCGTTATCAAGAATAAAGACACTTTATAATTCTATGTCTATAGAACGGAAACCAACACTATAAGCTATATTCCGAACGACTCACATCATACGTACGCACAAAAAATGGCCAGTCTGGATTTTTTAGTAAATCGGTTAATTAATTTTCCTTTAAACAAAAGTAGATATACCAAAGAATTAAATTATATCAAGAACGTGGCCGAATATAACGGATACACTGCTTGCCTGGTGGAAAAATTAATCAACAAACAGAAAACAAAGAAAACGTTGACGGAATCAACAACGTTTAAAAGAGAGAAATCCGAAATAAACTTTGTTTGCTTACCATTTGAACCTCGAATCACGAGGGGTCTAGATAGCATTTTAAAAAAAGTCAACTTGCAGCTGACATTTTCGACAAAAAATACCTTAAAAAACTTGCTAGGTAACCCAAAAGACATGGATAGCACGGACAAAATGTCGGGAATTTATGAAATAAGTTGTAAAGATTGTAATCTTAAGTACGTCGGGCAAACAAAAAGATCGATTGGACTTAGATTCAAAAAACACTTAGCCCAATTACGTTACGGTACTATACATAGATCTACTGTCGCCCGTCATATTTAGGATAATAATCATCACGTTAATGAAGATAATCTGAAATTAATAAAAAATGTTAGACAACCAGGACAGCTAAATTCCTTCGAAAGTATATATATTTCGAAATATAGTTAAAACAAAAATTGTATGAACGTGGCACCACCGCCGATTACGAGCCACCTGATCGATTGCTTCGCTAAATAAAAATTCCCACGTTTTTAACACGTCCTAGAGATAACATAATAATACAGATTGTTCCGACAAAGCAAACTATGTTAATTTAGGTGTCGTTGAACCTTTCCAAAATTACTAAAGATGGACACATTTTAGATAAGTTAGTAGGGACAGTGCAGACCTCGTCCCGCGATAAAAATACAATACACTGCAGAATTTGCCTGCGTTTATTTTCCCATCTCAGTTCGGTCCCTTTACCTAAGATCCGGTATATAAGGTGATGTTAGTTTTTAAAATAGTTAGAATTTTTCATCCTCTGATGACGCTAACTTGGTTAGCGAAACGATCGTCAGGTCTTTTTTTAAATGTGTTGTGGTGATTTGGGTTCTCCAAGTGTACTTGTCAGTGCTCATCACAGCTTCCAATCTTCACTTAGTTAATAATATAGATGTTTCCTGAGAAAGGGACATGTTCTTGGTATAATGTATTGTATAATGAAAAATATATAACAGTATCTGCATAAAAAATATGTTATATTAAATGTTAAAAAGTTAGTTTCTGCTCACGTGAGAATTACTCTTTGACCTAAGCCTACTTTACAAAACGGTTTTGCTTCAATCATTAAATCACTATATTCTTGATCTATTTTTCAGACATATATAATTGATCTAAAATGTAGATTATTTCAATCAAAATAATTGTATCAACTATATAATTGCTTATTTATTAATTTAATTTCACTTGCGAAAATTGCATTTACTGTAATATAAATAATTGAAGCTGATTGAAGATATATCATAATTCATGTACATAAACAAAAATATATAGGTCTATAAGTATATATGAAATACTATAACGTTGTGTAATCTAGTATTGAAGGAAGCACTACGACAGCAAAATATAATTACTGGAAAGAGAATTAATAAACGTTTAAATATTTGCATACTTGCATACACAGATATAGGGCGAGAACCATTAGAATAACGAAGTGAGATACGTGCTTTCTTACCAGGTATATGCTAAACTTTAAAAAACTCTGGGCGCAGCAAGTGCGGTATGGAAGTGAATTTTCATAAAAATGTTTTTAATTACAAATATATCGCTCTAATGCGAGCAGGCATCAATTTGGTTACCGGTATAACCTATATAGTAGGAACAATGTACCATATTTTATCAAAATAATTATTTGAAAATGTACAAAAATTTTCCGAAAATAAAACTTTAAATGTTTCCGAGAAAACTGGTCTCCTAGCCAATGAACCTGAGGTTAATAGCAAATTGAGTTAATGAAATTTAAAACGTATAATGAAAATTCGCAACCAAAACACCCTTGCTGCGTTCAAAGAAAAATTTTCCGAAAATAAAGTTAAATGTTGGTTTCCTAATCAACAAAACTTACGTTAATAGCAAATTGTGTTATTGAAATTTGAAGGATTTAATGAAAATTTTCTACCAAAACGCACTTACTGCGTCCAGATTTTTTTCTTACAAACATGCATCATATTTCGATAAAAAATGCTAAAATGCAGTAACGAATTTGTTCTACGAAAATTAGCTAAAAATTATAGACAGTGCCAATTTTGACATTTTAATTTGCGAGTTTGACGTTTCGAGGAAAACTCCAAAATTTGTTTCTTTAGCTGCCCGTAAATTTTTTGTCCTTAAACTTAGAGACCTAAATTTTGGTATATGTTTCACTCTTTATAATACAAATACGCGTACCAAATTTGGTTGTCCTCAATTTTTTTAAGAAAATTCACTAAAAAAGAAAATTTGAATCCCCAACGACTTATGGACCATCCTGTAATTGTAGAAATATGTTTTTAAGATGTAGCTCAAGACATCCTATAATTAATGTATATAATTTTTTTCGTATCTTGCACAATAACGGATATATTGGACTTTAAAGATTTTTTACGAAAATTAGACAAAAATGATATA
>OZ023269.1:109224330-109299330 GCA_964006375.1 Tillus elongatus | reverse complement strand
GCTTATAGTATTTACCTGTTTTAGCAACGTGGATTTGGTCTCTCATAAAAAGTTCAAGGTTTCACAGGTATAAAAGAGAATTATACAGAACAACATAGCAAGTCGATTTATGCAGTGATTTTAGGGATCATCTGTCTACCTGCTCTTAATCTGCGTTCTTTTGAGAATCCCACAAGAAAAGAGGAAATGCTATATTAGCGTTCTCATAAAAAACCAGCCCCTAATGATTTATCGATGTTGAAATAAATGGAAATTCCTAAATCATTTCTAACAGTTAAGCGGGATTTAATTTGGAATTAATTTTAGATCTTCCGCCTTTCTGAGTAGAAATATCATCTACTGAATCGTTTTATGCGTTTTAAAATTTACGTTCTTCTTATCAGTTCAATTACACTGCACTTCTGAATTATTGGTTAGACAAATGAAAAAATTATTCATTTCTAATTTTCGCCAACCTAATAAATGTTTTTCTTTACACTAAAAAAATCATAAAAGTAATATTAGATTATGTAAATAAGTTTTTTTGTATCACAAAAAAACGTAAAACCGCAGTCCTATTTTAATTTCTACTTCTACTTTACTCATTGCCTTTATTAGCGAATTTTTATTAAGAAAAATCGCTAATAGAGAGGTATCGATAGTGAGGCTTTGCAACAACTTTTTCAAATGAGCGCGAATTTGGACCCCTAGAACCCGAAACCAAGGTCCGTTTGCATTTTATATGTTTCTATATATATATATATATATATATATATATATATATATATATATATATATATATATATATATATATATATATATATATATATATATATATATAGTAGATAGTGCCCCACCTGGGCTCACCCCCTCCACTTTTTACTGCGCATGCGCGAGTCATCATGCGCATGCGCTGACCTGCGCAGACCTGTGACAGTTGACAGCTGACCTGTCAGATTTGACAGGTGTCAAATGTCACTGACCTGACAGCTGCCAACGTCAGCTGTCACCTGACCTGACATGTGTCAACGTCAAATGTCACCTGACCTGTCAGATGACGTCACAAGCATTCCAAGATGGCTGACCTGTCATAGACAGTCGCAAGCCGGGTTCTCTCTATGGAACTAACCTGAGATGACGTCACAAGCATTCCAAGATGGCTGACCTGTAAGAGACATCTGCAACTCCGGGGTTCTCTCTCTATGGAACTAACCTGAGATGACGTCACAAGCATTCCAAGATGTCTGACCTGTGTGTCCATAGATATCTACAAGTCAGGTTAGCTCTCCATGTGTGTTTGTCTGATTGTTTATTAAGGTTATGTATTTGTTTATTAAGGTTATGTTCGCTCACGTGTCATCTGTTTGTTTATTAAGGTTATGTTTGTATTTGTTTATTAAGGTTATGTCATGTGTGTGTTGATTACCATGCATCTGTTTGTTTATTAAGGTTATGTATTTTGTTTATTAAGGTTAGGTGTTCGTAAACACAGCTGTTTGGTTTGTTTATTGTGTTGTTGTTGTTAAGGTGTATTGAAGTTTGTTAGGGTATTTCGTTTTTGGCGGGAAATTTGAATTTGTTTGAAAATTTGTCTGTTGTGTCCAGAGATCTTACTCCTCAAGCTAGAGAACATTCTATTTGTAAAGTTGTAGAGTGTAGAGAATATTCTCTAGCTCGAGGGGAGACATCTGTTGGACACAGTCATTCGGTTTAGTCACACACATACATATATGAGGAAGATATATTGAGCGGGTAATTTGAAATTTTGAATTTAATTTGAAATATGATTTTTGAAAGAAAAGCATTCGCCAGAAATTAGATTTGAACCCCCAACCATACAACTTACTAAGATATGCAAACGCCCCTAAACCGATCATGCTATTCAGACATACGATGAAAGTTTGTTATCAGTGGGTATATATATAAAACAGAAACCTGTTACATAAAACGAGTTTATGAGGCTGCTGAGTTTGTGTGTGTAGGTAGGGGTGGTATCTCTATTACATTCCAATTGAATAATAGGAACTGTAATGTTAAAAACAATTGTTTATTTATAGTAAAAAGAAATTTAAAACACGTACCAATTTACCTATCTAATATCATTTAATAACAAAAACGTTTCAAGTAAACTATATCAATAAGAAAAACGTATTTACATCTAGATATGTTAATGAGTTTATTTTAATAGCCTAATAAAACTCGGGGACTTGGTTTTATTGCCGGCGTGTTTGTTTATGTTAGTGTGTTTGTATTTTGAATGATAGAATCTAAATTTATATAGGGAGTGATCAAAAACACACAAGTAACAAAACTCAATTTAAAACAACTAAATTAAACTTTGATATACGAGGATTGTTTGATAAGTATTGTTTGTATGTAAACATAAATAATATAATAGTATACTTACATACAGCAAGAGACGTCATACTTGTTTCACGACTTAGCACACACTAACGTATGTTGAGGTCTTGAATGGGGCCCCGTTATAGAAATAACACAGTTGTTTAATGACATCCACTTGAACCAAACAAAACATATAGACGCTGTTGTTGATTGTTAACACACACACAAGCACTCTATGACTAGAGAGTTATAGATGTACAACGGTCGTCGTACACAAGCCAGTCTTGTGTTTGATTCCGTAAAAACAAGAAACATTTTAGTTCCATACTATGGCGTTCTCAATTGTTGGAGAGTCGACTACAAGAAACAGTCGTTTTAATATTATACAGAACATGGTGCATTTCAAGTTGAATCCACTCAATAGCAGTGGCGTCAATAATCCTGAACAATGGCTTAAGAACGGTATGCAGGAAATTTATAATCGAGTTATTAGAGACTTGAACACCGACACCAAAGTAAGCTTTACATTCTCCGGCTTGGATAGAGACTATCATATGCCGTTTAGGAAGCTGTCGTTGCTGACGTTTGAAGAAGTGTGGTCTGAGCTGTACAAGATGTATCAGAGCAATAAGGGGGCCATTGAAGGTGATGCCTTTACTATAACAGCTACAAGTCTAGGATCATCACAGCACCAGCAAGCAACCACTTCACAAGGTTCTGGTTTGTCGACGCAGCAGCAGCACCAACAGCAGTTTAATGAAATCAATCTACAAGAGAGTAAAGAAGAACACACAGCCGCGAGACCAACAACAACAACACAACCACTAACACAGGATGACAAGCAAGAACTGAATGATGATGGTCTCCGTTGCTGTGTCATTTGTTTTAAACGCTGTCCACCAACAGAGAGAAGCTGTTGTGACAAATGTTTCATTAAAAATGGTCAAAACTTGGGAAAATGGCTACCATACAACGCACACTCATGGGAAAGTTATGAAAATTTCGTAAAATGGCAATACACGTACGACAGGAGGAAGGTTACATGTTTACACTGTAATAAACAAATGTTGAGAACGTCCATTTATAGACACAAACAAATATGTCTAAAGAGAGCTGACGTCGATCCTAGGCCTGTAAACGAGTAAAAAGTATGTCGCTCTGTACACATGTCCATAACAGAATACATAACACAATAAAACAGAGAACAAACAACATGGTTATGACTCATATCCTGTAGAATGACATCATACCATTATTCGTGTTTGAGCTTGTCTGTGTATCTGTTTAATATACGCAAGTGAGAGGCCCTCTTAGGGTAAATAACCTGTCTGTTGATGACCTTGATCTGATAAACCTGTTTGACGTTGTCTTTACAGTTATGATCTAAGGGGTTAGTTCTGTTAGGTGGTATCCAGCCATCAGTTGTGTTTGAGCTTGTCTAGAAGCTAGTTTTGTTGGTGTACGTTGAACAAGGTGTAACTAAAAACTAATATGGTGCAGAATACGCGAAAACGAAAATCTCTCAACACAGAAAATACAGGTAGAGGTGCTGGTGGAGGTAAAAAGCTTAAAGTGTTACAAGATGTCTTGCTGGCTAACGCAGTTGAAAGTATTATAACAAAAGAAGAACCAAAGACGTGGGATAATATCATAGGTGAGCTGTACACAAGCTATCCAACAACAAACACAAGTGAACCGAATAATCTCTCTGATATTAGTATGAATGCTGCAGATCCTACAAACATACAAACAGTCGAATATCAGCCTACACACGATGAGCTATTCAATGAGAAGTTGGTGCAGATCAATCAGAAAAGTATGGAGAAAAAACTAAAAACACAAGACTGTGAGCTCGTTGGTCAGACAACGTTTGCGCTGTTGGCAAACGGTGAGAAAATACTTACGATCGGAGCTGACCCCATGCTTAACTTTATGCCTCTGGTTAAGGTTTCACAGAAAAATTGTAATATACCTGTGTTTTTCGACATGTGGACATTTGAAGAATTTTTAAACGTGTTACCCACCATAATTTTCAACCTGGAAAACCAATCACAAGGTACAGACAAAAACACCGATTCGTATACACTTACTAAATACTTGGTTCAAACACAACGAAAATCAGTGTTTTTTAAGTTTAGGTTGTGCAGTGATGAATATGTCACTAATTTCAACCTAAGCTTGGAATCATTGAAAATACTAGAAGATGTTGGCTCTGTGGTCAAAGACTTATTATTGGAATTACGTTTTAGGAGTTTCTTTGACCTAAACATGTTTATGGCTGACATTAGATCGGAACTGTCCAAGTTCAGAGACAGGGCAGTTATACCTTGTGCCTTCTTCATTGCCCGCTTAAAATACTCTGAGAATCTGTGTATAGTGTGTGAATTTATTACTAAATATCAACTTGTACTGAAAGATATGCTAACATGTAACAGATTTACCTATAACACTAGTTGATAATAAAATATATGTGTAAAAATCTCTGTGTTTTATTAGCTGTATTTTCTGACAATCATTCTGTTGGCGTGAATGCATAAAGGAAGATTTGAAATAAAAAAATACTTTTAACATGTTTCCTTTATTCATAACATAATACAAGTTATTTAATGTCTTTAGTGTTGACCCAGGAATTATGAGTACGATCAAAACCAAGCCATTTCACGTAAGACTTGGGGCCTTTTTTTTCTCAACACTCGTTCGATTAAATACAGGTCAGAAGATAACTGTCATACAGGTGTCTAACACAGGTGTCTAACACAGCTGTCTAACACAGCTGTCTAACACAGCTGTCTAACACAGCTGTCTAAGACAGCTGTCTAACACAGCTGTCTAACACAGCTGTCTAACACAGCTGTCTAAGACAGCTGTCTAAGACAGCTGTCTAACACAGCTGTCTAACACAGCTGTCTAACACAGCTGTCTAACACAGCTGTCTAACACAGCTGTCTAACACAGCTGTCTAACACAGCTGTCTAACACAGCTGTCTAACACAGCTGTCTAACACAGCTGTCTAACACAGCTGTCTAACACAGCTGTCTAACACAGCTGTCTAACACAGCTGTCTAAGACAGCTGTCTAACACACAGCTGTCTAAGACAGCTGTCTAACACACAGCTGTCTAACACACAGCTGTCTAACACACAGCTGTCTAACACACAGCTGTCTAACAGACAGCTGTCTAACAGACAGCTGTCTAACAGACAGCTGTCTAACAGACAGCTGTCTAACAGACAGCTGTCTAACAGACAGCTGTCTAACACACAGCTGTCTAACACACAGCTGTCTAACAGACAGCTGTCTAACACACAGCTGTCTAACAGACAGCTGTCTAACAGCTGTCTAACAGACAGCTGTCTAACAGACAGCTGTCTAACACACAGCTGTCTAACACACAGCTGTCTAACAGACAGCTGTCTAACACAGCTGTCTAACAAGACAGCCGGACATCGTGATAAATAAGAAGGCATGTACCGTAACAGAGTCAGTATATGTTAAACCACCACACAACCTGTATCGCTCAAACAAATGATTAGACCGACTGGTAACACCAAAAACAGTTGTAGCACAATGGAAGTGTTGGGTAAGGAAGAGCAAAAAGTTAAGAAAAGGATTTTACAACTTGCTGACAATATTCGAAAAAAACATTTAATGCTTAAACTTAACAGAGCTGAGAATGATGATGCTCTGCAACGTTTATATAAACCACTTGTTGAGCCCCTAAGTGAAATATCTAAAAACACAGCAGCACTGCAGCAGCAACAGCCATCGCAACCACCAAAGGTTGAACAAATCAAAGACGAAGTCGATATACCAGAAACGAAACCCCAAGTACAGTTCCTTAAAGACCATGAAGTTTTTGAAGCTGAACCAAGGGAAGAGGCTGAGGCGACAAGTTCCGATGAGGACATCCCAACATTTGAAGAGCTTGAGGCAGACCTACAAACTGTCACAACCAACCCTGCATATCAAGAATTTTTGGAGCAATATCCTGACCGAGTTCGATATTATGTAGACAAGTATTTTACTGAACCACCGAGGCTTGCTACTATTGATCAAACGTATGGTGCTCGCTACGCTAAAGATACTGGTAGCTGGAGTCTTGGCAACAAACACTTGGACTTTACTGATGCTGAGATTCAACTGGGCCAAAGGAGATACCCGCAAACACAAGGTTTGCTAGAATTGATATTTATGAAAACACCTAGAGGGTATACCTATGATGATCTTCAACACTATAGAGATATTCTAGAAGCAACTAGTGTTCATAAAATGAACTATGATCCTAACGCACGAACCAAGGGTTGTTCCTCTGAAAAGTATCTGACTCTAATAAAACCAGTGATAAATCCACGAGGTCGTAGATCCTCAACACCTCAAGGTTTTGGTTACACCTACGAGGAAGACGATGACGACAGCAACGACAGACATCTTAACAAAAAACAAAAGACTGAACTTAAAACTCAGAGTGATAAGAGCAGCGATAGCAACGGCATGAGCCCAAACAGCATCAGCACCAACAACTATATGATACAAAATAACAAACAAATAGCCTATGTGTATTGGAATGACATAAACGAGTTGGTTGACAGACTTAGACTTTTAGTGGCTTCCCAAGTTGCAGGTAATACTGCTCATAACAACGAAATTCAGTCAATCTTGGAAGAACTAAAAGAAGCTAGTGTTATCACCTAGTAAACCCACAGCCATGAAGAGACACCGACGACAACAACAACAACAGCACCAACGCAACACTGAACCATCTAATGTTAATAATTCTATAAATGTATTCCAACAAAGAGTTTACATACTTGTACTTAGAATCAAATAAAAGTCTTTGTTAAAATTACTGTGTTTTTATTTTGTAATACAATTAAAAAGTATGTCTTAAAGCAATAATATCCTGAACAAACTTATCTTGTGGTACATCTGCTATGTCTGTATTCTAGACAAGCTCAAACACGAATAATGGGGGTGATTCAACAGATATAACACAAGGTCATCAACTGACAAGTTGTTTACCTTTAAGAGGGCCTCTCTCTTGTGTATATTAAACAGATACACAGACAAGCTCAAACAGGATCAAGGTTAACAACTGTAAAACGTTGTTTATCCTTTGTAAGGCCTCTCTCTCTCTCTCTCTTACATCAGTTTGTTTCCTCAATACAAGAGACAGAGACACTTGTTCAGTATGTGTTAAGTCGTGAAACAAGGATGACGTCTCTTGCTGTATGTAAGTACACTCTTCTTATTATGTCTGTTTGCATTCAAATAACAAATACAAACATAACCTTACTAAACAATCAGATGATTGGTAATCAACATGTATACAAACACCTAACCTCATATGTCAACAACAACTGGCTTTGTTTTATATATACAACAGCGAACAAACTTTTAACGTGTGTGTCTGTGGAGCTATTGGTTTAGGGACAGTGTATATATGTAAAGCAAACAACGGCTGATTCGAGGTTCGTGGGTTCAAATCTAAGTTCAGGCGAATGCTTTTCTTTCAAATACACATGCATCTGTCAGTTTAGGCAAAGACATCGAACTGTCATGACGTGTGTTATATCCTTTCAAACAACATATACAAGCTTTAACAATGGCAATCAGTTGTCTGTCTGTATCCTCAACACAGAAGACACCTGTTCAGTAGTGTGTGTATTAAGCTGTGAAAGAAGGCTGACGTCTCTTGTTGTATGTAAGTACACTCTTGTATTATCTCTGTTTGCATTCAAATAACAAATACAAACATAACCTTAACAAACAATCATATGACTGGTAATCAACACGTGTGTGAACATAACCTTAATAAACAAATACAGACAGCTGTGTGTGTGTACGAACATAACCTTAATCAACAAATACAAACATAACCTTAATAAACAATCAAAATGGCTTGGTAATCAGTCTGTATACGAACACCTAACCTTAATAAACAAATACATACATAACCTTAATAAACAAATACAAACATAACCTCAATAAACAATCAGATGGCGGGTACTAAGCATGTCATACAACACTTAACCTAAATAAACAATCAGACAGATGGTATTCTTCAAATACACACATGGAGACCTGACTTGTAGATATCTATGGACACAGGTCAGACGGAACATCTTACGTCATTACAAGACAGTTAATACCTAACCTGGCTTGTGGCTATCTATGGACACAGGTCAGACGGAACATCTTACGTCATCACAAGACAGTTAATACCTAACCTGGCTTGTGGCTATCTATGGACACAGGTCAGCCATCTTGGAATGCTTGTGACGTCATCTCAGGTTAGTTCCATAGAGAGAGAACCCCGGAGTTGCAGATGTCTCTTACAGGTCAGCCATCTTGGAATGCTTGTGACGTCATCTCAGGTTAGTTCCATAGAGAGAACCCGGCTTGCGACTGTCTATGACAGGTCAGCCATCTTGGAATGCTTGTGACGTCATCTGACAGGTCAGGTGACATTTGACGTTGACACATGTCAGGTCAGGTGACAGCTGACGTTGACAGCTGTCAGGTCAGTGACATTTGACACCTGTCAAATCTGACAGGTCAGCTGTCAACTGTCACAGGTCTGCGCAGGTCAGCGCATGCGCATGATGACTCGCGCATGCGCAGTAAAAAGTGGAGGGGGTGAGCCCAGGTGGGGCACTATCTACTATATATATATATATATATATATATATATATATATATATATATATATATATATATATATATATATATATATATATATATATATATATATAGGTATATATATATATATATATATATATATATATATATATATATATATAAGTAGATAGTGGGCCACCTGGGCTCATCCCCTCCACTTTTTACTGCGCATGCGCGAGTCATCATGCGCATGCGCTGACCTGCGCAGACCTGTGACAGTTGACAGCTGACCTGTCAGATTTGACAGGTGTCAAATGTCACTGACCTGACAGCTGTCAACGTCAGCTGTCACCTGACCTGACATGTGTCAACGTCAAATGTCACCTGACCTGTCAGATGACGTCACAAGCATTCCAAGATGGCTGACCTGTCATAGACAGTCGCAACCCGGGTTCTCTCTATGGAACTAACCTGAGATGACGTCACAAGCATTCCAAGATGGCTGACCTGTCATAGTCAGTTGCAACTCCGGGGTTCTCTCTATGGAACTAACCTGAGATGACGTCACAAGCGTTCCAAGATGTCTGACCTGTGTGTCCATAGATATCTACAAGTCAGGTTAGCTCTCCATGTGTGTTTGTCTGATTGTTTATTAAGGTTATGTATTTGTTTATTAAGGTTATGTTCGCTCACGTGTCATCTGTTTGTTTATTAAGGTTATGTTTGTATTTGTTTATTAAGGTTATGTCATGTGTGTTGATTACCATGCATCTGTTTGTTTATTAAGGTTATGTATTTTGTTTATTAAGGTTATGTTCGTAAACACAGCTGTTTGGTTTGTTTATTGTGTTGTTGTTAAGGTGTATTGAAGTTTGTTAGGGTATTTCGTTTTTGGCGGGAAATTTGAATTTGTTTGAAAATTTGTCTGTTGTGTCCAGAGATATGACTCATCGAGCTAGAGAATATTCTATTTGTAAAGTTGTAGAGTGTAGAGAATATTCTCTAGCTCGATGGGAGACATCTGTTGGACACAGTCATTCGGTTTAGTCACACACATACATATATGAGGAAGATATATTGAGCGGGTAATTTGAAATTTTGATTTTAATTTGAAATATGATTTTTGAAAGAAAAGCATTCGCCAGAAATTAGATTTGAACCCCCAACCACACAACTTACTCAGAGAGATACCTGTCGCTAAACCAACTATTCCACAGACGCACACGTTAAAAGTTTGTTCGCAGTTGTATATATAAAACAAAAACCTGTTGCATATGCTAATTTAAAACGAGTTTATGAGGCTGATGTGTGTGGGCAGGGGGTGGTATCTCTATTACATTCCAATTGAATAATAGGAACTGTAATGTTAAAAACAATTGTTTATTTATAGTAAAAAGAAATTTAAAACACGTACCAATTTACCTATCTAATATCATTTAATAACAAAAACGTTTGAAGTAAACTATATCAATAAGAAAAACGTATTTACATCTAGATATGATAATGAGTTTATTTTAATAGCGCAATAAAACTCGGGGGCTTGGTTTTATTGCCGGCGTGTTTGTTTATGTTAGTGTGTTTGTATTTTGAACGAATGAATCTAAATTTATATAGGGAGTGATCAAAAACACACAAGTAACAAAACTCGATTTAAAACAACTAAACTAAACTTTGATATACGAGGATTGTTTGATAAGTAATGTTTGTATACAAACATAAATAATATAATAGTATACTTACATACAGCAAGAGACGTCATACTTGTTTCACGGCTTAGCACACACTAACGTCTGTTGAGGTCTTGAATGGGGCCCCGTTATAGAAATAACACAGTTGTTTAATGACATCCACTTGAACCAAACAAAACATATAGACGCTGTTGTTGATTGTTAACACACACACACACACACACACGTCATGACAGCTCGAAGTCTTTGCTTAGACTGACAGAGCTGTGTAATAAAAGACAGACAATTGATTGCCCAACAAGTATCTTAGATAATCTTGTTTGAGCTTGTACAGCTGTTGAACAAACACGTCATGACAGCTCGAAGTCTTTGCTTAGACTGACAGACAGAAAGGGGTTAATAAAAATGCAACAAAATAAAAATAAAACAACTGATTTACATACAATAAAAATTTATTAGGATTAATTAAGTTGTACATATTGATACATAAATGACATACTATTATTACATAATGGCTCTAACGATGCCCGTTAGAGGTTTATATTCCATTACACTGTCATGAATAACCAGACAATAAACACGAGTATTTTTTGGGAAGTTGGCGTGACTCATAAACTCCACCTAAATGTCCACCGTTGAAGACTTGATTGACTCGTTCTGGTGCTGACAGTCAATCACAAATAGAGCTCTGTCTTTAAACTCGTCATAACTCAAGATAGGCTCCGACATGTTTTTATAACAGAAGCTTTTTTGAAAATCTGTATACATGTTATAGGTTTCTGCATATTTCGATTTCTCAAAATCCATATTCATAGATTCATAAGGGTAGCATTCTGAATTTAGAAACACTCGAAGGTCCATCATACCAATGTTATCGAAATAGTCTGACCTCTTCTTCACGTTATCCTTACGATCTGTTTGAAATGCTATAATCACATATCGAGGTCTTTCCAAGTTGGTTGCAGTTTTAACAGCCCACACATCTCTGTTGATATCTCTGAGTGCTGGTAACTCGTATATGTCCCATTTACGGTATGCGAGAAATATAGAGGTGTCTTTGGCTATTTTATCCATCAGTTCCAATTTCATTTTATCATTGGGAAATACATGTTTTACCTTTAAAAACATATTGGTTACGGTAATTTTTGCTCGTGCCGTACCTGTGCTGTAATAGCCATTGGAATCGTTTCGACTTCTTGTAAAGCGGAAAGTATGTTTGCCACAGAGAACTCCTTTGAAATGATGAAAGAAACTGAAGAGGAACCAGACAGGTATGAGCATGTGAAACTTGTTATCATTTAAGGTGATGTGCTCCGACGACACATTCAGACCGGCGTTGCTAAGAGATTGGGCTTCATTCTTACTGAACGATAGCAGACTTTTGATGATGGTTGTGGTGTATGGGTCTCGCACTCGTTCCACTTCCTTGTTATTTAACTCATAGGTCATTGATTCAAACAGAGCTGCTCCTCCATTATTTGACAGATAACAAGCACCAGTGGCATTTTGGATTGCTACAGGTTCCAGAGCACCTTCGATTATTAGAGCTGACTCAGCCAGACATACGAACGCATCTTGTTGGTTGATGGCTATTTCAATTTCATCGCTGTTACCAAACGATTTAGTTGGTGAATAGTAAGAGCGCAGCTCTTCTCGATCGATGCCATCATCAAACACGGGTTCTTTGAATATTTCTAGTTTTGACGACATGATAACCCAGGCTTTGCAGGAACTCAATATTATCGGGACGAAGCGTACCCTTTGACGTGTCTGACTCAACTGAATTTGATGTGGTAGATGCACTTGCTTTTATATCCTTAAAGACCAACATACTAAGCAACTTTTATAAGTTTCAAGCGAACAGACACCTCTTCACCTTGAAAGTTGACAGGAACTGAATCTTGGTCGACGATGTCGATGCTTATATTGGAAATCTCTTGCTTGTTCACCGGCAAGTAAATTAAATTTTTAGGTTCTATGTCGATTGCGTAGCCAGGATCAACCATCGGAGCAAACTCATACAGCGTATGTGAGGGTTGTCCGTTATAATAGGAACCAGACACGATATTGGTTTCGATGCGAATCTGTCTAACATCCACTATATCAACAGGTAAATCAGATTCATAAAAGGTGTCCGGCTGAAGAACTTGTTTTGAAAAGCCCAACATTCGCCCAATCGAACCATCAAATTCAAAACTGACATTTGTATAACACTTTAGTCTGCATTTGATGGTGTTCGGATTAGGTCTCAGAATCAGAGCCTGTTGCTTTTGTTCGTGTGTTGCTGTAGCACCAACAAGTTCATTTTGAAGTAACTCTTCCAAGTGTGTTATTTCATAAGCACCGGTGGGTATCGTGATGGTTCGCCAACCGGTTCCTTCTTTTACATGAAATTTGTTTTTACCTTCATAGATGTTGGGTATGTTGTTGTAGGTGTGAAAGCCTATCAAGGCAACAGCATAATTACCATCCAAAACAATTGGTGGATGGTAGTCTGACGACAGATGGGAGCTGCGGTCTTTCAACACAAAGGTGTGCGCCATGACTGATACACACAGGCTACTGTTTGAGTCTTTTATTGCAATGGTTTTTGCAGATACAACCCATAACCGTAGCGCTGTTTCTTGAGATACATGCCTTTGCCCAGTCTCTTGCATTTTGGCTTAAATTTCAAGCCACTCCCTCTCCTACCCAACGCGATGGCTTCCATTGTTTTGTTGTGTCGTTCTTCCTCCTCTAGTTTCTGTTTCGCAGACTTGGCATCGTTCACGGCTTTGGCAATACCTGCAGCACCGCCACCCAGAGCTCCTAGTGCTGACAGCCCACCAAATATAAGAGGCAACAACGGAAGGAAGCCTCCACTTTTAGGTATTGGAATAACTCGAGGTTTCTGCACATTCTTACGTCCACCAATGTTTCTAACGATTGTATGAGCTATATCAAACACGGCGTTCGCTGTTGGAATAAGGTTTCTATCTTTTATAACTTCCTCAATCAGACTTAGTATGTTTTTAAAGGGGACCTTCTTCTTTGGCTTCGAGTTGATTACATAAAACCCCTCATCAAGTTTTCTGTTAACTTTCATGGTGTTTGTAACGCTAGCAACGTTTCAGCAAAACCTGTATCTGTCTTTGTTAATAACAACCCTCACTCTGTGACACCAACATGCATACTGACTGGGTGTCTCACTTGCATTCATATATATATATACACCCAAAAACTATAGTTTAGTTTAAGTTAAGATGCGTACCAGCAAACACGCTTCTGCCTTACCCATTACAAATATAGACGATGTTGTTACGGACACAGCTCAACAACAACTGAGGCATGGTCCTCTCTTTCCAAACACCGTTCGCTGTATCATATGTGGTCCGAGTGGTTGTGGTAAAACTAATGTCATGCTGAGTTTATTGTTTGAAGCAAACGGTTTAAAATTTGATAACGTGTATGTGTATTCAAAGTCTCTGTATCAACCGAAATACAAGATGTTAAAGGAGGTGATGAATGCAACAAAAGGTGTTGGTTACTATCCTTATAGAGAAAACGATGAAATATTAGATCCGGCAGATGCCAAGGACAACTCTGTGTTTATATTTGATGATGTAGCTTGTGACAAACAAGATAAAATAAGAGCATACTTCAGTATGGGCAGACATAAGAATATTGATTCATTCTATCTCTGTCAAACATATACACGAATACCCAAGCATCTGGTACGTGACAACACCAATGTTATTGTGTTATTCAAGCAAGATGAAACCAATTTAAAACATGTGTACGACGAT
The DNA here is from genome assembly GCA_964006375.1 of Tillus elongatus. Taxonomy (NCBI): domain Eukaryota; kingdom Metazoa; phylum Arthropoda; class Insecta; order Coleoptera; family Cleridae; genus Tillus; species Tillus elongatus. The sequence goes on along the minus strand of OZ023269.1, from coordinate 109,284,916 downwards.
CATGTAACCACCGATATGGACTTTAAACAATTTAAAACTATCTGCCACCAATGCTGGAAAGATAATAAGTATGGTGTGTTGGTGATTGTGAAGGAAAACGATGTACACAAAGGTCGATATAGAAAAGGATTCGATAGATATATATTATTCTAACAATGGTAGACAGGACAGACAGCTGTCTAACACAGCTGTCATACAGGTGTCTAACACAGGTGTCTAACACAGCTGTCTAACACAGCTGTCTAACACAGCTGTCTAACACAGCTGTCTAACACAGCTGTCTAACACAGCTGTCTAAGACAGCTGTCTAAGACAGCTGTCTAACACAGCTGTCTAACACAGCTGTCTAAGACAGCTGTCTAACACAGCTGTCTAAGACAGCTGTCTAACACAGCTGTCTAACACAGCTGTCTAACACAGCTGTCTAACACAGCTGTCTAAGACAGCTGTCTAAGACAGCTGTCTAAGACAGCTGTCTAAGACAGCTGTCTAACACAGCTGTCTAAGACAGCTGTCTAACACAGCTGTCTAACACAGCTGTCTAACACAGCTGTCTAAGACAGCTGTCTAAGACAGCTGTCTAACACAGCTGTCTAAGACAGCTGTCTAACACAGCTGTCTAACACAGCTGTCTAACACAGCTGTCTAACACAGCTGTCTAACACAGCTGTCTAACAAGACAGCCGGACATCGTGATAAATAAGAAGGCATGTACCGTGACAGAGTCAGTATATGTTAAACCACCACACAACCTGTATCGCTCAAACAAATGATTAGACCGACTGGTAACACCAAAAACAGTTGTAGCACAATGGAAGTGTTGGGTAAGGAAGAGCGAAAAGTTAAGAAAAGGATTTTACAACTTGCTGACAATATTCGAAAAAAACATTTAATGCTTAAACTTAACAGAGCTGAGAATGATGATGCTCTGCAACGTTTATATAAACCACTTGTTGAGCCCCTAAGTGAAATATCTAAAAACACAGCAGCACTGCAGCAGCAACAGCCATCGCAACCACCAAAGGTTGAACAAATCAAAGACGAAGTCGATATACCAGAAACGAAACCCCAAGTACAGTTCCTTAAAGACCATGAAGTTTTTGAAGCTGAACCAAGGGAAGAGGCTGAGGCGACAAGTTCCGATGAGGACATCCCAACATTTGAAGAGCTTGAGGCAGACCTACAAACTGTCACAACCAACCCTGCATATCAAGAATTTTTGGAGCAATATCCTGACCGAGTTCGATATTATGTAGACAAGTATTTTACTGAACCACCGAGGCTTGCTACTATTGATCAAACGTATGGTGCTCGCTACGCTAAAGATACTGGTAGCTGGAGTCTTGGCAACAAACACTTGGACTTTACTGATGCTGAGATTCAACTGGGCCAAAGGAGATACCCGCAAACACAAGGTTTGCTAGAATTGATATTTATGAAAACACCTAGAGGGTATACCTATGATGATCTTCAACACTATAGAGATATTCTAGAAGCAACTAGTGTTCATAAAATGAACTATGATCCTAACGCACGAACCAAGGGTTGTTCCTCTGAAAAGTATCTGACTCTAATAAAACCAGTGATAAATCCACGAGGTCGTAGATCCTCAACACCTCAAGGTTTTGGTTACACCTACGAGGAAGACGATGACGACAGCACCGACAGACATCTTAACAAAAAACAAAAGACTGAACTTAAAACTCAGAGTGATAAGAGCAGCGATAGCAACGGCATGAGCCCTAACAACAACATCAGCACCAACAACTATATGATACAAAATAACAAACAAATAGCCTATGTGTATTGGAATGACATAAACGAGTTGGTTGACAGACTTAGACTTTTAGTGGCTTCCCAAGTTGCAGGTAATACTGCTCATAACAACGAAATTCAGTCAATCTTGGAAGAACTAAAAGAAGCTAGTGTTATCACCTAGTAAGCCCACAGCCATGAAGAGACACCGACGACAACAACAACAACAGCACCAACGCAACACTGAACCATCTAATGTTAATAATTCTATAAATGTATTCCAACAAAGAGTTTACATACTTGTACTTAGAATCAAATAAAAGTCTTTGTTAAAATTAATGTGTTTTTATTTTGTAATACAATTAAAAAGTATGTCTTAAAGCAATAATATCCTGAACAAACTTATCTTGTGGTACATCTGCTAAAATACATGGATGATGTCATACTTCTAATGACTGTATTCTAGACAAGCTCAAACACGAATAATGTGGGGTTATTGAACAGATATAACACAAGGTCATCAACTGACAGGTTGTTTACCTTTAAGAGGGCCTCTCTCTTGTGTATATTAAACAGATACACAGACAAGCTCAAACAGGATCAAGGTTAACAACTGTAAAACGTTGTTTATCCTTTGTAAGGCCTCTCTCTCTTACATCAGTTTGTTTCCTCAATACAAGAGACAGAGACACTTGTTCAGTATGTGTTAAGTCGTGAAACAAGGATGACGTCTCTTGCTGTATGTAAGTACACTCTTATTATTATGTCTGTTTGCATTCAAATAACAAATACAAACATAACCTTACTAAACAATCAGATGATTGGTAATCAACATGTATACGAACACCTAACCTCATATGTAAACAACAACTGGCTTTTGTTTTATATATACAACAGCGAACAAACTTTTAACGTGTGCGTCTGTGAAGCTATTGGTTTAGGGACAGTGTATATCTGAGAAAGCTGTCTATGGCCGATTCGAGGTTCGTGGGTTCAAATCTAAGTTCAGGCGAATGCTTTTCTTTCAAATACACATGCATCTGTCAGTCTAAGCAAAGACATCGAACTGTCATGACGTGTTTGTTAAACAGCATGTACAAGCTTCAACAATGGCAATCAGTTGTCTGTTTGTCTGTGTTATTACATACCTCTGTCTTCTCAGTCTAAGCAAAGACTTTGAACTGTCATGACGTGTTTGTTAAACAGCATGTATAAGCTTCAACAATGGCAATCAGTTGTCTGTCTGTCTGTATCCTCAACACAGAAGACACCTGTTCAGTAGTGTGTGTATTAAGCTGTGAAAGAAGGCTGACGTCTCTTGTTGTATGTAAGTACAATCTTGTATTATCTCTGTTTGCATTCAAATAACAAATACATAACCTTAACAAACAATCATATGACTGGTAATCAACACGTGTGTGAACATAACCTTAATAAACAAATACAGACAGTGGTGTGTGTGTGTACGAACATAACCTTAATCAACAAATACAAACATAACCTTAATAAACAATCAAAATGGCTTGGTAATCAGTCTGTATACGAACACCTAACCTTAATAAACACATACATACATAACCTTAATAAACACATACATACATAACCTTAATAAACAATCAGACAGATGGTATTCTTCAAATACACACATGGAGACCTGACTTGTAGATATCTATGGACACACAGGTCAGACGGAACATCTTACGTCATCACAAGACAGTTAATACCTAACCTGACTTGTGGCTATCTATGGACACACAGGTCAGACATCTTGGAACGCTTGTGACGTCATCTCAGGTTAGTTCCATAGAGAGAACCCCGGAGTTGCAACTGACTATGACAGGTCAGCCATCTTGGAATGCTTGTGACGTCATCTCAGGTTAGTTCCATAGAGAGAACCCGGGTTGCGACTGTCTATGACAGGTCAGCCATCTTGGAATGCTTGTGACGTCATCTGACAGGTCAGGTGACATTTGACGTTGACACATGTCAGGTCAGGTGACAGCTGACGTTGACAGCTGTCAGGTCAGTGACATTTGACACCTGTCAAATCTGACAGGTCAGCTGTCAACTGTCACAGGTCTGCGCAGGTCAGCGCATGCGCATGATGACTCGCGCATGCGCAGTAAAAAGTGGAGGGGATGAGCCCAGGTGGCCCACTATCTACTTATATATATAGGTATCCCCACGATAACTCAAAAAGTTACTAACCGATTTTGATGAAACTCGGCAAGAATCTGTGTTTAATTAATGGCTTGGATAAGTTCGTTGGCCAGCACTATATGACCAGTTTTTCTAAGAAAAAAATATTTTTCCGAAAAAAAATGGTATCCTATAAAATACCAAAGTTATTTTGATGAAATTTGGTTGGTATGTTTCCCTCGTAAATATCTTCCCACGTGCGAAAATTCAACTTTCTAGGTTTATAGAAAAAATATATACAAGTTTGAAGCAATTAATAAAAATTCGCTACCATAACGCACTTGCTACGTCCCGAAATTTTTATTTTATTATATTCTATGAGCCATTTATTTGTTTTACAATCCTTAGAAGATCTGGGAATGATAGACAATGTTTTAAAACAGTTTGAAAGCTATATTCAAAAATTCGGGGCGCAGCAAGTGCGTTATGGTAGTGAATTTTTATTAAATGCTTCAAATTTGAATACCTCAATTTTCTATAAACTTAGAAAGTTTAGTTTTGATACGTAGTAAGGTATTGCCTAAGGCAATATATCCATCAAATTTCATTAAAATAACTTTGTAATATTCGGAGAAAATTTTTTTTTCCAAAGAAAACTCAAAATTTGAATAACTCAATTTTCTATAAACTTAGAAAGTTGAATTTTTGTACGTAGTAAGGTCTCTCCCATGGGAACGTATCTAGTAAATTTTATTAAAACAGCTTTGTAATTTTCGGAGAAAAATTTTTTTCAGAAAGAAAACTCAAAATTTTCCCGGAAAACCCTGTCCAATTTTCCTGGATAACGCACTCATCCAAGCCATTAATAAAAGAAAGGCACTTGCCGAGTTTTATCGAAATTATTTTTTGAGTCATCAGATGGATACATATATATATATATATATATATATATATATATATATATATATATATATATATATATATATATATATACATATATATATATATATATATATATATATATATATATATATATATATATATATATATATATATATATATACATATATATATATATATATATATATATATATATATATATATATATATATATATATATATATATATATATATATATATATATATATATATATATATATATATAAATTGAAACTGTCCCCGGATATGGGCTCTAGGGGTCCTAGTTCGCGCTCATTTGAAAACATTTTTGCAAAGACTCACCATCGATACCTCTCTATTACTCTCTAAGAGTGAATTTTTTTAAATAAAAATTCACTAAAATAGAAAACAACATGTGATTCGTGATGTCTTGAGTAACTTTTCAATTATTAGTTGTGGGGTTTACCCAAGAAAGAGTCCTGGGTCAGTTGCTGTTTACAATATATTTGAATGAGTTATTTGTGATAGAAATCATGGCAAATAGTGTGATTTTCTGTAGAAGGCATTGTTGGCACACACTCAAGGACCTAGTAAACAGAGATCTTCAGAATGTAACGGATTGTTTGACTATAAATTGCTAACTATACAGAGTGTTACATAATTGGATGTCAATAATAAAGGGGATTAATATGTGCATAATTTGAAGAAAAAACCTTTATATGAACATTACTCCGTTTGCGCTTTGTTTTTGACATACATGTGTCAAACATTTTTTGAAATATTTTTCTTTTCCTAGAAGATTGAAAATACATTAGATATTTTTATGAAACCTGGTTGGTATAAATTAGAGGTAGAGACACATACTTAATGAGGAAAGTTGCACCCTTGTTAATATTACCTTGAATATTTCTAATAAAAAATATAATAGGCCACTGCTTTTTTCAAGAAAAAAAACTATATTTTGAATAGTGCTTTATTTTGTAATAAAAACCGCCTCCTGATTTATTTTCGTATATTAAACTACTTTTCATTTAAAAAAAAAAACAATACTCATCTGTAACCTAAACTAAAAGCCAGATACCAAAATTTTTCACTAGGTTGTGGCTGTCAAATGAATGCTAGCCACTGTATTAAAGTTGGGTATTTTTACACTTTAAGGTACTTTTTAAATATTACCTGCTGGCCTGTCTGCTGCTTTGAACAGGTGGTATACACCTAATCGATAGACTTTCTGAGCCTTAATAATAAGTCACAGAGAGGGATACCAGTCTTAAATGATCTTGCAGGACATCTTTTTAATATAACCACTCCAAGCTGAGTAGTCCTCTACCTCCTAGATACTAGACGTCTTGAGAGGTATAATCGAGGAACGGACGACCTCAAGTGCAAGCTTGTATGTTTCTGGAGATGTCTTGGAGTATCCGCAGTTGGCGCAACTTTTTTAACGCCCATTTCATTACTCCAAAGGAGTAACGAATGACTGGAACGGCAAGAATATTGGCGGCCACTACCTTGTTTATCCCGCGTGGCTCTCAATTCCAGATTTGCCGGAGCCAGAGGGCCTCTTCCGTTCTTGTAGCATCCTGAATGCCTGGATGCTAGACATTCGGGTACGCATAGGTCCCTTCGTCACCTATACATTTTCCAATGCTTCCGTCAATGAGTTGCGCGTCATTTAGGTACCCTTGAAATCACACCTTATATAGACTATTGCTAGGCACACTACGAGAGCTCAAATCACCACAACACATTTTAAAAGACCTGACGATCGTTTCGCAAACCAAGTTAGCACCATCAGAGAAATAATTAGATTATTTGTCATCTGATGACGCTAACTTGGTTAGCGAAACGATCGACAGGTCTTTTAAAATGTGTTGTGGTGATTTGGGTTCTCCAAGTATGCTATCAGTGCTCATCACAGGTTCAAATCTTCACTTAGTAGTAGACTACGGCTCACTTGTCGAAACCGAGCTGCATCCAAGTGTCCCCTGTAAACTCCCGTACCACACTAAAAGCTTGCTAGAGTTCGCACCACAGGTATAGATTTTAAGTCATCTATATAAAATAGATGATTAATCCTGTGTCTCTTGTTTGAGACCGGCCCACAGAGATAAACGGGAATTTTGCGAAGAGCTGTACTCAGTGGTAGCAGCGAGATGCAAAATAGAAGAGGTCTAAGGAAGTCTCCCTGAGAGACTTCTCTCTTGTGCCCGCCCCCCATCTATGATAACAGTTTTGTGCTGTTGCCGGATGTGATCACAAGCGGCGTCCTCGCAATGATATCAGATGTTTTATATATCTCGATAGCGGTTCTGGTGCCGCAAAATTTGCCAAACAAGTGAAGTCGAAAAGTGCCAAACTAACATATATGTCAATTTGGTCATATGACCTGACCTGACCTGACCTGACCTGACCTGACATATATGTCAGTTTGGCACTTTTCGACTTCACTCAAAAATCATAAAAAGGTTTTCTTTTCATGTTTGTTATTACATAATTAGTTTAGTAGAACTCATGTTATAATCCTTGAGAAAGGAATAAATTTTTCCGAAAGCTCGGCCTATAATAAAGAGTTTTATTCCCACAATTGTTTGATAAATAACACTGTTACCGTCACAAAAATTTAATACTATATATATATATATATATATATATATATATATATATATATATATATATATATATATATATATATATATATCCTAAGGATAACTGAAAAAATAAGCAACTGATTTCGATGAAACTCGGCAAGTGCCTTTCTTTTATTAATGGCTTGGATGAGTTCGTTGGTCAGGAAAATCGGATAACGTTTTCCGGGAAAATTTTGAGTTTTGTTTAAAAAAAAATCTTTTTCTCCGAAAATTACAAAGGTATTTTAATGAAATTGGGTGAATATGTTGCCTTGTAAAAGACCTTACTACGCACTAAAATTCAACTTTCTACATTTTTATCAAATTGAGTTATTCAAATTTTGAGTTTTCTTTTGTAAAATTTTTTTTTCTCCGAAAATTACAAAGCTTTTTTGATGAAATTCTGTGGATATGTTTCCCTATGGAAGACCCTACTGTACACCAAAATTCAACTTTTTAAGTTTGTAGAAACTTGAGTTATTCAAAATTGAAGCATTTAATAAAAATTTACTACCATAACGCACTTGCTGCGTCCCGAATTTTTTTTTCTTTCGCACCCCCAATGCATTAAGGCACGAGCCGCTACATATATGGTGCGATATCGTGAGGAAAGCTTTACCGTGGTCTATAAAGGCCATCGTTTGATATTGGATATACTGCTGTGCGTCTTGTGTAACACAACGGTCAATCAGTGAATTTTCCATACATCCAACTAGTTTTCGACTGAAACCGTGCTGCTCACTGAATTTCCCAATTAGTGGTTTCACTGCCCAAATAACCTAGCGTACAAAATCCTGGCAAAGATCTTAAAGCAGGTGACAACTCTTTCACTGGGAAATGTTGCCTTTTTCTTGGCCAATGTGGTTCTTTCTACGACAAACCACTGAAGAAATTGCTCTCATTCATTCAACCATCGATTGAATATTACAAGCCAGACAGCGGTGGACACATGAAAACTTTTCCTACCAGATGAAATGAATGCCGTTCGGTCCCGGTGCAGCATATCTACGGCAATCCCGACGAGTCCTCACAACATTATTATTATAAATAACATTTAATATTATTATAATTTTTAAATAGTTCATAATAGGTGGAACTGGATTATTGTGCCACAAGATGGACCTTAACTAGCTGGAGATTATATGTCTCCGGACGTATCTCTGCCAAAAGAGCATGCCAACACTAAACATGTGCCTTGCCTGAAACACATTTTTCTATTAAGTGTTGCTAGCAAAGGATGTAAAGGAGCTTTTTTTGAGGAGCAGTATCAATGGTAGTATCGAAATAAGAAGCAATTCTCCTATGAAGCGCATATTTCAGTTCTGAATGGAATCTAAGAAGAACCAAGTGGTCATTTGGGCAGCACCTCAGACATCCAAACAATATTCTGTGGGGAAGCTGCCTATATATATATATATATATATATATATATATATATATATATATATATATATATATATATATATATATATATATATATAGGTAAAAGTAAATACTATACCTTAACCTGAATGTCGTTGTTACCCGAAAGAAAATTGATTGGCAAATATACTGTAGTTTGCCATTACCATTGCCTTTTTTTCCCAATCGCACCTATGTCTTTACTATATATATATATATATATATATATATATATATATATATATATATATATATATATATATATATATATATATATATACTGATGAAACCTGGCAGGTATTTTCGTTTTCAAATAAGCTTAGATAAGTTTGATAAAATTGTATATACAAGTTGCTTTTATAAAGATAAATACCACGTACCTGAACTGAAGTTTTCAAATTAATGGAAACTGAATGATTAGCATATGAAAGATTTCGAATAACATTCGCTACCGAAATGCATTTGCTATGTCATTTTTTTTATTTAAAAAATGCTTTAATACGTCACTAATAAACAGTAATATTAATTCTTAGTCTTTTTTGCCAACATAATTCTGTTATAATATTATTTATTATGCGGTTAAAACGTATTTTTTACAGTTTAGGTATATCTAGTATTACTCAGGAGTGAAAGGTGAATACAAATTTTCTATATTAAGCCAAATAAGAAAAATGAAGGGAAGTTTAAATGATAGTCATCTGCGGCTTTGGAAGTTTTGAGAATGGTGGTGATTAAACCATAATAAAATCCTCTATTAACTGATGGATTTTCCTGATCACAGGTTCTTAATGACTATTATTCACTTTTGAAAGTATATTCAGTCCTTAAATATATATTTATAAATAATTTGATGAATAATATGGTCTAATCATTCTAAATATTTCCATTTAGATGAAGTTTGTGGGATATATGTGGGCACCATAATAAAAACCTTATATATATATATATATATATATATATATATATATATATATATATATATATATATATATATATATATATTCATATATATATATATATATATATATATATATATATATATATATATATATATATATATATATATATATATATATATATAAATTTATGTATTTATTTATACTAAAGTCGTTAAATTTTGTTTCGGTTTAACACTTCTAACTGGTGATGTAAAGAATTTTGCATCTTATGTCTCTCAATTACCGGATGAGATACATAAATTATTTGCGATTTTAATATACGAGGAGATATTGAAAAGCACGTAGCCTACAATAGAAAATGCGATTAATTTTCCAAACAAATATAATTTATGCAACAAAATCTCATCCAAGACACATTTAGTTTATAAAGTAATTCTAACTCAATTTAAAAAATTCTTTATTTTGGTTTTGAACCCATACCTCGGCGGTAAAAACAACATAAAGTTACCATTGTTTACACTTCGACTGATGGGAGCGCATACAAAGAAGACTCAGAAACAGAGATATCTACATCCTCGCAGACAGTCAGGCAGTATTAAACACTGAAATCTTTCAAAACCAAGTCTAAACTGAGCTGAGACTGCAAAAAATCCTTGAAGCAACTTGCTACGAGCAACAAGGTAACTTTAATGTGGGTACCAGGGCATGAAGGCATTGAAGGAAATGAGGAACCAGTTAGCATTGCAGAGGGCAGCAACTACACCATTCTATAGTGCAGAGCCCTATTGTTGACTAACAAAAAGAATTTTTAAAAAATGAACTTGATACTTGGGAGAAGAACCAATTGCTACTATACTGGAGCATACCGCCAAGCTTAAGGCAGGTAAAACGGTTCATCGCCATATATCAACAGAGAAGTCTGAACTGTTCCTTGAATTGAACAGGAACGACCTGAGAATAATCCTGCGACTTTTCATAGGACACTCCCAAATAAGGTATCGCTTTATGAAGATGGATAAGGTAGACAGTGAAAACTGGAGATACTGCACTGAAGCAGCAGAAACAACAGGACACTTGCTATGGGATTGCACGGCTCAGTTCTGAAAAAGGCTCAGATACCTTGGAGGAATGACTTTAACACCCCAGGAAATAGATAAAAAGAGAATAGACTACACGAAAAGTCTAAACATTTTGCAACTATTAGCCATGCACAAAAAAACATTAGGGTAACAGCGCTGACTGGACAAAGGCCTATACGACTTATTTTCCTCCTCCGGGCTCGCAAATACTTTTCACCAGCTAATCTCTATACGTTATATACTTCACAAATAAGGCCAAACCTCGAATACTGATCCCATATCTGGGGTGCCGCTGCCGCTTCTACACTCGCTATCCTGGACTCCATTCAGAAGAGAGTTATACGTCTCATCGGTGACCCTACCCTCACTTAAAGGCTGCCATCCCTTGCCCACCGACGTGCCGTTGGTGACCTCTCTCTTTCTCTCTCTCTCTCTTTTATAGATATCTGCACGGGCACTGCTCAGAGGAGCTTTCTTCCATAGTTCCTCCGCCTGCTGCCCCCAACAGATCTACCAGGGGAACAGAGCGAATGCACACTTTTACTGTCAAGGTCACCAGAGATAAAACATCTTATTATGCCCGCTCTTCTGTCCCGAGAACTTCCAAGTTGTGGAATTCCTTGCCGGCACATATTTTTACTTCTTCGAACCTCCAAACCTTCAAGTCCAGACAGGGTACCCAGCAGAAATCAAACATCAAATTCCCTGACATTTCCAGGCCCCTCGAGTACATTTTTCATAATACGTGAAATAAAAAACACACATAACTGGATACTTTTTAATGAACAAAATAAATAAAAATTACGAACAAAAAATTTACATAATAAAGAACATAAGTATGGTTAGCTCCGTTAAATTTATAACATATAGCATGTTCGAGAAGAAAATGTGCAATTTTTTCATGGAAAGACTTGAGTTTCATGACTGGCTGACAAACCTAGCCTCCGGAAAGAATTTTCAAGTGTGATGGAACAAACCAGAAGTCTCTAGGAGACGTAGAAACTTTGCAAACCACGTTTGTATATATAAATTTGAATACGCCTGGGAAATGGGTTCCAAAAGCTCGGATTCGCGCCAATAATATTTTTTTGAAAACTCGAAATCTCTAAAATTCGAATCTCTAAAAGCGAAGTTTTATTTATTAAAATTCTCTGAAAAAATGAAACAAAGATACTGTTTACATGCGCCATATACAAAGGCCAAATATTTTGCAACTTTCAACATGATCATAAAGCTTAAAATAGAATAAACACGTTCACAGCAAAGCTCTACCCAGCCAATACATAAAACGCTTTTGCATTTTATGCATTCAAGGAAGAACAATCCAAGTGAGATGTACATATTAGACATGTTTGAGATAGTAAAAGGAGACGCTATTTATATCGGCGCTGCTGTGGCATACGCTGTGTTCATTGGCGGATTTAATTAATATTGGTACCAAAGGTAGGCCGCATTGTTATCAGATATATTTTCCTAGGTATGGAAAAACTATTTACGTGAGAAAATTCATATAATACATATAAAATAAAAATAAAAATGCATCTGCTAGTGACGAAATTTTACAAATATATAATTTCCAGGTCTACTGAATAATTTCCATGACATTTAAGTAAAATTACAAATTTCCCTGACATTTTAGGGGGTGTTTCACATTCCCTGATTTTTCCAGGTTTTCCCGGTTTTGCAGGTCGCTGGGTACCCTGCCAGAATTAACAAGTTGCCTCTTTCCTCCTTGTCGACACCCACAGTACGATAGTATTTAGGCTGTAAGCCCTCGTGGTGTGTTGTTCAAATATAAAAAAAATATATAATCTACAATGTATATTTGAAAAGAAAGGTTTTTGACTACATATTTATATCTTAGAACTACTTTAAAAATCACCTTGCAAAAGATTGGACACTTAATAAAAAACAGCTTGTATATGGATCGCGATGACAAAGCAATCGCTCAATAGACAAAATATCTTGTCATTAATAAACATTTTTATTTGGACCAGAGGACGAGGTTCATCAAGTCCTTAGCTAGACTCTTAATAAGCGGGTTGTGAAGCTGACATAAGCTTTTAAATGTAAATATAGGAAAATGACAAATATAACGTATACTGATATAAAAACGAATACATGTAAGCTAGAAGAGGTAAGAGAAGAAATATGAGAAGAAATAATCTGGCACAATTGATGAATTGCGAAAGCTACAATAAAATGAAGTGTTAATGGAATCAGAGAGTCATGGTAATGTTTCTTCGAAAATTCGCTATAAAGATTGTAACAAAATTAGCTTGTCAACGACCAAACTTATGGCCATACGCAAGTTCACGAGACCTAGAATGATCAAGTCACTTCACTACGATAAGTAAGATAAACTGAATATTCTATTCGGTCGATCTAAATAGGGGGATAAGTTTGTTTATCTTTAAAAACGTGTGGATCGTAACCGGAATGAGAAGTACTACAAACTTTACTTAGGAAACGAAGTTGAAGCATAAGGGCCAAATAAACTATATCCTAATAACATACAAACATACAAGGATCATTATTTTTGCATAGGACCTGATATGACCCTATTTGTTTCAAGGTAATTACTTTATGAATATGCGTATTGTGTAAGGTTTGTTTCGTTAGTAAAAACCGAAACAGAAACTGTGAATAAACGAATTTGTCTTATCCTCACGACAGTTAAGTGCATACGCGTATTACGTTATCTACAACAATTATTCAACAAAGTGTTTTCTCTTGATAATAATGTTCTTTACCTATTATCAAGCTAAGTAAAGTTTAAGCCCTAATTTCCCAACTAAATTAGCCGATAATGGCAACAACATATCTGCTAATGTTATACGTTTCGCAGTACTTAGTAACGCCATTTAAAAAAATAGTTTATCCAAATTATAGCAACAATTATGTTGACTTAATGTCTATTTACACATATAAGTAAAGTAATTTGTAACTTGAATTCAGTTATAACATTAAATTTAGATTCCTATTTGAAAGTATCAGATAAAAAGTGATAAGTATATAATAAGTATTACACAAAATTAATACATTGTACAATAATCAATTCGTATTTTAAACCGAAAATTAAATTAAAATAAAAGAAACGCCTCAAACGTCCACTGGTAAGAACGTGTGCGTCTGAAACCAAGGGTACTGAGTTCGATTTCCCGGGTTCTTTTAGTGAATTTTCTTTAAAAAAATTCACTAATGAGGAGATCCCGACTTTTGAATTTTGAAAAACTTTCTTCAAATGACCGCTAATTAGCCCCCCTAGAACACATATCCGGGGTCAGTTTCAATTTTTATATGTTTATATATATATATATATATATATATATATATATATATATATATATATATATATATATATATATATATATATATATATATATATATATATATATATATATATATATATATATATATATATATATATATGTATATATATATATATATATATATATATATATATATATATATATATATATATATATGTATCACACCGATAACTCAAAAAATAATGGGCCGATTTTGATTAAATTTGGCGAATAAATTCCTTTTGCAAATGGCTTGGATAAGTTCGTTAGCCAGGAAAATCTGTCCAGGTTTTCCTGGAAAATTTTGTTTTCTTTCGAAAAAAATTTATATCTTCGGAATTAACAAAGTAAGGTCAACCAAATTGGTACGCGGGTTAACATCCTTATAGGTAAGTTACATACCAAATTTCAGCTCTGTAGGTCAAAATACAAAAAAGTTATGGGCATTTAAAGAAAAATAAATTGGGGTTTTCCACAAATCGTCAAAGTTGCGATTTAAAATGTCAGAATCGGCAACATTTAGGCAAATAACTTGGATCTAATACGGGCTATGAAAATCAAATGTCTCAAGAAGGATGTTTTACAAACCCTGAAGTCTTAGTTTCAACCGTCATTGTTCTTCATTTTACTAAAATGTTTCCAGAAAATTCATTTCAAATAGACCCTTTCTCTGATGCTTGGCAGTAGCCTTAGCTATAGAGTTTATCGTTTAATGGTATATAATTTTTGTCGAATTTTCGTAAAAAATCAATAAGCCTCAATATATCCATTATTATACAAGATATGAAAAAAATGTGTATATATTAATTATAGTGTGTCTTGAGCTACATCTTAAAAAAATATTTCGACAATCACAGGCTGGCCCATAAGTCGTTGGTGATACAAATTTTCTTTTTTTTAAAATGAAACACGCTTTATGTTATTGAATTTTTGCATTTTCCATCGAAATATAATGCATGTTTGTAAGAAAATAAATTCTGGATGCAGCAAGTGCGTTATGGTAGCGAATTTTGATCAAATGCTTCATATTTGAACAGCTCAATTTGCTATTAACCTATAAGGTTGACCAAGAAACGTGTTTTTTCGGGAACACTTTAAGTTTACTTTTGGAAATTTTTGTACATTTTCACACAATAAAGTTATTTTTATGAAACATGGCACATTGTTTTTACTATATAGGTTATACTGGTAACAAAAATTTATGCCTGCTTTCTTCTTAAAAAGAAAACACACATATTTGCAATAAAAACATTTTTATGAAAATTCACTACCATAACGCACTTGCTGCGTCCAGAGTTTTTTTGACTTTTTCAGTACATACTGTAAAAATAAAAAAGGTTGTGGCACTGTATTTGAGCAAGTTGAAGATTTCCACGTTCCGCTCTTCGAAGGGGGAGTAAAGCTTTCGGTTCCGTGCCATGCGTTGTTGGGCACTATAAATATCCCTACCCTCCTTACAGAAAGACAGTGGTTCAGCAACATTTCCGGGATAGTAAAGTGTAACTGCTCCCTGGCGTCGATGATTGGCTATAGTCGCGGAAATAGACTGGCGTTAAAGTAGATTTTTTTTAAAATAAACACTGCTAATTATAAAGTTCATAAAAAAATTTTGCTTCTAGTTTTAAACAGCTTTTGGTGACCTCCATAGGGTAAAATTAAAAATAAACAATTAACCTATAGGCACGGTGTGATGAAAGGCCCTGGCTCAAGAGAAACACCGGCTTAGACATTGTAAGGTGTCATCAGTTTGTAACATCAGTATTATAAATTATAACATACTCCTGGCTGTTGTGAGCAGCAAGTCTATATACTGAAATAGTAAAATAGTTGCAGAAGCAGAAAATAATACTCCTTTTAGTTGTTATTTGAGTTGTTATTTGGCAGGTAATTTCAAAATTCAAAATTGTCATTATGTGAGGTCGCAGTGAGTGCGTTATTGCAGCTAGTTTTTATTATGACACTCATAAATGTTTAAATTTTCCGCCAGTCAGTTTCAATGTTTCTATGTTACATTTTTCATTTTAAGGTCGTAATACTGAGATACAGGGTGTTAAAATTGTTACGCTTAAAGCGATCTTCCTTAACTACCTTTAAAACAGCTAAAGATAAGATATCCAAAATTTGTACAAGCGTAAATAGTAACAGCATATAAAGGAAAATGCAAAATCTGATTTATTATGTGAAGCAGTGGCGCGCGTGGGGAACTCTGAGGGTTATAATTTAGAAAAAAATATGTTAAAAGTCAAAATTTCTAAAATCTTCCAACGATTTTAAAGAATTCAGACTAATACAAAAATTAAGTATACTGGTAGAAATTCCATAAGATGTACAGTTTTCGAGAAAAATTAAATTGAAAAAAATAATAAAATGGTTTATTCACCAAAGACGCACAAGGTTGCGGTGTTATCGGGACAACAAGACCGCGGACGAGCCCTGCGGGAAAAAAAGACGCCGAGGGATTGATTCATTTAGATTTTTAAACTGAAAGTTGTCAACATCAGTTTAAATTGTCAAACAATAAATTACAGATAGTTTTATTAAAGAAAAAAGAATAAGAAACATTTTTACTTAAGTTTGTGCATACAATGAATTAATATAAAATATTGAACAAAAATGGAAAAGAGCATTTGTTATATTAAGAAATTATTAAACACTATAGCAGATGCTCAAATTGTGCCCCATTTACTTCTATGCACAAAGCTGTGCGTCGCAGAAAATATTATCTAAAAAAAAACTCCAATAATGTCTACCCAGATTTGACGCTTCCACAAATCGTGTCCATAGTTCCTGCAGAGTTTGTACTGGTGTCCCGTAAACTGTACTTTTCATAGATCCCCAAAATAAACATCTAAAATATTTAAGTCGGGTGATCTGACAGGCCAATTTACAGGTGTATCTTGGCAACGACCAATCCAGCGCCCAGCAAACTGGTTATTAAGAAATTTCCACACGGGTTGAGCATAATGTGGTGGTGCACCATCGTGCATAAACCACATAGCTTTCCTAACATTCAAAGGCAAATCTTCTAATAGACCAGGCAATGTATTTTCTAAAAAAATTAGGTACTGAACCCCACTTAAGCGTGGAGGTAGCTCAACGGGTCCTAACAATTGATCACCGACAAGTCCAGCCCATACATTGACGGAAACGGATATTGGGAATGGGACACAATGGTTGATTTTGGATTAGCGGCACTCCATTCATGATTGTTATGTAAATTTAGTACTCCATTTTTTGTGAAACAGGATTTGTCGGTAAATAAGAGTGTGCGGCAGAAGGTATTATTTTCATTTTGTTTGCTCCTGATCCAATCACAGGAAAGTTTTCTGGCATTGTTATCTTGGGACGCAAGTTCGTGTATTCGAGTTAGATGGTAGAGCCGCAGCTGCTGTTATTTTAATACGTTGTGGACTGTAGACTTGGAAACACTCACTTCAGTAGCAATCCTTCTTACGCTTGTATGTGGATTTTCTTCAAGCGCGTTTAACATAGCTTCTTTCATATCTGCAGTCCTTGCAGATCGTGGACGAGCATGCTTAGTGGTATAAGGTAGAAAGCCCTTTTCTCTAAACCTTCGGTCAATTGCAGCAAAAGTACTGTGGTAAGGAACTTGTCGACCAGGAAACTTTTCAGCATATCACCCTGCAGACTCTAAAGAACTACATCCACACTCTTCAGATACTAAATGCATGTCAGCCAATGCATTTAAACTATACTGGTTTTCAGACAGAATGTCGAGTAACCGAAGCAAAAAATAATATTGTTTGACAAGTTATGATAATTTAAACTGCTGTTGACAATTTTTGCTGTATCCATAGTATATAAACTTTCAGTTTAAAAATCTGAAGTAATACTTGTGCGTCTTAAGCGAACAAACAATTTTAACTCCATTTTTCTCGAAAACTGTACATCCCGGAATTTCTAGCAGTATACCTTATTTTTATATTTATCTTTGAATTTTTTAAAACCGTTGGAAAATTTACAGAAATTTTGACATTTATCATATTTTTTTCTAAATTATAACCCTCAGAGTGCCCCCATGAAAATTCACTACCATAACGCATTTGCTGCGTCCAGGCTTTTATCAAAGTCGTTATTTGACAAACATTTGAAGTGGATATAAACTCAAAAAGGGGTGAATTAGGGGTGGGTCACCCTTTAAATGACATGGTTTTTTAAACCCTGACCTAGCGCCGCCGTGGGCGTGTTGGAAAGTCGACTGAAACTTCCCAATTCGGACTGGGGGGACGACGGTTCGAGACTCAACGGCAGCGGATGATTTTTCAAATCACTTCTGTCGTTGAGATCGAGCTTAAGGTGGAGGGTAGGTTAGTTTAGATGAACAAAAACGGTTAGCATTGGCCTAATTGCCAGTAAGCATCTTACCTTTTTAAACCCTAACCTAATTAAAAGTTAAAGTACAACAATTTTATAGAAAATTAAATTTTGTACCTTTTTCTCCTCCTGTCAATTTCTCAACTATGAGAAAAGTGAGATTTTTAGAATTGAGATGAAAAGAAAATTATGTTCCTTGAAGACTCTATTAAACACACGAATGCACTTTCCAGCATTTCTTATGAAAAAGAGAAAATGGAGGTCATTTTGAACAATGTCCTTAGTGTTTTTGTTGACTGTTTTTTTGTATTTATTAGTTTTTAATGGCGTTTGTTAAATTTCAGATATGTTAATCTTTAATAAAGTCTTGTAAAGACATACTTTTGTTTTAATCTCGACTCTAAAAGTTTCAATTTTCTCAAAAACGGGTGGTTTGTCGAAAAATTGACAGGAGGAAAACAAGGTACAAAATGTTATTTTCTTTAAAATTGATGCACTTTAACTTTTAATTAAGTTCGGGTTTAAGAAAACCATGTCATTTAAAGGGTGATCCACCTCCAATTCACCCTTTTTTGAGTTTACATCCACTTCAAATTTTGGTCAAATAATAAAGTTGATAAAACCATCTACCAAATTTGGTTGTTCTATGTTAGGGGCATTTCTGCAATACAGCTGTTTCTGGTAATTATTAAAGAATCTTCCGAGGTCAACATCTCACCAACCATGACCGTCAGATAAAAATTTTATATAAAAAATCGGCATATTTTGAGGTCCTCTACCCGCATACATCCTGTGTCCATTGCGTTACAAATCAACCTATATATATATATATATATATATATATATATATATATATATATATATATATATATATATATATATATATATATATATATATATATATATATATATATATATATATATATATATATATATATAGGGTGTTTCTAAATTAATGCGAAAAATTTTACAGAGTGATTCTATGGCGAAAAATACAGGGTGTCTTTTTTATAAAGTTTTTCCTGAAACCCCTTCTCCTCCAAGTTACAGCCCTTTGAAATTTTGGCAAAAAAAAAGTTTTCATTAAATTTCTCCGTTATGGAGTAGGTTAAAAAAATAAAATTTTGCAGATGCATTAGGCTAACAGAATGACAGTTTCAAAAGGATTTTATAACCCTATAATGTTATCACAAGAGGGTGAAAAAACCATCCCTTACATTATTTGTTATCAGTACTTTTTATTGTGTGTACCGTTTTCTATTAAAAAAAAGATTCGGAAAGAAGGATTCATTTAACAACTTTTTTATATCTAAACATTTTCTCATAAAATTGTTAGTTTCATCACAAAAAAAATAAATAACTCTGTAAATTAATGTGACATCGATCTGAGTAATATTTTCTTTTTTTTTGTGATGAAACTAACAATTTTATCAGAAAATGACAAGACATAAAAAAGTTGCTAAATGAATACTTCTTTCAAAATCATTTTTTTAATAGAGAACGGTACACACAATAACACAATAAAAAGTACTGATAAAAAATAATGTAAGGGTAGGTTTTTTCACCCTCTTGTGATAACATTATAGGGTTATAAAATCCTTTTAAAACTGTCATTTTGGTAGCATCTGCAAAATTTCGTTTTTTTTTAATTATTCCATAGCGGAGAAATTTAATGAAAACTTTTTTTTGCCAAAACTTCAAAGGGCTGTAACTTAGAGGAGAAGGGGTTTAGAGAAAAACTTTATAGAAAAGACACCCCTTATTTTTCGCCAAAGAATTACCCTGTGAAATTTTTCGCATCAATTTAAAAACACCCTATATATATATATATATATATATATATATATATATATATATATATATATATATATATATATATATATATATATATATATATATATATATATTTCTGTGTGTATGTGTGTACATAAAGTGTATATATATATATATATATATATATATATATATATATATATATATATATTTGTGTATGTGTGTGTGTGTGTATCACACCGATAATTCAAAAAAATAATACGCCGACTGTGATAAAATTTAGCATGTACCTTCCTTTTGTAAGTCGCTTAGAGAAGTTCATTAGCCAGGAAAATCTATCCAGGTTTTCCAGGAAAATTTCGGGTTTTGTCGGAAAAAAAAATATCTCAAAAAATAAAAAGCTATGGCAACCAAATTTGGTACGTACGTTAAGCGCATGAAAAGGAAACTGTTTACCAAAATTTATATTTATATGTTGCAATAAAAAAAAGTTATGAAAAAATATTTGCTGCCAGATCATTTCTATGAAAATTCACTACCATAACGCACTGGGTGCGCCCAGACTTTCATTGTATCAGTATATGGTAAAAAAAGCTGAGATCATGATAACAAGCGTGAATATTGTCATCCAGTTAATATCTCCTTTACCGGAACAGCATCATACATTTATATTCGAAACGAAATATTTCCAACTGATTGTCAAACGGATTATGTTTGGAATTCGTATTAGTTTGAACAGTATTTTGAGATAAATATGATTCGGCTTGTGTGAGTTTCTCGCGTCAGTTTTAATGTGATCATGCCAAATAGGATTTATTTCAATTAAAATCTCGGTTAATCCCGGATTTCTCTAATCCTAGATCAACTGATCCGCTACAGTTTTAGCGCAGTATAGAATGAAACTGGGATCATGCAACAATATCTATGTTTTCCACGCACTATAGCAACAGTGGAGGTAAATGTATTTCCTGTATGATAACAATCTCTTTAAGCCCGATCGGTACGTCTAGTTTGATCTGTTTGTTCCCGGAAAACCTCCTGTATTATGTCCATCGTGTGGTTTTCATGCTAATATAAATGGTCACTTGACTTAAAAAAAATTGTTCTGCTTATTGAATTCTAAATTCAACATCGCTGTTATAATATACTATCCTCAGAAAGACATTTTCACGAAATGTATTTGTGTGTTTGTGTAGGGGATGGCTTTGGAAAACAAGTTCCATTAGCCACAGGCTTATTTTTATATCACTTTTAGAAATGGTAAAATGGTAAGATCTGTCGGACTTAAATAGCATAGTGGTTAGAGATTACAAGATAGATAATACTTGAAATGTATTTAGGCTTGATGATTTAATTATAAAGAAAATTAATATGTAACCTCACCATAATCAACCCAGACTTGAATTTTATGGGATATGGTGAGATGTTTAGTAATATTCGTATGTCTGTGCCCATAAACTTCTGAAACGACATATTGCTCGATTTTTAATGAAAAAGTGTCAATTTTTTCCAATCAACCTCATATTTCATCCCATTTTTCTAAAGTAATTTTACCACAAACAATCCAGACTATCTGCGGGTGAACAGCTACCTATGTACCAAATTGGATGTCGATGGCTCAAATAACATAATCTAATGTCATATTCTGTCAAAACTAAATTTATATTCCACCCCCTAACATTCAACCCCTACCTTAATTTCATCACATAATACCGGATGAGTGATGAAATGTTTTCTAATAAACAAACCCTAAAACGTTATATTACTCGAAGTAAAACGAAAAAATGTTAACTTTCACCAAATCACCTCTCATTTCTTCCCTCCCTTCCGGGGCGATTTTACGCAAAAACAATTCGAACACTTCTATTATTGGGTGCTAACTGCATACCAAATTTGAAGACGATATCTCAATTCGTTCGGAAGTTATCGTGCCTACTAAGAAACAGGCGTCTTTTGACGCCGTTAAGGCGTTTATTTATTTATTAAAATTTTTCCATAGATCTCTACAAGATATAGGAAATAGGCAACGATCAGCATTCTGAAATTACAGGCGCCAACTGCATAAATACCAAAATAAACAAAACACACAATAAAACACGCAAAATCTATAAATAATGCATAAAACACAAAAAACAGCTCATCATTGTAAAATTAAAATACTCTTTACAGAATAAAAATAATGCTTCCGAACAACAAAAAAAAACATTTTAAAGTAGGTTTAAATATCCTGAGGCTGCTCAAATTTTTAATGCAATGACGTAAATGATTATACAAGCGCATTTCAGTGTTACGAGGTGCCCGACTAATTTATCCAATCCTATAAGGGAAACATACAAATTGTCCGCCTGTCTTGTTTCATACGCAGTAATATTACCGTATGTGGTAAAGGTTTAAAAAAAAATTCTAACATAACAAAATGCCTCAAGCATATATAGGCAAGTCACTGTTTGTATGCTTTACTGTATAAAAAAGGTCTACAGGATCCCGAAGACAGTAGGCATTAACAGAACCCCACCCAGAGAGAAAACCGTATACTAGGAGACAGTTGACACTACTATGGTACAACATCAACAAGGCCTGAGCACTCAAAGAATCCCTCAGCTGCAGCAACATTCCTGGATACAAGAGAGGCCATCCCGTGGTCAACATGGACGCCCCATGATAAGTTAGAATCCAAATGGGGGCGCAAGAACTTTACAGACGAGCCCTATCTTATTGAACCATTGTCATATCTCACATATAGGCTTAGACTTGGATGCACACCAACTGGATTTACAAAAAGCATTTAACTTTTTGTGTGTTAAGTACCAGACCATTTCGTGGACACCTGAAATACAGACAGTAGCTGCAGCACAACAAAGCTCTTCGCAAATTCCTCTGAGATTGTAGCAGTTGTGTCATCTGCGTACAAAGTTAAGTGGTATTCTGAGAGATCATAAACAATATAGCTAAACAACAATAGTATACAAAACAGAGCCCAATATGCTGCCCTGCGACACGCCGCTTGACACGGCTGAAATACCAGACATACAGTTCTTACCTGCCTCAGGTATCCTGACGTCTTGACTCCTCTTAGAAAAGTAGCGTTTTAGCCATAAATATGCGTTTCCTCTTATGCCATAATGGTCCAATTTTTGCAACAATAGAGCATGGTTGACCGCATCAAACGTTTCTAAATGTTAAACAACAGCCCGGCGGATTTGGACCCACTATTCATGTTACTGTTGTATTTTTTCTGTATTTTGTGTTTTTGGACAAATAAATATTGGTATTATTATTATTATTATTATTATTATTATTATTATTATTATTATTATTATTATTAATCACAAGACTGTCAGGTAAGTGCTAAGTATGGCATCCTGAGTTGACAGCCGCTTACGAAGGCCAAATCGACAAGGAGATAGCAAATTGTATATCTCCAAAAAGGACCCAAGTCTGAGCAGAAATGCCTTCTCAAAGATATTGGAAAAAACTGCAATCGCTCTGTACTTGTCCAAAAGACGTGGATCTCCTCTCTTGAAGAGATAAATATCAATGGCCGCTTTCAGACGGTCAGGAGAACAACCGATTTCAAATGACACATTTATAAGGTAAGTTACTGGAACTGCCACAAGGTGAGCAACCTTGCCAAAAAGACTACATGGTATCTCATCTATTTCTGGTGAATTCTTGACTGCAACTGATTTTATGATTCTAATAAATCGTCCTCTGAGACAGGATATAAAAACATAGAATAGGGATTCGAGTTACTTCTCAATGCGCAATTTATGCCACAGTTTTTCGTCAGATGCTCAACAGAGTCGACAAAGTGCGCATTCAGACTGTCATCAATTATATTAGGACCTGTCAAAACGACTCCGTCACTAGACACAATATTGAGATTAGGCACCTTGATGTTCATCTTCCCCACATTTTCTTTAATTGCTCCCCACATAGCTTTATTTTTGTTTGAAGCCTTAGAGATTTTATTTTCATAGTACTTTTTATTGGCGTCTTTTCACCTAACACACCATGCTGTTTCTTCAGACTATTATACAACTCATTACATTTCGGATCTGCAAATTGGAATCGGGAATGTCTGACACCGATACCATACTTCCACACGTTGTGACGATGTGGAAGTAATAAAAAAGTCTGGACGCAGCAAGCGCGTTATGGAAGTGAATTTTCTTAAAATGTTTTTAATAGAAAATATGTCTCTTTAATGCAAGCAGGAATCAATTTGGTCACTGGTATAACCTATACAGTAGGAACAATGTATCATATTTTACCAACATAACTTGTTTGAAAATGTACACAAATTTTCCGAAAATAAACTTAAAACATTTCCGAGAAAACTCATGCCCTAGCTGAAGAACCTTAGGTTAATAGCAAATTGCGTTATTTAATTTTGAAGCGCCTAATGAAAATTCGCTACTAAAACGCACTTACTGCGTCTCGATTTTTTTCACAAACTTGCATCATATTTCGATGAAAAATGCAAAAATGCAATAAGTAATGTTCAAAAAAAGGAGGTATCATCAACGACTTATGGGCCAGACGGTGGTTGTCAAAATAATTTTATAAGATGCAGCTCAAAACACCCTATAGGTAACGTATACAATTTTTTCTCGTATCTTGCATAATAACAATTATATTGAGCTTTACCGTAGAAACGCGTCACACTGTATATATGTAAACGGAAAGTAAACGAGAATATGGATTCTAGGGGACCTAGTTTGTGCTCATTTAAAGAAATCTTTTTAGAATTCAAAAGCCGCGGTCTCCTAAATAACGAATTTTTTCTATGAAAATTTGCTAAAAATTATAGACCGTTAAACCATAAATTTAACTAAAACTACTTCCAAAGCATCATAAAAAGTGTCTATTTGAAATGAATTTTCTAGAAATATTTTATTAAAATGAAGGGCAATGATGGTTTAAGCTGAAACTTAAGTGTCTGCAGAACACTTTTTACATAATTCGTATTTCTGTCAGGTTATTTGCCTAAATGTTGCTAATTTTGACGTTTCAAATCGCGACTTTTGACGTTTTGAGGAACCCCCCCCCCCCTTTTTTTTTAAATGCCACAAACTTTTTTATTAAATATGGAACGGTTTCACTAAGTTAGGGCAAGAACAAGCAACCAAATATGCTATTCAAATTTTAAATAAGTCTTAAAACTTACATTTCCTCTTTGTCTAATTATTTTTTATACAAAAACTCGGTAAAAAATGCATCAAAATAACAACAATCTGATTACATAACGGTAAAGTTAAATGAGACTTAAAAAATTTAAAAAAAGAAAAGTCACTAAGATTCGAACTCGTCATGCAGGATTCAATTGAATTTGATTATCTGGTCTACAGGGACTTAGGCCACTGAGCTATGCTCTACATGTGTCTACTAGCAGCTATATCCCGTAATCATTGGTTCAATGTTTTAAAATTTACACAAAACCATTTCGATTTACAATAGATTTTTTGCTCATATTATAACGAAATCAAGGAAAATAACGACTTGAGATACATATCTAGGAGCTTGTTAGTCATTTCTGGTAGTATTTTTCACTGCTATTCGTACTCAATCAATTTTGAAGTTTTAACTTTCTTGGATCAGATTTAATTAATTAAAAATTAATTTACTTTTAACTTTTTTGTATTTTAAGATAGAGATCTGAACTTTGGTACACAGGATGCACTTTATGACGGAAACCAGCTTACTAAATCTGGTTGTTCTTACTTTCTTATTTTCGGAGATATAATTTTTTTCCGGGAAAACCTGGGCCGATTTTCCTGATTAACAAACTTGTCCAAGCCACTTGCAAAAGAAAGGTGTGTGCCAAATTTGATCAAAATCGAAGCATTATTGTTTGAGTTATCGGTGTGATATATATATATATATATATATATATATATATATATATATATATATATATATATATATATATATATATATATATATATATATATATATAACATATAAAAATTTAAACTGACCCTGGATATGGGTTCTAGGGGGCCTAGTTCGCGGTCGTAGTAGTCCTCATTAGTGAATTTTTTTTAAAGAAAATACACTAATAGCACAAATTTTAAAGTTTTAGACACTCTATGCATGCCGCGTAGTCGAGTCCGCCGGGCGAGTAACCTGTATAGTTTGGACTATGAGGTGACGGGTTCGAGTGTATTCAGACAGTTTGTTTTCTCACTTTAATGTGGAATATCCGGCTTGTGATTATCATAGGTGATGTCCTTTGTCTACATGTCTGCTTCTCCCGCACGAGTCTAAGAAAATTTTCAAAAGTTGAACAATCGTGATCTGATTGGCCAATTTTTTTAAGCTAAATTAATTAAAATGACAAATACGGGGTACACGGCTTAAAACATGAATAAAAGTGTTAGAGAGGTGGTACAATAAAGTTGCTTACTGAAGGACATCAAGAGGAGGTAGTAGAATTTTGTTGGACATATTTTGAGGCCTAATAGCTCTCCGACAACAATATTTGAAAGTCGCACACTTAAAAAAAGTCAGCCATGAGAGGGGCCTCTAGAACGCCAACCAAACCAATTGATGAAATGCTAAAGCTTTAACAAAATAAAAAAAACTTTTTTATTTATTTCAACAACACACCGCGAGGCCTCACAGCCTAAATACTATCGTACCGTGGGTGTCGACAAGGAGGAAAGAGACAACTTGTTAATTCTGGACTTGAAGGTTTGGAGGAGAAGGAAAAAACATGTGGCGGCAAGGAATTCCTCAACTTGGAAGTCATCGGGACAAAAGAGCGGGCATAACAAAGTGTTCTATGTCTGGTGACCTGGACAGTAAAAGGGTGCATTCGCTCTGTTCCCCTGGTAGATCTGTTGGGGGCAGCAGGTGGATGATCTATGGAAGAAAGCTCCTCTGAGCAGTGCCCGTGCAGATACTTATAAAAGAGAGAGAGAGGTCACCAACGGCACGTCTGTGGGCAAGGGATTTCAGCCTTTGGGTGAGGGAAGGGTCACTGATGAGACGTATAGCTCTCTTCTGAATGGAATCCAGGATAGCGAGTGTAGAAGCGGCAGCGGCACCCCAGATGTGGGAGCAGTATTCAAGGATTGGCTTTATTTGTGAAGTATATATGGTATAGAGATTAGATGGTGAACAGTATTTGCAAGCCCAGAAGAGGAAACCTATTTTCTTATCAGCCGCTTCTGCAATTGATGTGACATGTTGGTGCCAATTGAGGTTTTGATCGACAGAAATGCCAATAAGTGAAAAGGACTCATTACTTTGAATAAGTTGGTTGTTCATTGTGATGGGTCTGGGGCTGGTGTATCTCTTAAAAGATAGTATGGAAGACTGAGATTTGGTGGAGTTGTGTGTGTTTTGTTTCTTTAACGTCAGCCTATTTCCGCGACTATGGCCAATCACCGACGCCAGGGAGCAGTTTCACCTCACTATCCTGGAAATTTTGCCGAACTCCTGCATTTCTGTAAGGACGGTAGGGATCTTTAACGTGCCCAACATCGCATGGACACGGGACCAACGGCTTTACGCCCCCTTCGAAGGACGGAACGTGCAGACATTTAACTTGCTCAAATACAATGCCAAAACCTCGGTTGATGTTAATGTTACAGTTTGTACTGAAAAAGTGAAAGGAGTACCCTGGGATCGAACCCAGTACCCTTCGGTTCCAAGGCACACGTTCTTACCCCTGAACCACCGAGGTTCTGTTGATGGAGTTGAATTGTACGAGATTTCTACTTCCCCAGACTAATATTTTTTTAGAGATCCACAGAGACAGAACCCTCCATGAGTCTGCGATCCTTATCTAATTGGGCTAAAGAGACAGGCTTAAAATATTGTATATTTGAGTGGAGGGTGCTCTCATCCGCGTAACTGGAACTGGGTTGTATGTGCTAGAGGGGAGGTCATTGATGTGGAAAAGAAACAAACTAGGGGCTAAGGCAGAACCTTGAGGGAGGGAGGGAACTGACGGAGAGAGAGAAGAGTGGCTGAAACGTTAGGGCGACGTCGCTTTTAGACTGTGATTCAGGGTTTTTTAACTTTTGAGGTTTTATATTTTTGTAGTTATTAATTTTAAATTATTGTTAAAATTAAAACGAATCAAAAATTTTGTTTGGCGCCTATATTAGAAACAGTCTTGATGTACAAGTATGACTTGAATATTTTATTGTTGTCCGTGTTTATGATAAAATTGTTCGGAATACTAAATAACTTAATTGCTGATAATTGCGTTGTCTAACTATAATATGTATCATCAGTGTAATCATTTTACTTATTTTGTATAGTGTTTTATGTATTCGGAACAAAATTCAGAGAAAATCAACTATCGATATAATGCAATACGTTCACCAATAATACAAACCATAAAATATCTTCAAAAATATGCGGTCGATAGCTTCTTTAACAATGGTTGCATTATTTCCGAGAACAATTTTTTATTTTGTTTTTCTTATGAATTTTGAACATGTGGCATATTGAATTCCTTTAATCGATTTTGCTAAATAACGAATTCACGAGATTCGTGGAATAAAAAACATAGGGTTCAAAAAGTGTCCCCCTAGCAAGCAAAATCGACGTGTTTTAGGTTTTTTTTTGAATTCTCAGCAGTTCTCGGAAAAACCCTGGTGCAACCTTTTATAATTAACACCCTATATATATATATATATATATATATATATATATATATATATATATATATATATATATATATATATATATATATATATATATAAGCGTTTACAGGTCATTTAGGTCCATAGCTTGGTGTTGAATTTCCACTGCCTCGTATCTCTTGCAATCATCTTCCAGTTACGAACTCCTTTTTCTTCTTAAGTTACCAACATTCGTCATAGTTGGCAATATTAGTTTGGCTAAAGCGCCGTAGCAACTTGTTGTGAGATAGTAACCGCATGACAGCAGTTGTCAGTTGTAATTTGCAATTTATGGTTTATTTAACAGAAATGGATAAAATAACGATTCTACAGATGATTAGCTACGGAGATAAAACACGATCCAAATCGAACTTGCTCGCCCCTTTCAAGAAAATTTTCTTGATCTGCCACCTATATCCTAAGGGGCAATCAGTAAAATTAAAAAGCAATTTGGCCACGTTGGACAAAAAGGCATATACAAAAAAATTATGCATTAAGTAATAATACCAAATTGGATATAATGCTTGAGTTTGAGGAAAACACACACATTTTAAGACGACAACATTGGATGTTAGCCAATCATTGATTATTCGAATATCAAAAGAAAATAAAATGCATCCATATAAATTGATACAAACTCAGGAGCTCATGAGAATATTTGGATAGAAAAACGCCTTTTTGTGAAAAAATTATGGAAATGTTAGATAACAATGTTATCCAACTAAAACAGGTTTTGTATTCTAATAAGTGCAGTTTTACACTTTACGGCCATGCAAATCGTCAAAATTGTCGCTACTGGTCAAAAAAAAATTCACACTGGATGAGACAAGAACATACGCAATACCCTGAAAAGGTTATTGTTTGGGCAGAAATAGTTGAAAACCATTTCATTGATGAAAGCCATGTAATTGGTCCCTTTTTCATTGACAGCAATTGAATGGAGATAATTATTTAGCACTGTTACAAAATAGTGTCATGCCAACTGTGGCAAACTTATATCCTAAACGAGCAAACCCATAACTTCCCGCGAAGGTGATATGGTTCTAGCAGGATGGAGAACCAGCGCATTACCAAATCAATGTCGGCAGCACGTGGACTCAATATTCCCTAATCAGTGGATAGAGAGGCGAAGATCGTTAGAATGGGCAGCACAATCACCTGATCTTACGCTATTAGACTTGTTCTCATGGGGATGTGTGAAAAATATGGTATACAAAACTAAACAACTGATTTGAGAAGAAGAATAACGATTGCGCTTAGGTCGGTTACGCCTCCGATGATGATTAACGTTAGAAGACATTTTTATTTAAGATTAGAACGCTGCCAAGAGGCCCAAGATATTTATTTTGAACATCTCCTACATTAAGACTGATGTGTCTATTATTTTTATCATTATCAAGAATGAAAAATGATTAGTTATTAATTTTTTAGTGTGTTGTAGCAAAGTGCGTCAATCAAAGGTTAATTTTTGCAATAAATGTTAAAACCATGGCAATTTTAAATAGAGAATGAAGAGATCTTTCAAATGAGGTATAACAAGCGCATACCTCCCATCTACAAATTTGGGGGTTGTAACTGTCACTCGAAGGGGGTTAAATGCAGGGGTAAAGTTTTCACGTTACTAGATGTCATTTTTCAATCCTAAATTGACGTGTTTTTGAACTGTTTATAAATATCCAGAATAATTGATTATACTGAACTTATTCATTTGGCTGTTTCACACTTGATGTGTTTTCTCTGCATATATGTGCGTTTGCGTCACTAAATGAATGAAAATGACAAAGACAAGGTACACGAGTGAAAGAATAAATAAAGGAGTACTACTATAGGTGTAGCAATACAGTTAATTGAAAGACATTAAGAAGAGGCACACAGAGAGGTCGGGCACTTTTAACAAAAGGCAGACCATGAGAGGGGCCTCTAGAAAGCCTAAAGCAATTGGTGAAGTCATGAAGCCTGAATAAAATAAAAATAACTGCGGAAACAGATAGGCATAGCTACCATGGTAGGGCGACATCGCATTTAGATTGTGATTCACGTTTTTATTTGATTTAAATGAAGTTTTATATTGTTGCATTAATTATTATTTTAATTATTGTTAAAATTCAAAGGAATCAAAAATTTTGTTTGGGGCCTATATTAAAAATATTCTTTATGTATGACTTGAATTTTTTTTGTCGACATTTTTACAACAAAATCAAAGCAAATAAAATTATACAGATTACTAATTAACCTAATTGTTGATTAGTGTGAATTGAATAACTATAACTGTAATATGTGTCATCAGTGTTATAACTTCGCTTATTTTCTACAATTAGTTACATGTTTTATACATTCCCAACAACATTCTGAGAAAATCAATTATCGATACAATACAAATGAACGTTTGCCTTTAGAAATATGTGGTCAATAGCTCCTTTAACAACAATGATTGTATTATTTCCCAAAACCTTTTTTATTTTGTTTTTCTTAAGAATTTTGAACATGATGATTCAAATTGTATATTGATTTTTTTAATCAAAATCCTTCTCAGTCACTTAGGAAATCAGGAATTCACCATTTTCTTAAAACAAGAGCTACATAGGGTTTCTAGAACCTATACTCGAGGTGAGTTTTAATATATATATATATATATATATATATATATATATATATATATATATATATATATATATATATATATATATATATATATATATATATATATATATATATATATATATATATATATATATATATATGTGTGTGTGTGTGTGTGTGTGTGTTCGTATTGAGAAGTTGCTGTTAAAAATGTTGAAGCTAAATATGCCATGGACCTGATGACAAAATTTGAAGAAACTAATATGTACAGAATAAAAAACACATTCGTTCTATCAATTACCAGTGTACTTTAGAAGCTGAAGGTAGTATATAGTATGGGGTATATAGTATGGGGTATCTAAAACGTCGATTCGCAGAATATTGAACTTGGAAAGTTATAGACACAAAGATGGTTTAAAAGGATTAGAAGTAGGTGTTATGGCATACAAAAGGTATCGTAACCACTTAACTAATTTAATAAGGGTATCTAAAATAGTTTCTTTTTTTTTCATAATTATATAATACGAATGGAATTAAGAGGCAATTAAGGAAAGTAACAAATGCAGGCGCTAATGAAGATGCAACTAGTAGGCTAAAAATTAGGTGTGTGGTGTGTAGAAACACAGCACGGAGACATTGTAGATTTCAACTACTTAATCACAAACGAATTTATTATAGGTATATTTCAGAAAAGTTTTTACTAAAATGGACAACACCTGGCCACAGTGGTGAAGCTGCTAGAGCAGCAAATACACCAGCGCCGATTTTCGTTCTGTTTCCTGTGAAAGTAATAACTCATATCAGTAGGTACTCTGAAAGAGAATAGTGCTTTTCTAATAAAACGCTTAAAATTTGTCACAAATATTTATGTAAACTTTTACCTCACCGTATAAACTATATATTTGAGATTACCAGTGCAATTTGAAAAGACCACTGTTGTATTTATCTATAAGCCTGGGAATGCTAAAGTGGTGAATAACTATAGACCAATAAGCCTAATTACAGGAATTACAAAATAAATGAAAACTGTGTTAAAAGATAGATTACTAAAGTAGTTAACCAAAAATAAAATATCAGAAAACCAGTTTGGCTTCATACAAATAAAATCCACGGAAGATAATCTGATATTTTTCACAGAACAAATACTGGAATGTTTCAACACGAATAAAAATTACTAGCAGTATTTCTAAACCATCGGAAAGCTTTCGACACTGTGTCCAATATATTGCAACTGCAAAAACCTGAAAGTGTGGGTACCAGAGGAAATGCTTACAGCATGTTAAAAACTATTTGGAAGAAAAGATTCAGGTTGTGAAACTTAAACACACTCTAAGCAATGAAGTTATTATAGAAATCGGTGTACCTCAAGGTAGCGTACTTGGGCCTGTTTTTTTCCTGCTTCACTTAAACGACATTGTAAAGGAATTTTCTAGAATATGCACCACTGTGGCATACGCAGATGATACTGTACTAATAAAATGCATCCCTATAAATTGATACAAACACAGGAGCTCATGAGAGACTATTTTGATAGAAAAAGGCCTTTTTGTGAAAAAATTATGGAAATGTTAGATAACAATGTTATCCAACTAAAACAGGTTTTGTTTTCTAATGAGTGCAGTTTTACACTTTACGGCCAAGCAAATTGTCAAAATTGTCACTGCTGGTCAAAAAAAATCACACTGGATGAGAGAAGAACATACGCGATACCCTGAAAAGGTTATTGTTTGGGCAGAATTAGTTAAAAACCATATAATTGGTCCATTTTTCATTGACAGCAATTGAATGGAGATAATTATTTACCACTGTTCCAAAATAGTGGCGTGCCAACTGTGGCAAACTTATATCCTAAACGAGCAAACCCATAATTTCCAGCGAAGGTGATATGGTTCTAGCAGGATGGAGAACCAGCACATTACCAAATCAATGTCGGCAGCACGTGGACTCAATATTCCCTAATCAGTGGATAGGGAGGCGAGGATCGTTAGAATGGCCAGCACAATCAGCTGATCTTACGCTATTAGACTTGTTCCCATGGGGATGTGTGAAAAATGTGGTATACAAAACTAAACAACTGATTTGAGAAGGAGAATAACGATTTCGCTTAGGTCGGTTACGCCTCCGATGATGATTAACGTTAGAAGACATTTTTATTTAAGATTAGAACGCAGCCAAGAGGTCCAAGGCATCTATTTTGAACATCTCCTACATTAAGACTGATGTGTATATTATTTTTGTCATTATCAAGAATGAAAAATAATTAGTTTATAATTTTTTAGTGTGTTGTAGCAAAGTGTGCCAATCAGAGGTATTTCTTTCTTTTACTCATAATTTTTGCGATAAATTTTAAAACCATGGCATTTTTAAATAGACAATGAAGAGATCTTTCAAATGAGGTATCACAAGCGCCTACCTCCCATTTACAAATTTGGGGGTTGCAACTGTCACTCGAAGTGGGTTAAATGCAGGGGTAAAGTTTTCACGTTGCTAGATGTCATTTTTCAATCCTAAATTGACGTGTTTTTGAACTGTTTTTAAATATCCAGAATAACTGATTATACTGAACTTATTCATTTGGCTGTTTCACACTTGATGTGTCTTCTCTGCATATATGTGCGTTTGCGTCACTAAATTAATGAAAATGACAAAGACAAGGTACACGGATGAAAGAATACTACTATATAGTACTACTATAGGTGTAACAATATAGTTAATTGAAAGACATTACGAAGAGGCACACAGAGAGGTCGGGGACTTTTAACAAAAGGCAGACCATGAGATGGGCCTCTAGAAAGCCTAAAGCAATTGGTGAAGTGATGAAGCCTGAACAAAATAAAAATAACTGCTGGAAACAGAGAGGCATAGCTACGATGGTAGGGCGACATCGCATTTAGACTGTGATTCACGTTTTTTTTTTAATTTGAATAAGGTTTTATATTGTTAGATTAATTATTTTTTAATTATTGTTAAAATTCAAAGGAATCAAAAATTTTGTTTGGGGCCTATTTTAAAAATATTCTTTATGTATGACTTGAATATTTTTTTGTCGACATTTTTACAACAAAATCAAAGCGAGAACTAAAATTATACAGAATAGTAATTAACCTAATTGTTGATTAGTGTGAATTGAATAACTATAACTGTAATATGTGTCATCAGTGTTATAACTTCGCTTATTTTCTACAATTAGTTACATGTTTTATACATTCCCAATAAAATTCTGAGAAAATCAATTATCGATACAATACAAATGAACGTTTGCCTTCAGAAATATGTGGTCAATAGCTCCTTTAACAACAATGATTGTATTATTTCCCAAAACCTTTTTTATTTTGTTTTTCTTGAGAATTCTGAACATGATGATTCAAATTGTATATTGATTTTTTTAGTCAAAATCCTTCTCAGCCACTTAGGAAATCAGGAATTCACCACTTTCATAAAACAAGAGCTACATAGGGTTTCTAGAACCTATACTGGAGGTAAGTTTTAATATATATTCGTATTGAGAAGTTGCTCTTAAAAATGTTGAAGCTAAATATGCCATGGACCTGATGAAAAAATTTGAGGAAAATGATTTTGTACAGAATAAAAAACACATTCGTTCTGTCAATTACCAGTGTACTTTAGAAGCTGAAGGTAGTATATAGTATGGGGTAAATAGTATGGGGTATCTAAAACCTCATTTCGCAGAATATTGAAACTTGGAAAGTTATAGAAAAAATCAAAACAGAGATGGTTTAAAAGGATTAGAAGTAGGTGTGACGGCATACAAAAGGTATCTTAACCACTTAACTAATTTAATAAGGGTATCTAAAATAGTTTCTTTTTTTTTCATAATTATATAATACGAATGGAATTAGGAGGCAATTAAGGAAAGTAACAAATGCAGGCGCTAATAAAGATGCAAATAGTAGGCTAAAAATTAAGTGTGTGGTGTGTAGAAACACAACACGGAGACATTGTAGATTCCAACTACTTAATCACAAACGAGTTTATTATAGATATATTTCAGAAAAGTTTTTAGTAAAAACACCTATCCACAGTGGTGAAGCTGCAAGAGAAGCAAATACATCAGGGAAGATTTTCGTTCTGTTTCCTGTGATAATAATAACTCATATCAGTAGGTACTCTGAAAGAGAATAGTGTTTTTGGAATAGATGGTTTTTCTAATAAAACGCTTAAAATTTGTCACAAATATTTATGAAAACTTTTACCTCACCTTATAAATTATATATTTGAAACTGGTATTACCAGTGCAATTTGAAAAGACCACTGTTTTATCTATCTATAATTCTGGGAATGCTAAAGTGGTGAATAACTATAGACCAATAAGTCTAATTACAGGAATTACAAAATAAATGAA
The DNA here is from genome assembly GCA_964006375.1 of Tillus elongatus. NCBI lineage: Eukaryota > Metazoa > Arthropoda > Insecta > Coleoptera > Cleridae > Tillus > Tillus elongatus. The sequence continues at coordinate 109,249,109 of OZ023269.1, read as the reverse complement.
AACTGTGTTAAAATATAGATTACTAAAATAGTTAACCAAAAATAAAATATCAGAAAACCAGTTTGGCTTCATACAAATAAAATCCACGAAAAATAATCTGAAATTCTTCACAGCACAAATACTGGAATGTTTCAACACGAATAAAAATCACTGGCAGTATTTCTAAGCCATCGGAAAGCTTTCGACACTGTGTCCAATATATTGCAACTGCAAAAACCTGAAAGCGTGGGTACCAGAGGAAATGCTTACAGCATGTTAAAAACTATTTGGAAGAAAAGATTCAGGTTGTGAAACTTAAACACACTCTAAGCAATGAAGTTATTATAGAAATCGGTGTACCTCAAGGTAGCGTACTTGGGCCTGTTTTTTTCCTGCTTCACTTAAACGACATTGTAAAGGAATTTTCTAGAATATGACCACAGTGGCATACGCAGATTATACTGTACTAATATTTAGGGCTGGGGAATAGAAAGCTGTTTGATATGGCATAATACGGCTTCGAAACAATTAATAAATTATTCTAACAATATTTGTTGGCCACTAACATAAGCAAAATAAAATGTATGTGTTTTTCGCTAACTTCCGCTGGATTACTAAGAGCGCAAAAGGATCTTATTATAAAAATAGAGGTGAATGCATAAAGGCAACAAGCGAGATAAGTTATTGAGACTAATGGTTGATCATAATCTACAGTGAGATAAGAATACTAACTTTTTAAACAGAAAATTAAAAAATTTATTTATAAATAAGTCTTACAACTTAAAATTTGTACTACATAGATAATTTGCTTATAATCTACAGTGACTTGCTGGAATTTATTTTATGTTATGAGATGGGATTATGGAGATCTTGTTACCACAATGCTATAAGATCATTGCAAGTTACTCAAAATTATATTTTACGCATATTGCATATGGATCTTGGATATAAAACACCATTACTACTACATAATAAGTATAAAGGGCTATATATACTTAATGTGGTAAAATACATTCACAAGACTTTCCGCCAACAAACTACAGATATATAACATCTGTGCCCAAACATATGACAGAAGTTGTAAGCAAACAGAAGTAGCTAATATTCCATTTAGAAGATGAATGTTATACTTTGGCCCCAAACTGTTTAGTAGTATTCCAAAAAATGTTAAAAACTACAAGCACCACAGATTTTAAAAATAAAAAATACATTTCTTTTTCAATTTAGCGATTTAAAAAAAGTATAACAAAGCAGTGGGATTTGGTGATGATGAGAGGTGTATACTTATCAAATAAAATATAAGCAGGGATACTTGTGTTGTATTTTTGCTAATTGGGGTATGCGTGTTGTAAGTATGTATCTGTCGGTTTCAAGTTACGTGAAATACATGTTAGCAAAACTTGAGAAAAGAAAATGAGACGATAAAAAAAAATTTGTGTATTGTGTTTTTTTTGTTGGATTTAAATGGATAGGTTACTACAATTTGCTTTTGATTGCTCGCCTTCTAGTTTTATATTGCTCTGCAATACTGATACCATTCTGAGAGAGTTTAGTGGATAAGCTTAGAGGTTATTATATTTATTTGATAGTATTTACGAATGTGTTTCCTTGAATGTTGTTCAAGCATCTTTGAAAGGTGATAGCGTAAATAAGTGGAGAGGGAAATCTGCTGGGAGCGGTGTTAACAGTTATTTTTGTTTGTGGGGTTTAATACCTGTATAATCTGATGTTTTTGTATTGTAGTTCAGTTGTGATAACGTGTGGAAAAATTTGGTCGAGTAAGATGTAGGACTAAGATGGTTACGAGCAGAATTTTGTTGGGTGAATCTGACCTATTAACTGTTTTAAATAGTGGAAAATAAATCGAATAGATATGGGAATAGAGTTAAAGAAAAAAAACTATTATAAATATAGTTATCTAACCTAAGAGATAAAATATATTTACCCATGTGTATTATTGTAAATATATTAATATATAAAAGCATGTTAACAATCAGAGGAGGTGACATAGACAAGCATAAGATCAAATGAACCTTCTCTGTGTACACAAAATGAACAAAGAAATGTTTGTAATAGTTGTAAAGTTACTGCTTAATTTAGGCAATTGCTTATATTTATAAGCTTTGTATTGTATACTATTTAACAAAACATTGAAAATTATATATATATATATATATATATATATATATATATATATATATATATATATATATATATATGTATATGTATATATATATATATATATATATATATATATATATATATATATATATATATATATATCCTTTTAAAGTTGGCCTTGTTGACGAGCTTAACCAATATGACTGAATTTCGCAAACGTATGTCACATAATTTATTAGAAAATCTCTGTATCCTTTACAGCATCTCCGATTCAGTGTTTCCGGGGCAGCTAATAAATATAATTGCAGGTAAACACTAAAATAGTGATTGATTTTTTTAATGTTAATTCCTTTAATAATTGCAGAAATTGGTCTGATGGTAACCTCCATACTTACAGGATATATCATTCCCAGAGGCCGTAAAAACAAAACAATGTATTGGCGAGCATTCTCGAACATCACTTTGTACGACCTATTTTTATTGAAGGCTTGGTTGGAGAAATTTACAGCGATTTATTGCAGAACACAATATATTATATAATCTTCAGGATATTAAAGGAAGGTGACACTCTCATTGAGAGTGAATTGTTTTTTAGCACGATGGGGTTCCTCCACATTATCATGTGCAGGTGAGGGATTCGCCAGCTCAGTCTCCAGATCTAACACCACTAGGTTTCGTGTTTTGAGGGTACCTTTCGCAAGCATTTTGACACACAGTCTCTGACTTTGTCGGTTTATCATTATTTGCTGATTGTGGGAAAAAATTTCGTTATTAATATTGTTGTATTTAGAAGATCTAGAATAGATAATTATCTAAAAATGTCGGCTAATAACACCTAAAATGTTACAAGTAAGTTCATAAATAAATCGAATACAACCTTTATCATTGCATGGCAGTTCGTGGCGCGCGGTCGGTCGGTCGGCGGTCGGTTGGCGGTCGGTCGGTCGATCGGTCTGTCGGTCGGTCGGTCGGTGGGTGGGTGGGTGTATGTCTGGGTATGGTCTGATAGGGCAGGGCAGGGCCGGGTCGGGTCGGTGTGCGGGCTGCGGCAACGCGCTCTCGTATTCGACGATCCGGATCCTGCACCCAACCCCCAACAAGCATTTGCTCGGCGTAGAAGTGAATTTCTTACATTACTAAAAACACTAGGAATTTGACGTATATCGTCACCAGTTGCGACTATTCTTTCCCATAATTTCTCCTGGGTTTCAACAGGCGTGCGGAATACTTTTTCTTTTAGGGTGCCCCATAAGAAAAAAAGTCATGATGTCAGGAGGTCTAGTTGGACACATTATAGGTGCATTTTCTCCCCTTCCAATTCATGTTCTAGGGTAGTTTTCGTTGGGATAGTTCATTACAGGAAGCGTGAAATTGGATGGAGCCCCGTCGTGCATAAACATTAAGTCTTGTCGAATTTGCAAACAAAGGTCTTTAATCAATGAGGGCAATCTGTTCTTTATAAAGTCCAAGTAAACATGTTCAGTTAATGGAGAAAGTATAACCACTGGGCCGATTAAATTGTCACCAACAATTCCTGCCCAAACGTTTAATTTTAATTGCCGTTCAAAAGAAGAATAGCTTTTGGATTTTCATCACTCCAAACATGTAAATTATGACAATTAAACACACCATTTCTTGTGAAACTTGCTTCATCTGTTCATCTTACCCAAAAAGTTCATCTATAAAGCCATTCAGCAACCACTGACAGAAAACCAGCGTCGCGTTGGCGTTAGTACCTTGAAGCTTCTGCACCGGCATCAAATGGAACGGACCTAGCAATTGATCTTTTAGTAACTGATGTTTTTGGTACATTGAATTGTATGGACACTCTCTGTACACTCTCTTCGGGACTGTTTTCGACAGTATTTAGGATTTCTTCTTCAACGCTAGGATGCAACTGACGAGGACGACCAGCATTACTTCTTCAATTAACATGTTCACTTAGTCTTCTATCAACAGATGCAAATGTTGTATGATGAGGAGTCCGTCGGTTTGGGTACTTTTCAGCGTACAGTCGAGCAGCAACCCGACAATTATTAATGTCAGCTTTGCCCAATATGAGGTGCATGTCCGTAAGTTCAGAAAATGTATATTCCATAGTTTCAGAAAAGCCAAAAAAATGTAGTAATAACAAAATAAATGAAGGTAATAAAAATGCAAACGGTAAATCAAGACAGTGAACTGACGTTAGCTGTCAGATTATAAAATACAGCTTGCATGATTATTCTCACAGTCAACTATCAGAACTTGTAATTCTGTCGCACTGTGCCGCCATGCTGTTGTTTTATTGGTTTCGAATATATCAATTTTCTCGAAAACGGTTAACTTTAGACAAATTTTTTAAGAGACAAAAATTTTAGATATTGAATGTAGCTCCAAACGAAGTAAGTTAGGTTAGAAAAAATTAACATCTTTAAAAGTTCTGGCTATTACAAGTACGAGAAAGCAAAAAACCTACTTCTGGTTTGCGAAATTTATTATATTTTTTACGAATAATGTGTCTAAATGAGCTAAGGTCAGGTGCCAAAATTCGTTGACATAGCTCAATTCTTTACCAAGTTATAAACAAAAAACTGTTTTTTTTTTCCTTAGACTTTGGAGGGTTATAACTCAAAAACTAAAAACTTTTTACCTAACTTTTTTTCGATAAATCGTCATCATTTGATCACACGAATCCACAGTTAAGCGTTGTCGGTGTGATTACCTATATATATATATATATATATATATATATATATATATATATATATATATATATATATATATATATATATATATATATATATATATATATATATATATATATTGTTTTATGCAAATCTAATTTAGGTTTCTTTTAGACAATTTTTTTAACAAAATGCACTAAAAATGGAAAACCTACGTATTCACTTTCGGCGTGCGGTTAGTTTGAACAGCTTTTTAAAACAAGTACGATTACATTTGCGTCGATATCAATAAATTAGTTCGTACCCAATTTGACCGAAGCCTTGACAACATTATTAAACGTTATTATATATTTTATAATTTGCCATTAAACGTGCATACTAAGGCAATATGAAAGTGCTTGCATCAAATGTTTTAATTACATAATAATATGCATATCCGACTACATAATACAATTTATTAGAAGCAATTATTAAGTAAATACTTGGATTAGAAACAGTAATCATCTCACAATTTTTTATGTTTTGAGGATTAGTATATTCTATTGCAAAATTAGTATTGTAAAATTTAAAGACAACTAATATAAACCGAGTAGATCAATAAAATTGGGAACATTCTGGTTATATTAACTAGATTACATTTTCAGCTTTATAAAGGTGTCCTATAATGAATGGGCCATACTTTAATGCTAGCTTGCTCGGATAAAAATGGGCCAATTTAAACCAACTTACATTAGCACCATTTTGCGTCCTTTAAAAATTTTAGGCCCCAAAAAACAAATTTAACTGGTTCATTTTTTAGTGAATTTTCTTTCAAAAATTCACTAATGAGAAGATCTTTATTTTGGATTTTAAAAAAAATTCAAATAAGTGCTAATTAGGTCCTTTAGAACACATATCCGGGCCAGTTTCGATTTTTATAGGTTTATATATATATATATATATATATATATATATATATATATATATATATATATATATATATATATATATATATATATATATATATATATATATATATATATATATATGTATATATATATATATATATATATATATATATATATATATATATATATATATATATATATATATATATATGTATATATATATATATATATATATATATATATATATATATATATATATATATATATATGTATGTATGTATCCCACCAATAACTCAAAAAATAATAGGGCGATTTTGACTAAATTTGGTGAATACCTTCCTTTCCAAGTGGCTTGGATAAGTTCGTTAGCCAGGAAAATCGGCCCAGCTTTTCCCGGAAAATTTTGTGTTTTCTTTCGAAAAAAATGTATATCTCCGGAAATAACAAAGTAAGGGCAACCAAACTTGATACGCGGGTTTATATCATTATAAGTACCTACCAAAATTTAGCTCTGTAAGTTAGAAGATAAAAAAAGTTAGAGGCATTTAAAGAAAAATAAATTGGGGTTTTCCACTAAACTCGATGTCGGCGATTTAAAACGTCAACATTGGCAACATTTAGGCAAAGAACTTGAAGCTAATACGGGCTATGGAAAGAAAATATCTCAAGAAGAATGTTTTACAAACCCTGAAGTCTTGGCTTCAACGGTCATTGTCCTTCATTTTACTAATATATTTCCAGAAAATTCATTTCAAATAGACCCTATCTCTGATGCTTTGGCAGTAGTCTTAGCTATAGAGTTTATCGTTTAATGGTATATAATTTTTGTCGAATTTTCGTAAAATATCAATAAAGATAAATATATCCGTTATTATACAAGATACGAAAAAATGTATATATTAATTATAAGATGTCCTAAGCTACATCTCAAAAAATTATTTCTACAATCACAGGCTGGCCCATAAGTCGTTGGTGATACAAATTTCCTTTTTTTTAAATTGAACACACCTTATGTTATTGCATTTTTGCATTTTCCATCAAAATATAATGCATGTTTCTAAGAAAAGAAATTCGGGACGCAGCAAGTGCGTTATGGTAGCGAATGTTCATTAAATGCTTCAAATTTGAATAGCTCAATTTGCTATTAACCTATAAGGTTGACCAAACAATAAAGTTATTTTGATGAAACATGGCACATTGTTTCTACTATATAGGTTACACTGGTAACCAAACTTGTTGCCTGATTTCTTAAAAAAAGCACACGGATTTGCCATCAAAAAATATTTTTATGAAAATTCACTACCATAACGCACTTGCGGCGTTCAGATTTTTTACATTTACATTCCACTATCAGGAGACTGCCCATATGCGGCGGAGCGAGATTCATACATTTTTTATTATTACTATATTTGGCTATATATATATATATATATATATATATATATATATATATATATATATATATATATATATATATATATATATATACTTTCGAAGGCGTTTAGCTGTCCTGGTTGTCTAACATTTTTTATTAATTTTAGATTCACCTTATTAACGTGGTGATTATTCTCCCAAACATATCGGGCGATTGAAGATCTATCTATAGTACCGTATCTTAATTCTACTAAATGTTCTTTGAATCCAGTTTCAATAGATCTTTTTCTTTGTCCGACGTATTTAGGATCACAATCCTTACAACTTATTTCATAAATTCCTGACATTTTGGCCGTATCATCCTGGTCTTTTGGGTTACCTATCAAGTTTTCTAAAATATTTTTTGTCGAAAATGTTACTTGTAAATTAGCTTTTTTTTAAATGCTATCTAGACCCCTCGTGATTCAAAATTCAAATGGTAGGCAAAAAAAGTTTTTTCAGCTTTCTCTCTTCTAGAAGTCGTTGATTCCGATAACATTTTCTTTGTTTTCTGTTTGTTAATTAATTTCTCCACTAGGCATGCAGTGTATCCGTTATATTCAGCTAAGTTCTTAATATACTCCGAGTGTGCTTATGTTATACTATAGCTATATAAATGTAAACTTGTAAACAAAGCCAATCAGTTGTTTCTACAATTCGCTGTCTTCATTGGTTCACCCAAACACAATCGCCGGAGTTCGATAAAAGACAATATGAAAACAACATTTATGTCATACAGCAAGAACAATTTGGATTATAATGTCGTAATCAATAATAATAGTAATAATAATTGTAATATAAATTTTATTCCATAAATCAAAAGCAACAAACATAATCAGAGCCTCGGTGATTCAGTGGTAAGAATGTGTGCCTCTGAGCCGAAGGGTACTGGGTGCGATACCAGGGTTTACCTTTCACTTTTTTCAGTACAAACTGTAACACTAACATCAACCGCGGCTGTGGCATTGTATTTGAGCAAGTTGAATGTCTGCACGTTCCGCCGTTCGGAGGGGACGTAAATCCGTACCCACCTTACAGAAAGGCAGGGGTCGACAAAATTTCCAGGATAGTGAGGTGAAACTGCTCCCTGGCGTCGATGATTGGCCATAGTCGCGGAAATATACTTAAACGAATTTATCTACATTAGATAAAGCTATAACAGAACCATAGTAATTATTTAATGAATTTTTCCGGCCGTAGGCGCGGAAATAGACCGGCGTTAAAGAAACAAAGATCAACAACAACAAACATTTCTGTCAGCTGGCAAAAACGAAAATGGCAAAATTGAGCATAGCTACTATTATTATTATTATTATAATTATTATTATTATCAACTTGGCCTAATAGGCTTCTACATTCCCTCAAAGGGGAACATTAACTCATCACAGGTATCTCTGATACCAAAGGAACTGAATTTAGATGGGCGCCCCTTCTGAGTTGTCGGGCCCTGAACAAAAACACGACACATCCTCATTTCTCAGGAATCTCCGCAAGGTTGTGGGCAGTTGCAAGTACCACCGTCTTCTGCATAACCTCCAAGAGTCAGTCTCTTAATGTTCCCTCGAAAATTCTTAGGAACCATACCAGTTGACAACATGACTATCGGGATCACTCGGACACTATCTGCCATCCACTGTGTTAAGCGTTGTATTTTTAATCTTTTGTTTTTTATTGTAATTAAACAGCACCATTGTTTATATATATATATATATATATATATATATATATATATATATATATATATATATATATATATATATATATATATATATATATTGTGACGAGCTTATCCATTTATTATGGCAAGAAATCGAATATAAATTATCTTATCTCACCTTATTCTGAAAATAACACCGAGGATTTCAAAGAACGCCCCTGCGGCAGTAAATTGTTACACTGATCCTGATAACAGAACTTTATTCGCTTATTATTTTCTTGTAATTCTATCTCAACAGATATCCCACGGACTGTACCTGCTTTCTTGTCGTTTGTCAGTTTCTGCTAACCAATCCAATTGCTGCAATAATCAGGATAGTATGTGTACTGAGTTAAAGTGATACATTCATGTTTTTCAGTTAAGTAGCCAGTGGTTGGTATTTAGTTCTTTTGTTCACCTTTGTAACTTTTTTTTCTTTTAACTTAGAGAGACATACATCTACTATTTAATTGCCAGTATAGAAGAAGCGTGCGTAGAAAATTTGGTTGCAAGAGCTTTGTTATTTCTGAAAATACAAATATTTTCCGAAAGAAAAAAAAATTCCCTCGGTAAACTTGGTAAAACTTTCTTTGCTAACAAACTTGTCCAAGCCATTTACTCAGGGGCACGTTTGCCAAATTTCATAAAAATCGGCACAATTATCCTATATATATATATATATATATATATATATATATATATATATATATATATATATATATATATATATATATATGAAGTCTGAAACTGACTTCGGAGATAGGTTCTAAAATCCGCGATCTTCCCAATAGCAAATTTTTATACGAAAATTCGCTCAAAATATAACCATAGCAAATTAACTCTTAAAAGCTTATCAAATTTCTATAATAACTTATTTAAAAACTGAATTAAATTTTTAATTTTAAATGTAGCCATTAAAATAGTGAATTAAAAATAAACAAGGGTTTCGAATTACTAAATATCTTGTTATTAATCTAATAGCCTGGCAATCACAAAAATTTTAGCACACATTTGCAATAGTAATTACTGAAAATCATTTCACAGATGAAGGTTTTCATATATTTTATACGCACTGAAATAAGAGACAATTATCAGAATTTATATAATAACACAATTTTCGCAATAAAATCTTTGAAAAAGAACTTAACATTTAGATGGATAGAAGGAGATCGTGAGTTTTTAATTTTAAAAACACTTCTTCAGGTTCGCGCCCACTAGGCTCAAAAAATCATGGTCCGATTGTGATCAAATCTGGTGAGTACCCTTCTTTTGCAAGTAGCTTGAATAAGTTCGTAAGCCAGGAAAATCGGCCCAGTTTTTCGCGGAAAGTTTTCTGTTTCTTTCGCAAAATTCTCTCCGGAAATATCAAAGTAATGGTAACCAAATCTGGTACGCGGGTTCATATCATAAAAGTAAACTATGTATCAGAATTTAGATCTGTAAGTTAAAAAATAAGTTATGGGCATTTAAAGAAGAACATTTTTGGGTTTTCTTCTTAAAACGCCAAACTCGCGATAACGTCAAAATTGGCAACCTTTGGACAAAGAACCTGAGACGAATAGGGGTTATGTAGAGAAAATGTCGGAAGAACAATGTTTTACAACCCCTTGAGTTTCAGCTTCAACCGTCATTGTCCATTTTACTAAAATATTTTCAGAAAATTCATTTCAGATAGACCATTTTTCTGATGCTTTGGCAGTAGTTTTAGTCATAGAGTTTATGGTTTAATAATCCATACATTTTAGCGAATTTTTGTAGAATAAATTCGCTATGAAGAGACCGCGACTTCTGAATGTTGAAACCATTGCTTCAAATGAGCGCGAACTAGGCCCCCTAAAACCCATATCCGGGGTTGGTTTCAGTTTTATCTGTTTTCATATATACAGGGTGACGCATTTCTACGGTAAAGCCAATATATTGGTGATTATACAAGATAGGAGGAAAAATTGTATACGTTAATTATAGTGTCGTGAGCTGCACATGGTGGTTCAAAAGTCGTAGGCGATACCTTTTTTTTTCGAACACCCCTTATATTATTGCATTTTCAATCTAATTATAATGCATATTTGTAGGGAAAATGTTGTATGCGTTCATTGTTTTCTAGTTGTTATTTAAATTGTTCTGCAACTTTTAACATTTTTGACACATATTAAAAATTATGACAGGGCTCTCAAATAGTGACTGAATTTAAAAAAAAAATGAAACTGGCCTAACTCAATATTTTCAAATGGGATAGCCTCTGCTTTCTGTTTCAGATGGGATAGCCTCTGCTTTCTGTTTCAGAAGTGAAGGGCATGCTCTTTTCTTCAAATTTTGTATAACACTCTCTATACCTATATACTTTAATTTTGGATATATTTACATTTACAATCCCATACCATGGTTTGATCAGAATATGTAATTATTTAGTGGAAGAAAAATATTTCAATTAAGTTTGATACAAAACGGTAAGAAAGGGTTAATTTTATAGAACTATCTACGAATCAACGTTTATATGTCCATAATAAGAACCTCGGTGGTTGAGAGGTAAGAACCTGTGCCTTTGAACCGAAGAGTACTGGGTTCGATCCCGGGGTACTCCTTTACAAACTGTAAAATTAACATCAACCGAGGTTCTGGCATTGTATTTGAGCAGGTTGAATGTCTGCACGTTCCGCCCTTCGGAGGGGGCGTAAAGCCGTCGGTCCCGTGTCGATACGATGTTGAGCACGTTAAAGATCCCTACCCTCCTTACAGAAAGACAGGGGTTCGGCAAAATTTCCAGGATAGTGAGGTGAAACTGCTCCCTGGCGTCGGTGATTGGCCATAGTCGCGGAAATAGGCCGACGTTAAAAGAAAAAAAATATATGTCCATAATACATAAGTAGTTGATAAATTGTTTTCACAAATATCAAATTAAACTGTAAGGTAGCAGACTCAAGTAGTGTTCTTATTTCAAACAGCTTGTGGCATGAAAATATGAGTATTTTCCGGTTATATTTTTCTTGGTTCAAATTTCGTGAAAAGTAAAAAAATGTTGCATTTTCTTTTATTCAATTATGATTACAGATTAGGTATATATGACTTGAATTTTATCTATTTTTTAGCAATTATTTTTGTAAAATAGGTTTTGCAGAAATTTTTTTGTGAGACTTGTGAAATTTTGGTAATTAGTAATACATGTTTAATAAGTTATTGTACAAAAAATGTTTTCGGATTTTCGTGAACAAATTGTTTGCAAATTATCATGCACAAAATTTTTGTTAGAGTTTGGTCGAAAAACTTTTTGTGAATAATTATATCTCGGTAGGTGGCTAAATAGCTTAAAGAAGTTTGTTGGCCAGGAAAGTCGGACCACTTTTTTGAGAACATTTTAGGTTTATTTTTGGAAAATTTTAGGACCTTTTCACACAATAAAGTTATTTTTATGAAATATGGTACATTGTTTCTACTATTTTATAGGTTATATTGGTAAAAAAAATTGATGCCTGCTTTTATTAAGGTTATATTGGTAAAAAAAATAATTGATGCCTGCTTTTATTAAAAGACACATTTGCTATTAAAAACATTTTTATGAAAATTCACTACCATAACGCACTTCCTGCTCCAGACTTTTTTGTCTTATACCCACTAACAAGTTGCTTTGGTTTTTAAAATAACTACTAGGATAATCGTATTTGAAGAAAAATTTCTATTGGACATAAACGATTAACTTGCTGAAACCCTTTCATCTTAAACACAGAGGAAGACGCATATCCTCTGGTTTCAAAATAGCCTTTTATCTTTTCTGAAACCGATTTCGCCATTACGGCGTTGGCATTTGTATTTAATCGTTGAACAGTGTAACACCAGTTATTGCAAAAACCTTTATTTTATTACTACTTAAATCCTAATATACAGCGTGTCCCAAACTGGATGGGAATGTATTGCTATCTCCGTTATTATTAGAGATAGGGAGATGGTTAAATTAGCAAGGTTTTGTAGAATTTCATGCTGGTTCCAAATATGACTTGTATTTTGCCCTGCCTCTTTTCTTTTTCGAGTTATTTTGAAAAAAACAAAATTTGTCGATTTCTTTTTTCTGCAATATCTAAGTAGGCGTTGATCTGACATGTCTAAAACTTACACATTATTAGGGCACTTTTTACAGAGTAATCTTTTTGTGCTATTCTCAACTTTAGAGTGTCATTTATTTTTGAGCTAGAGGTATCAACGTTTGTTTTTATTATTGCAGCCATATTGGATTTTTTGCTCATGTGATAACCTGCGAAAAGAGCTTTCCAATGATATATAACATGCCTGAGAAATCTTGTAATTGCACTGACAATTTTGAGAAAAACCGTTTTGATGATAGTAGGCTATGACATCCAATACCGGAACACAAATGACAAAAAAAGTGTTCAAAAAGCAGTAGGCTATGGAGTCTAACAATAGACTTCTACTTTTAACATAATTTTCCGTAACGATTCACGGTTAAAAAAATAGGAACTTTGAGCACACCAATGAATCAACCCATTATTACAAATCATATTTTACTTAATTGCGGAACCAAGTAGTATGTTGTCACGCCAGCTCCAAATAACACAAAATGTTAAAAATAGAGACTGTATACAACCAACTAACAATTTAGTAAATTGTCAGCCCTGGCCCATTTCTACCCTAATATAGGGACAAAGTATGTAAGACTAGATGTCCTCAAAAATTGTTATAATTTAATTAAATAGGTATACCTAGCAAATAACTAAATTTACTAACAGACCTCAATAAAAAGCAGATTAATGATTTACGAAGACACCTTTGAAATTGTTTGATCTTTAAACGTAAGTCAACTGAAAAAGGTTCGGGACGCAGTAAGTGCGTTATGGTAGTGAATTTTTATTAAATGCTTCAAACCTGGATAACTCAATTTTAGATTAACTTAGAAAGTTTAATTTTGGTACGTAGTAAGGTCTTTCCTATGGCAACATATCCACCAAGTGTCATTAAAATAACTTTGTAATTTTCGAAGAAAAAAATTTTTTTCGAAAGAAAACTGAAAATTTTAAAAACTCAATTTTCTATAAACTTAAAAAGTTTAATTTTGGTATGTACTAAGGTCCTTCTCAAGGCACTATAGTCGGCACACAAAGGTCGGGATCTCCTCATTAGTAAATTTTGTTTAAGAACATTCAATTAAAAATCCCGAAACAAAACCCAAAATTTTCGCGGAAATGCTGTCCACATTTTTCGGGCTAACGAACTACATATCCGAGCCATTTGCTAAATTTATATATTTTATATATACTCAAACTCGCCCTGAAGTTCTAGGGTGCTAGTTCACTCGCATGAAAACAAAAATTTCAAAGTCTTAGTCAGTCACGATCTCGTCACAAGCGAATTTTTTGTACGAAAATTTCCGAGGTAACAGAAACATTTTTTTAGGAGATAACAAAGTCTATTTGTGATTAATAAATATTTAAATAGTTGCTAGTTTAATTAAACCCACATTTTTCAAATATAAAAAATTCGCAGAAAAAGATAAGCTATTTTTAATATAATTTTTTGGATGTAAATGTAGAATTATTGTACTTAAAATTTTTTCAGAGTTTATGCAATGAAAAGGAAAACAAATATTTACCTGTACAGAAACATCAGAAAGGGGGGCAGCACCCTTAGAATTGGCAGCTACCCAGGCTTCAGCAAAAGTCTCCATAGCACTCTGAAAGTCCATCGTCTCTGGCTAAATAGAAGATTTAGTCATAAAATCACGAGAAAATTAACAAAACATGACAGTTTACTATTAGCGTAAAGGACGCCGACAACGTGACAGCTAGGCTCTGTAGAACACCGACACAACTACTGCCTCTATGACTGTGCGACCGAGACTGGCAACACAGAGAACACCAGACGGTCGCTTGTAATTCGCCTACTTGTGCGAGAGCGCGACTCTGCCACTCGCCCGTTGCCCGATCGCCGCAACAGTCTCCTCACGCCTAACGCCTAACGCCTTGCTCCTTTTACACAGCAACCTTGTGGACAACTCGTCCAACTCGCGGAATCCATCGGCCAAGTGCAGAACGTCCTCTTCGTCTATATCTACCCGTCTCTTTTCACCTTTCTCTTTCGGCTACTCTCCTAACCACCGGCGCCACCCCTTTGCATGCGCTCTTAACGCTCAAGATGCTTTCGGCTTTTAAAAAACGATCAACTGCACACTTTTTCCTAATGAATATGGCCGGCCCCCTAACCAACCACATTTGTACCTCTCACTGTTCATCGCCGATATTTCACAATCAAATCTAATACCACCTTATCTTCCAGGATCTGTGGATAAACTTACTACACCCTTGTCTTAAATAACACCTAGCCACAGTATCTCAACTGAAATTATTGGCAAATACAACGTCCCAGCTTAGGAAGATTTATCGAACTAACAAAATCCTAGTTGAAGATTGAGATAGAGATTTAAAAGTTATCAAATATTTGCCAGACGTATTCCTTAGAAAGTTTAAAGGATATAGATGCGTGCGCCTCTTAGAAAGAGAAGCGTCTCGACGGCTCAAATGAATAGATGTGTAGGCGGAGTCCAGGTTTCAGAATAGGCGGTTCTGCATAGAGGTATGTCCCACAAGTTAACAAAGGGTTCAAGCAAATTATTCATCCCTACAGATTTCCGCATAAAATAAAATAAACTGTTGTAATGTGATGCATAGGATGGGGACCACATGCGTCTACAACCCATATAAGCTATACAGCGTCTGGATGTCTTCTGCTCGAATATCGAGCATACGAACCACTCTCTATACTCTACTTCATTCAGACGATAAGTAGACACTCAGATGGTGAGATGGCACTGGAATTGTCCTCCTCTTCACATAATCTCTTCAAGATATATTTTTCTGTTCATCGCTTTTCTATGATAATTTTATTAGCGATGCTGGAACTTGTCTGATGTTATATCTCTGCATACGTGTTTCATAAATATCTTTTGCCTTGCGACATACACAGAGCAAATTGATGTATTCCTTCTGTTCTTATTTTCCGGGCATATACTTATGATGATATTCTACGGCGAAAGTCTTGAATTCTATCGCTTCTTGTCGAATTCGCTGCCACCTAAACAACCATTCAATTATTATGTATGCTTTTGAGTTTAGTTAAATCAATTCAAAAATATTCAGACTGGCACGAACCAGGGTGGTACTAAATACATTGTAACAGCCCATAAGAACAATCCACAAATTTAATTAAAAGACGGTGTTGGATGAGCATCCTAATAATAAACTTTACCACTAAACTACTTGCCTTATGCCATTATCACCTCTGGATTTTACGCGAAATAAAGCAAATTTATTTCTTAAATAAAAGAAACACGCGCACCTATTTAGGCTTAAGAAAACAGCAGGATAGTTTAAAATATTCACGTTATACACCTCAAATAACCAAACTAGCACATAGAAAAAGTCTCGACGCCGCAAGTACGTTATGGTAGCGAATTTTCATAGAAATGCATTTTTTAAGCGTTTTTTTTTACAAAAATTGTCTACATATTACACGCATATATATATATATATATATATATATATATATATATATATATATATATATATATATATATATATATATATATATATATATATATTTAAAGTGGCCTCGAAGGTTCTAGAGGTCGTAGTGTATGCTCATTGAAGAAAATTTTCAAAAGTTTCAAAGTCGTAATCACGTCATAAGCAAATTTTTTCTACGCAAGTTCTCTAAAAAAGTGTTTTTCACGAAAATTAGAAAAAAATCCGCCAAATCGCTCTAAAAACTTTGATAAAAATCTACTAAAAAATGTTTCCCACAAAATTTACGGAAGAATATTATTTTTATAAAAATTGTCTGAAAAAAAAATTCACGTGAAAATCGATTATATTTTTTTTTAACGAAAATTTCTTAAAGCAATTATTTTGCATAAAAATTCACTAAAACATCTTTTTTCACGAATTCTCTTAAATATTTATTTACACATAAATTTGAAACAAATTTTTCTTTTAAGACCGTTAGAAACAATTTTGGATTTCAAGAAAATACAAGAAAAACTTTGTATGAGAAGATTCGATTCGATAATAACAATTTGTAAATAAAAATTCGCTGATAAAATAAATTACAATCTGTCCAAACACAGATGTAGAGACTTTTTCTGTGGCTTCACAGATAAAATTTTTGTTTGTCTGACGATGCCGTAAAAAGTGCAACCGGCTGCAGAAAAGAATTGTCTGGACGCAGCAAGTGCGTTATGGTAGTGAATTTTCATAGCTTTTTTTAAATTAAGCGCTTATAGCTTTTTTTCTTGTACCATAGACATACCATGATATATTTTGGCATTTACTTTTTATAAGGTAAATCTACGTACCAAATTCGGTTATCATAGCATTGTTTTTTCAGAGATAAAAAAGAAAGGTATCTATCTGCCAAATTTCGTCAAAATCAGTCAATTATTTTTTGAGTTAACGGTGTGATACTATATATATATATATATATATATATATATATATATATATATATATATATATATATATATATATATATATATATATATATATATATATATATTACTGACTTATTATTATTATTATTATTATTTATTTGTGATTAATTGTGACTAAAATTATACAATGTGTCCTACCAAAAAGCATTCCGTGTGACTGTATTAACACGATTTTTTTAAGCATTCTAATACCTCTTCTGTCAAAACTTCAATGTTACTTTTTGAATTTTACCTAAGTTTTTCTTCTTCTGTTGCTGCGCCTTCCACCGACGTTTCTACAATAGCCATAATATTAACCCTTCACTTTTATATAAACCTATAAAAATTGAAACTGACCCCTGATATGAGTTCTAGGGCTCCTATAGCACGCGCTCAATTCAAGACATTTTTTCAAAATTCAAAAGTCGGGATCTCACCGTTAGTTTTTTTATACGAAAATTCACTAAAAACAAGCACTTGTGTAGTCACAGAAAAAGTCCCCCCGTCTATATTAAGTGTATAATGGTCTCATCAAGTTAGGGCAACAATAGACAATCTGAATTGCTATTTACATTAAATTAAAGATCTTAACAGTCCTCACCTCCTGAATAATGAATTTTTCTTACAAAAAGACGCGGAAAATTTATTGAATAATTACTGAGGTTCTGTTATACCTTTCTCTAATATAAATAGTTTTGTTTAAGTCTATTTCCGCGACTATGGCCAATTACCGGGGCCAGGGAGCCGTTTCACCTCACTATCCTGGAGATTTTGCCGAACCCCTGCCTTTCTGTAAAGTGGGTAGGGATCTTTTACGTGCCCAAATTCGCATAGAAACGGGACCGACGTCTCTACGCCCACTCCGAAAGGCGAAACGAGTAGACATTCAACTTGCTCAAAATTAATCTAAATAAATCTCTTAGTGGTCATCCTTAAAAAACTCGATATGCCTGGAAATTTAAATTTATTTGCTTTAATTATTTGTTTTAAGAAATAAACCAATCTATTCTTATATCGTTAAATATGTATTTGAAATTACCCTTCAAGTTAAGTAAAAACATATTATATGCTAGTTCTATTTAAGATAAAAAAATTAGTAGTTTTATTTTTCGAAACGGTAAGTTTACGCTGATATAAAAGTCAAATTTGTCATATTTTGAAACCCCACTACGCAAAATCGACCCAAGGTTGTTAAAATAATACGTTTGTTCAAACTTTACGGACACAGGGTATACTTTTGATTAGTAATAGAAAGTTTTACAAATAAAAAAAGTCCGAAGGCAGCAAATGCGTTATGCTAGCGAATTTTCATAAGAGGTAAAAGTAGTAATTAAAAAGCGTGTCGTGAAATAGTAAATACAAAATAAATGCAGAAAGGTAGGCTTTTCGCGATGTCAGAAATGTTTAGGTTATTAGTTATTAGGTCTGCCAGTTTGAAGTTAGATCCCATATTTGTCAGTAACATAATTTGACCATAGGTTATCCAACATTTCGTTTTAGCTTCTAATCTTTTTTTGGGTGAACAACTTAATTTTTTGTATCTTTCAGTACCTGAAACCAGAAATCCGATCCACAGCTTCGCACTCTTCGCAGCAATCAACTCAAGAGTTCCCGATTTTGGTTGCAGGTACCACATATAGTAACAGACGATTTCACTGCTTTGGTATAGCAGTATGCACAAATGAGAAGATTTTGAATTTCTTTTCAGTTCCTTAAAAAAAGGAGTGAATAAAATTGCTAACGAGGTAATATATCCCCTGATATTAATTAAGATGAGAATACGCTTCGTGAGCGACTTCCTCTTTCTCATTTCCTATTAACATGTTTTTAGTTACATGTATACATGGTCTAATCACTACGTATCTACTATAAAAATATTCACCTATGGACTGCTTGGTATCAATGGACAAAAGCTAATCAAAACATTTTCTCTTAGCCTACTGGCGATCGGACTGTATCCAGCATCAGGCAGGCCGGGGAAATTTCTAACTTTGAAACTTTTGACCAATTTAAAGAAATATGTATATTTTAATAACTAGTTAACAACGCTACCCATAGAAAAAGAAAAATGGAAAGATGGTATATGTCAATGCCATTCTTTTCTTAAACAATTGTTTTGTAAACGTATTCATGGCGTAGCTATTAGGTTTAAGTATGACATACCCGCTCCAAAGGCAAAAACGATTCCTATTGGAAATAAAAGAAAACGGGGCCACTCTGCTAATGCTAAAAAGGCTCTTAATGTTTAGTAATATAATGACGTTTTTTAGTTTTCTGTGTTTAGCTTGTTTAAAGAATTCCTTATTGATTCTAACGACCTTTTTTTTTTAAACAATACAAGTTTTGTATGTTCTTAAATCATGCTTTTTTATATTTAAGTACATAGCGTTATTATTTTTACCCAGCAAATTTCTTCAAATACTTTGCAATATTATTTTATTATACATTGACATACTTGGTGAGTGACTACTGTTTCTACTTAGCAAAATGTATTTAAATACCTTGCATCTTAAAATTATTATACACTACTTATCTGAAATATATACTTGCGAAAACTACTTATCCAAAGTAATTCTGTTCATGTCATTTCAAATTATTTACTTTGCAAAACAATAAAAAATACATCGCAAATAATTACGACCCTTATTAAAATTCATCAAACACATGTCACACAATATTTTGTTCCCCAGAAATCGCATTTGTTTCAGAATCTTACTTTGGAAATCTGAATAATTTACTGTTCCAAATTTTAACATCGCTACATATCCAAACTGGCAAACAAAGTGTATTTCAAATGAAAAATTACTATTGAAGCCAAAACTTAAGGCTTAGCAAAACACATTTAATGCACGACTTATTCTTTACAAACTGCATCTGTTCCAGAATCTTTAAAAAATCGCTAATTTGGAGGTTTAATTTGGCAAAATAAACATTAGCTTCTTGCCTTGTGATTGGCCACGACCTACCCACTCGTTTCATCTTGTCTAATATTGTTTATAAAATGTCCAAACGCAATAAGTGCGTTATGGTACCGAATTTGTTTCAAACTATAACTTCAATTAATATTATCATAGAAAATTCGATTATGTGCATGTTTCTATTAGTGTCAAATTTCATTAAAATGGGTTTATTATTTTCAGAGATTTTTTTTTGTAAAATTTGGTCCGATTGGACTGATTAACAAGCTAATGCAAGATATTTACAAAAGAAACATATTTGCGAAGTGTGATCAAAATCGGTTTGTTATTTTTTAGGTTGTAGCTCAGCATCCTGACCTCTCTATTAATAAATTTTCTGAGTGAAAATTCACTAAAAGGATAAGGTTTGTGCCAAAGTAATCTCTCAGTAAGTTAAGCTAAACGTGAAGGCAAATAAAATGCTAAAATTCAATCTTATGCAAGCTTTAAAGATATGGGATATTTTAAAATTTAATCCAAACTAAAATGATAATCTTACATCGTAATATATATATATATATATATATATATATATATATATATATATATATATATATATATATATATATATATATATACATATATATATATGGGATATCTTGACTGGGCATTATACCTGCTACGTTTGACTATATTGCTATTAACTTTTAATGGACGATTAAGTCCAGGTAAAATCCGGATAATCCGCTTAGTATTCAGTCTAGGCCTGCACATTTTTGTGATTCTTCACGACAAGCTTCTATAAAGTGAATCTGTTTCTAGCTGAACATTGTTTTCTTTTCTAAAAATATAGAGGTATAAATGATAAACTTATAACAGAGCGACTTAGGTAAAATTATGTAACATCATGTATTATACGATTTACGATACGATGTGGCATATTTAGTTTCATATTTATTTGAACACTATTTATAACTAGTTCCTGCTTCTTATAATCCCCATATTATCTCTAAAAATCCACTTTAGTTCAGCTCATTTTAGATCTCTTTTGTGGGTACACGGTTTAAACAGTCATTGACACTTTTCATTCATTTTGTAGCTGAAAACCAGAAATAATGAGATACACTGGATTTATTTAACTAAGTACATACAGGACTCATTAATCAATACACGCAACTTAAGAGAAGAGAACCTGGTAAATTGTAAGGGGTTCTTTTTAAAAAATATATTTCAAGAACACACCACGAGGGCTTACAGCCTAAATAGTATCGTACCGTGGGTGTCGACAAGTAGGAAAGAGGCAACTTGTTAATTCTGGACTTGAAGGTTTGGAGGTTCGGAGGCGAAGGAAAAACATGTGCCGGCAAGGAATTCCACAACTTGGAAGTCCTCGGGACAAAAGAGCGGGCATAGCACGATGTTCTATGTCTGGTGACCTGGACATTAAAAGGGTGCATTCGCTCTGTTCCCCTGGTAGAACTGTTGGGGGCAGCAGGTGGAGGAACTATGGAAGAAAGCTCCTCTGAGCAGTGCCCGTGCAGATATCTATAAAAAAGAGGGAGGTCACCAACGGCACGTCGGTAAGCAAGGGATGGCAGCCTTTGGGTGAGGGTAGGATCACCGATGAGACGTACAGCTCTCTTCTGAATGGAGTACAGGATAGCGAGTGTAGAAGCGGCAGCGGCACCCTAGATGTGGGAGCAGTATTCGAGATTTGGCCTTATTTGTGAAGTATATAAGGTATAGAGATTAGCTGGTGAAAAGTATTTGCGAGCCCGGAAGAGGAAACCTAATTTCTTAGCGGCCGCTTCTGAAATTAATATGGCATGTTGGTGCCAATTAAGATTTCGATCCACAGAAATGCCAACAAGTGAAAAGGACTCATTACTTTGAATAACTTGGTTGTTCATTGTGATCGGTCTAGGGCTGGTGCATCTCTTATGAGATAGAAAGCAAGACTGAGATTTGATGGGGTTGAATTGTACAAGATTTCTACTTCCCCAGCCCAATATTTTTTGGAGATCCACGGAGGCAGAACCCTCCATGAGTCGCGATCCTCATCTAATTGGGCTTAAGAGACAGGCTTAGAATATTGTATATTTGAGTGTAGGGTGCAGTCGTCCTCGTAACTGAGAACTGGGTTGGATGTACTCGAGATGTACACATTGATGTGGAGAAGAAACAAAGTAGTGACTAAAGCTGAATCTTAAAGAACTCATTGGATACAGTTTAGAGGAATGCCCATCCACGACATCATAAATTCTCCGGTTGGAGAGGAAATTTGATATCCAGGTACAGAGTTTTGGTGGTAGGCCATAGGCCGGAAGTTTATTAAGCAGCGCTGCGTGCCAGACCTGGTCGAATGCTTTGGATATGTCTAGAGCGACAATCTGGGATTCACCGTGTAGTTCCATAGACTTGTTCCAAGAATGGGTGACAAAGGAAAGGAGGTCGGCACTTGATCTACGCTGACGGAATCCATACTGCCTGTCGTGGATTAGACTGTATTTTTCAATAAATTTTAGTAATTCGGTGTTTATATACTTTTCCATCACTTTAGAGACGACTGAAAGGAGATAAATGGGCCTGTAGTTGCTAGAAAGCGCTTTGGATCCTTTCTTGTGGACGGGTTGTACTCGAGCAGTTTTCCAGTTACTAGGGAATATGCCTCTATTGTAAGATGTCTGCAAGAGACAAATCAGGACAGGAGCAAGTTCTAGGGTGCATTTTTTGAGAACAATTGCTGGGATGTCGTCAAGGCCAGAGGCTTTCCTGGTATTAAGAGAAGAGAGCATCTTTCGTACCTTTTTAGTTTTCAAAATGATATTCGTCATTTTATGTGCGACATTGGGGACTGTTGGTGGTTAAACATTTGGAGGTGGGTTGAGAGTAGAATTGCCGGCGAACAACGAGGCAAAGAGTTCAGCCTTGCCCAGGGCGGTAGAAACGATTTTATCCCCTGAAGCAAGAGGTGGGAACATGCTCTTGCAGAAATTATTCCCAATAGATTTAGCTGTAGGGTTTGCTGCCGTCGGAGCTTGAGAGGACTTTGTTTTTGATGTAGTTATTAAACGAGTTTTTTGCCTCAGAAAGAATGCGGACATAGCGGTTTCTTGCGTCGTTAAATGCTTGACGGTTTTCTTGACTGGGATTGTGTAGTAACGTTTTGTGAGCTTTGACCTTTTCAAGTCTGGCCTTGTCACATGATTTAGAGAACCAGGGCTTTTGAGTGGCTGAAGAGGTTTTCTGTGAACGTGGGATAAATAACTCCATGCCAGCTTGGATGATTTCGGTGACATTTTGTGAGATATCAGAGGGATCAGGATGAGAGAATCAGCGTCAAACATTTTCAATTAAAAGCTTATTCATAATAAATCATTGTGGGTGAATTGGTACATTGTGAGATACGACAGTGTCACCATCTAGTTGCCAAAGCAGGTAGTATGTTGTTATGACAGCGCCAATTAACACAAAATGTTATAAATAGAGACTGTGTACAACCAACCAACAAGTCTTGTAAATTGTCAGCCCCGGCCTATTTCTTTCCTAATACTGGGACGATGTATGTAAAGCTAGATGTATTCTCACCTTAATTAGAACCACAGACCGCTTTAGCTCTAATTAATGGCTGTAATTAATATAGCGCACTGGCGAGCTCTAATTAGACCAAAACCGGTCTGTGTTTCTAATTATGGTGAGAATACATCTAGCCTTACATGTATTGGTCCCATATAGGTGCAATGAAAGTTCATTTCATGGTAGACGCAGGATTAAATAGAATTGATTGTTACCAGTTTATCCTGTCCGTCTTACAGCCTCGGCGGTCTAGTGATAAGAAAGAAGTGTGCATCTGAAGCGAAATATCCTGAATTCGATTTTCAGTAGAAGCGTCATTTTATTTTCAGTACCTACTGTAAAAGTAACATCAGCTAAAGTTGTGACATTGAGTTTGAGCAAGTTAACTGCCTGCACGTTTCGCATTTTGAAGGAAACATAGATCAATCGGTTCCGTGTACCACACAAAGTTGGTCACGTTAAATATCCCTAAGTCCCATATAGAAAGAAGGGGTTCGGCAAATCTTTCAATGTGGTGAGAGGAAACTACTCACTGGCTTTGGGAGATACAATACAGATACAAAGCGACAAATTTAGCCTTCCAGAATTTTAAAAAATATTTCTAATCTCTACAAAATAAATGATTGAAATAAAATTGAGTCTAATTACCTGTAGTGATTTCAGATAAGTAATCGATTAAGCTAAAAAAAACCTTAAGATTTAATTCTCAATTATCTAATCGATCCTTTCAAGTTTGCCGATAATCGTTGAGAACAACTTTTGATGGTTTAAGTCGATACCTGCACTCTGATTAAATATTTTTCCTATAAGTGTTGTAGAAAAATCACTAATCTCAGATTATTTTGTTCGTATTGCCGAAACTGTCTGTATCTACTAGATTGTATCAATTTTTTTTATAAGTAAGTAATTTCTAGAGAAAAATTAACAAATAAAAATAAGCTCCTTTAACGCTGGCAAGAATTAATAGTGTTAGCTTAAGCCAGTTCTGCTGAATTGAAAATAACAAAAACAATGTAATGTATTCAAGCATTATATATACGCCCTTTGACGTATATAATAAATATGTCCTTGAGTGAG